>OZ012703.1:83397017-83917582 GCA_963942595.1 Cylloceria caligata | reverse complement strand
CATGACGGTCCTTGCCTGGCACTGAGTTATACTTCCGGCATTTTCGTACCGCGATATGTCGTCATTAAAACAGTCATCGTGATTTATCGTGTTTTTATAACTTGGTCTCAACCACGATTTTTTTTTCTTTTTCTCGAGGGTTAATAATTATTTATGGTCATTCGTCGATCGATCTAACGATAACGCGTACTTCAATCCAGAGATAACGACCAATCAAACGATAAGCAATCGACATGATAAAAGTAACAAAAAGGATCTTCATTAATAACGATAAAAAACATTATTGACAATTGTATCGTCGCTGAAGTAATTTCAATGATTTTTGTTCATTCGTGTCTTGCATATAAGAGCTTAAGTTTCATACGTTGCTGTCGTTCATAATAATTATCGTCCAAATGTTATAATTATACTTCCATAGAAAACGACGATTGCAAATTCTTTTAATAAAAAAAAAACAGTTTATTTTCTTTAACGTCGAAAATTGAACTAATCATCTATAAATAGTAACATGAATGACACACCTGCAGCTTAAAAACATGTGAGGGGAACCTCCGATATTGTTTGAAAAAGCTACAGCATAATACAGTGTACAGTAGAGTCTCCTGTCATCGCGTTTGTATTACACGCTTCGTTGATACACGCTTGCTTCTCGTAACGCGTAGGCGTGGTTCCACGTAACGACGAGTGACTGCCCAGTAATATTTACTTGCTTTTGTACTTGTAAACATACTATTTTTCATATAAAAAATAAATAAAATGAAGTTACGGTGTAAATGTAATTGATAAAGACATTTTTTTTATATCATTGGTGATTTCTATCTCATTTACCATTTTAATCATTCGCTGTTAACAAAATATTATTAAAATTTGAAAAGTTGCGTCAAACCCTCTTGACTCGAATGATAGTGTGTTCTGGCTAACATTATTTCAAGATCAATAGTGTGTTTACCGCGGAATGTCACCACTTGCGTAAAACGCTGGATAGCGAGATCGCAAGAAATGAAAAAAGAGAGAACTCTGAAATGCTGAATGCATACTCTCGTAGTCTCGGATATAGTGTCTCCAATGCTCTTGTATAGGGTAAGAGCTGCGCGTAACGAGCTCAAGCAGAGTACGCAGAAGTAGTACCACGATTATTTTTTTCACTCTGGCGTGCAGCCGGAGCGGCTCGATTGCGATTTGTGTATGAATCTCGAGGAGCACCGGCGCACGGGGGTCGATCGCGTATAAAATCTGGCCTCGCATGCCGATAAGGACCTCGAATGGTCGTATGGACTGCTCTGCATGGAAGCCTCGATTTGTACGTAATGGAAAAGTACATATCAGAAGAAGGCTTCCGTACCGCTGCCGTTCCCTCCGCAGCAGCTCCGGCGACTGCAACCACGCATAGGGTATAGAACAGTCCGCTTGCCGTGCAATTTTACTCCCGAGGTTCTCCGACTTGCGTATTATAGACACCGAGGTCTCGGTGTAGATACGCAGCGCACGCGGAGATGCCGCGCGTCGATGTGGGACTAGGGTTATTAGCCCAGAAAGCAAGGCCCCCGCTTCCGGTGCAACCACTTTAGTTGAAGCGAGTTTCTTAACCCCTTCTTGCGCGACTCTCCGCGCGCCTCGCACCGAGTAGTGCTCCCGGTGTTGCCGCGGCCTATGCGTACACTCTAGCCCAGTCTGGCCCGATGGCCTGGCCCCAGGTCACCTGCTCCTTCAGCTATACCAACAGTCGTATTTAACTTTCGCATGAATCTAGTAGTATACTTATTCAACTAATGCTGACGAGTATACGTTACGTACGTAACTATAAGTATGCGGTACACGAGGAGGTGCATCTTCATCGTTTTACGTGAATTAACATTTTTTTCTCTATTCAGGGGTGGTCGGTTCTCACGACCTCGTAATAGTCTTACGAAATCTTTGATTGCAGACTCTTTCGTCTTACTAAATTTCCACATTGTGGATGTGGGCCCCAGTCCTCGAGTTTCTAGCGGAATAATAAATTATTATGAGATATTTGCATTTGAATATTTATCTCTGGAGAAAGACAGTTCTGGATTTTCTATTTGATGGCAAATTTTTACTTAAAACGGAATTTTACGAAATATTAAATTTTATCTGGCTCTGAAAACTTAATAAATTCAGAAGCTACTTTTATCGCAATGTAATACTGAGTAATTGTTCTAAGAGGATAATAGCAATATTCCTATAATAACAATATTTCTCAATTACTCGTATATCATTTTTATTATTATCATTGCTTGTAATTAAGTTATCGGAATGATCGCTAAAATGATGCTTGATTCCAGTAAAGCTCATTAAAGCGGTTTAAAAAAAAAGGAACTTTGGAGCTCGTGATAAATCTCCCGAAGACAATTGCTCCAAAAATTATAAACATTTGCGAAAACAGCTGTTTTAAGGTTTTTTTTACTTCTATAAAGAAGTAAAAGAGGGAGCTATGTTTTCGTAAAACAACATTTTTTCGAGATTTTGATCCCAGTTTACATAAAAAGGCTCAAAACGTCTAGAAATCATATTTAGAAAAAATTAGGGTGTGTGTGTGTGTGTGATGAGCTTGCAAAATTACATTGGATATATCTCGAAAACAGGTAACTCGATAATCCTGAAACTTTGCACACGGGTCGTGTCGCCACCTGACGGGAGTTTGTCTTATTTTGTCCCGGTGCCTCATTTTATCATTGTTTGAATTTTTCAAAAAAAGGATGTACGCTCTCTAGCTTTCGTTAATTTTTAGCTATCAAGCTACAACTTCCCACAATAATAGTCTTGGGATTAACGTTATTAGGTATTTAGTTTGTCAAGAATCGATCAAGGAGTTCAGATTTTATTGAATCATGCATTTTTGGTAATTTTCAAAGAAAATGTATTTTTGCTCTAATTTTCGTAAATTTTTATCTATCAAATTGAAATTTAGTTTACAAATTAGCTAGGATACAAGAATACTCGATCTTAAATTTAGTTTAAACTTAACAAAATTTGTAATTTTACCAAATTTTGAATTTTATCGAAAATTTTTATACCACTTCCGCTATGAGAAAGGTAGAATTGGGATAAACATTACCTGTAGAGAAGAATATGTGAGTTGGTGAGAATAACGAGGAAGCTATGTGGAAATTTCAATTTGTTTATTAATGAAATAGAGCGATGTCAATTTTTCTAAAATTCAAAATCCCACGAAATCCAAACGGTTTTATAGATTCTTCCTAAATGCAATTCCAAACGTTCTTAAACATTCATCTACCGTGAAAGAACGATTTTACTCAATAGCCGAATATTTGCAGTGGCTAGAGCGGTTACAGACATTTTTCACAAAATTCAAAACATCATAAAATTACAATCCGTGCATAAATTTTCACGAAAATTGTACCAAAGAAAAGGAGATTTCTGATTTATCTGGACATCAAATAACAGTTCGATCGCACAAGTAATTCTTCTTCATATTTCGCATTGCTGTACGATATTTTACATTATTCTCTCATAAATAAGTTTTTTGGTATGCAATAAATATCATCGTAACACAATAATTTCATCGGCCAGTCTAGTTTTCATGAGAATAGTCATAATTAGTGTACGCTCCATGGGTTATCGCATATATAAATCTACAACTATTACAACATGAGCAATACACCTATTTATAGAACCAACATCGAGTCACACGTATGGATCATAATATATCGCAGTACTTCGTTCTTTTGATCTTGTTCTCGTTCTTCGGTTCTTTTTTTTGTTCCTTATAGCCACGCAATTTTTCTAACGGTTCATGTCGCACCTGGGTGCGTCGAGCGCGGAGTCACGGACAAGTCGGAGGTCACTGTACCTTGCGCACCTAACACATCACAACGTAGATATACGTAGAGCATTGCTACACGGTAACTTACCGTCAGTGTGTTTGTCCCTCGGTAAAGCATCAGCTTCAACACACATTTTTACTCCTTATAAGTAGAAATATAAAGAAAAAGAAGAGGAGCATAAGAGCGACGGGAAAAACTAACGCGCGTTAATCGCGCGCACCACTGTTACCTCCAACGAACTTGCGTTCTCACGTTGTTATCTTCGTTAATGACGTCACGGTATCAAATTTCTCAGGTTAAAGAAGAAAACTAGTTGACGATATAATTACCCGGAAGACTGAGGGGATATATATAGTGTTATACGTGCTTCTAATAATATTCTAACACGCGAAAATCTAATATTTTTTAAATTGCTCCGTGCACATACATCAGCGACGATCCTCAAGCATGGTAATCGCCTTCGGGAGGCTCATCTGCACGTGAGGTCTATTTTTACCGTCGAATTATAATTTATAATGGGGTGTTATGAGACCGAGGGGAAAAGTTAAGTGGGGCCAAAGATTTATTCTTGTGCGTTATAGTAGTCTTATGGTGTATACTGCTTGGTATATCTATACGTATTTTATAGCGGATCGCCTCTGTGCGTCAAGTGACCCTCTTCGTCACACATTGTGCGCTTCTTCGCTCCCGGACTCTCCACGGGTCACAGGTGAGGGATTCGCAGGAGTCGGAATATACGTCTTATGAACTCCCGAGGATTCACGTCTCTCTCTCTCTCTCTCTCTCTCTCTCTCTCTCTCTCTCTCTCTCTCTCTCTCTCTCCCTATGTAAATATATACCGTAAAGTTAAATTCAGATCACAGAGTTGTACGACTTTTGCACACGATTATAATATTCTCAAGAATTTTATCGTTGTAATCGGTCTGTCTATGATTTAGTCATCACAATCATAGACGGTATTAATTGTATCCATCTCGCGAATGCAGTCCTTCTCGTTAGTCGGAAAGAAAATAAAAAATTTGTCTATTTATGTTATAATTTCAATATTGAAAAAAATTATTTCCCATTATTTTATTAATATTTCAAAAAAATATTCCCTCTCAAAGGTCTGTCGAGGAATAAAATAATAAACTTACATTGAAAAAATATAAAATATTTTCATTGCAATCTACCCGATGTATTGGAAATAAAAATAGCTAGTCTTCAACGTTATTGGACAATTTTTTATTCGTGTTTTTACGAGAGTCAGAGCTTGTGTCACATGACGAGCTTTTGTCGCATCGACATTATAATTTAATGAGTCGGTACGGCAGTTTTACTCGCACGCAGACAGAGTTTTCACGGGTTGACACGTACGACTCGTCGTAGTGGGCGGTGGGGAAAAATATATAGCTCGTTCGCTCGGTATGTACTACCACGTGGAAGGCGAACGGATGTCTGGTGTGTAAGGAACCGCTAAAATGGTGTTGGCTCTTATCCGAGAATCTAGTGCTGCGATGCGAAGAGAGGCACGCGGAGGGCTATGCGCTCCAGCAAGAGGGCTGCGCGCCGGCACTTTTCACTGAGGTTGGTGCTGGTTTTGCTGCTCGCTCGGTTGGCTGACTCGCTGCGACTTGTGCCTCTTTAGCTTTTGCTTCTTAGTCGGCAGTAGCAACCGTTTGCTCTCGCTCGCTTGGTTAGTGCCGTTACCAGAAAGAGGCCACCTAGGTTCGCAAGACACACTGTAAAACCTCGAACTTTCCTCATAATGAGACATCCGTACTGTACAAAATGACAAACATAATTAAAGCAACCACGAGCGCTACCAGCGCGGGTGGAACAGGCATCGCGAGGATTCATCCGCCTCTCGCAACGCTGATGCGCTCGTCACGTTTCTACATTATGCATTAACATACCAACGTAGAGAAGAACAAAAAATCAGGAAATACTCCACATGTACATTCGATTGTTTCTACAGGATTTTCAATAAAAACAAGAAAAGGTATTTTTTTGACTGTGCGATGAAACGTAATTATTTCATTATTTCATCAACCACATTTTTTTTACAAAGTATACAAAAATTTCTAATACTACAACTTTATTTGAGATGTCTGATCGTTATGTTGCAGTCAGAAAAGCAATAAAAAGAAAATTGTTGGCAATACATTTTTTACTCGTGCGATATAAATAGTACAACGTACTATTTATTTATTATACATACGCACAAGTACGAATAGACAACGAAACAGTGCTCAATAACGAAACGAAACAAAACGATTAACCGTGTATCGCGTATTATATTCTTCCAAGTAGAAAAACTTGGATCATTTATTTAGAATGTAAGTCGTCGGAGCGAAGACAGATTACTTTTGTGCAACACGGGTTTATTTAGGATAAATCGTAGACTCGGTTAATCTCAAGATCTTGGACGGAAACTTGTCCCGCTTAGTAGCTCTCCCACACATAAGCGGGGGAAGGGGAGAGAGCGGTTAGGAGAGGAGCAACAACGGAAATGGCGCGGAATGGTACGGCGGTACCGCAACATTTCACTTTTTCGCAACATCGCACCAGGCCGAGGGCCTAAAAGTGTTGCACGACTTCCTAAGCGCGTATATGCGCCTATATCACCGGAACGAGGGATCGTAAAACTTTGCGGAGATTCGAACGGTGCGTTAGACGGTACGTGACGTTCACCGCACCCCCGCAATATCCATGCGGTAGAACATGCCGACGGATAGCGTGATGCTGATCATTACGCCGCCATTAAAATTACAATTTTCATTCATAATTCATTCAAGTCGTAATTACACGGTTCCTAACGCCGTGGGAACTCTACGTGTCGAGCGACAGACCGACGGTTCTCCGTCGCTGATTATCGCATCGGGCTTTTCCGCAAGCCCCAATCGACTACGTTTTTTTGCGTGAATATTTCTGTACTCAAAACATATTTATGTAGATAATATTTCTATCTGTTTTCAGTGATGCTGCGGTGTGATTATTTTTAAAAAATACCATAATAGTGTAAGATTAACACTTTCAGACATCATTCGAATCTTCAAATATATTTAACATTTTCTACCACTAACAGCACGTACCTTAAAATATTCCACCATTGTTGAAAGTATTCAATAAAAAATTCTATTACAGAAAAGTAAAAGAATAAAATTGCGTGACCGTTCATTTACCGCTGTTTCTTATTTTAAAAAAACCGCTTACAGCGAACGAAACACAAAATGGTCTTTATTTCATTAAGACACTCGTTAAATTTCATCACCGGAAACTTCTTGCGGCGAATAGTCGCGGTTAAGCATTTTTAATTATACTCCAATGTGGGATACGAAATTATACTTTCTATTTTTATATAACGAAGTATTTAATTAAATTTTCAAAAATTGGTGACTTACCCTAATGTTACTTTTTCAATTATAATTATTAAATATATTACAAATATATATTTTTTTTACTACATAAGATATACACTATATCGTTATTATTTAATGTTATTGATTGTTTATAATAAGAAAATATAAATAGACAGCTATAGAATATTTCTTTGTCCCCAAGTTTTTATCAAACACATTATCCGTACGTACGTGGCAGTTTTTTTGTAGGAAATCTCGCACATTAATATGTTTCGAGAAAAAGACTAGTGAAACGTTTATAGCTAATTTACAGTTGTCGACTGAGATGAGGATAAGTAGCCTTGAAGTAGCCTCACTCAACACATTCAGGTAGCTCAAAATGTGTACAGCTACACAGGGAAAAATTTGTTTAACGTTTTCCGGTTGATACGAATAAATCCCAAAAAGTTTATACAGAAATAGCTTTAAATTCATCTTTAATTTAAATCGAATGATCCAGTGTTCATTATTTAAAAGAGCTAATTTAATTATTAAAGAAAATACTGTTAAAAAAGTGTATCATAGCTTTTTGATAATGAATTGTTAATCCCTGATAAATAATATCATGACAAAGTATATCACAACACGAATTTTAATGTAATCGGCAATTATTTATCGGCGTTCGGTATTATATTTTACCTCGTGTACCGATATACATAATAAATCGAGCGTGATCACTCCCACATAGTTTCGCGACATAGCTCGGAGCGAATAAACAGAACGAAATCGAGAGAGACACGCAGCAGAGTGCCTATATCTGTATATATCGAACATACACTATAAGCAGCTTCCTTCGATTCGTTTCGCTTTTATCTCGAACGTTTCTCTCCCGGGACACCACCGGTCTGCGATAGGGAACAGTCCTTCCGGGCATTTCCATTCTTTGCTTGTATATAAACGCACATGGCACGATATTTAGCAGAATATTTTTTTAGAAAATGTTCATCTTATTCCCGCGTACGATAAATCGTTTCCTGTCGACAGTTGTAAGAATCTCGTTTTTATTAAACAGTTTTCCCACTTTATTACAAGGTAGTGTGAAAATGGTCGTACATCGAACGGCAATGCAGCTGCATCTGCATCTGCATCAAGAGCAACAGCAGCAGCAGCAGCAGCATCAGCGAAAAGGGTTGAAAAAGAAATGATCGCGGAGCCTGTTGCTTCCTTATCTTCGAAGGCATGGCGGTTTCGCACGCAAAGTCTCGAAGCTTTATTTATCGCCGGTCTCGCGCGCGGACACTCGTATAGAACGAACAGCGCACTCGGTGGCTTGCGCGCACCGCGGTTCCGCGCGCGTTCTGCCCCGACTATACGAACGATTTTTTGTTGTTGTTATACCGCGATCCACCGTGGCTCTCTTCTTCCTCAAGCCAGGCGCTTTACATTCCTTTTCGAAGTCTCCGGGGACCCTCGCTCTCCTGATACAGACCCGCGGGACTCTTTATTTATGCACCGGACACTTATATACTGTACCACTGCGTACCTACTACAGATACAGGACAGATACTATACACCCCTTGTCCCCTTCGTTTTGCATCATCCTCAAGTTTCCGTGAAAATCTAATACATTTTCGGGAGTAAGTACAGATTGTGTTTCCAGACTTGGTACATTGGGCACAATTCGTTGTGATCCATTCTTTATGGATCGGGCTACTCGAGTCACGTAAGGATAACAGTAGCACCGAACATGCATCAATATGTAATCGAATCTTTAGCACAAAATAGCTCGAAATGATGTCAACATGGGTCTTGATGAAGAGATTGGTTAACGATCATTTTTTAATGATTAAGAGAATGACTATTGAATTTTCAGACATTATTTGAGTCAAAGAAACAATATTTCGATATCAGCGTAATATAAATTTATTAATAAATTATGCAAACATCATTTATTTCAATGAAATGAATTATCTTTCTCTATTCGAATTACTCAGTGAATGATAATTATTCGTTCGTAGGGATGCCACCTACTATTTAACCGTTTCACAACTGGAACATGAAATATTCAATAATTGTGTTTTAAGATTAACTAAGATAATTATAATCTCCAGGAGAATTGAAAAGTAGTCTTGCCCTGCTCTAAAGTAAACAAAATGTTTAAAAAATGAGATTTTTCGATTCTTTACTGTCAATTGAATTATTGATTTGATACAAAAACTTTTGAGCACGAAATAATAATAATTTCAGGATAAAAATAACAATATTCGGAAAGGTTGATTCTTCATATCAAATATAAAATAAATATATAATGAGAAATCTAAGCTAACTAAGATAACTTAAATATTCAAGAGGGTTGAAAAGTAGTCTTGTCCTACTCTAAAGTAAACAAAATGTTCCGAACTGAGATTTTTCGATTCTGTCAATTTATTTATTAATTTAATACAAAACTTTTGAGCGCGAAATAATGACAATTTCGGGATTACAATAAAAATATTCGGAAGGTTTATTTTATCGTATGAAATGTAAAATAACATCTCTAGGATAATTCTAAATACCGATTCTCGGTATTCATAGATTTTCTTAGTTAAAATTTGTACATAAACTCAAAATATATAAATCTTTGTAGCGGTGCACTCGACATATATCCAGTTTTGTATATCTCAAGATATACAAGTTTCAATAACTCGTAATATTTTCTAAAATCGATTACTATCGAGTTTTCTATTTTCAATATGTAATATTCCAAAATTGCAATAGACAAAACAATTTTTCCTAATAAATACTCCGTAAGTAAATTTTGGCTTCCTCATAGAGGAAGCTGTTGAAGCTCGTAAAAACTTTTTTCTCAAAGTATCGATGTCAAAATACTTAAAAAGGCGCAAAATGTCGAGAGATCCTTTTCAGAAAAAATGTACGTGCGCGCGTGTGTGTGTGTGCATGATGAGTTTGAAAAATTGCAATGGATATATCTCGAAGACGGGTTCCTCGATCATTCTGAAACTTTACACACGAGTCGGGTCGCAATCCGTGTCAGTTTACTGCAATTTTCGTCCAAATCTCTAAGGGATGTCTCATTTTATGGTTGTTTGAAATTTTCGAAAAAAGAAAGTACGCTCTCTAGTTTTTGTAAATTGTTGGCTATCGAGTAAAAACTTTTTAAAAGAATAGGCCAGGGAATAAGATTGTTCGGTATTGAGTTTGGCATGAATCGATTAAGGCCTTCGGATTCTATTGAACCATACATTCTAGTAATTTTTCGAAAAAAGCATAGTATTGTTCTGACTTTTGTAAATGTTTATCAATCAAATTGAACTTGGCATAGAAAGGGGCTGGAGGATAAGGATACTTGGTTTTGAATTTCGTGAGAGTGGATCAAGGAGTTAAAAACTGTGTGAAATTTGTAGTTTTACTAAATTTCGAATTCTATTGGAAATTTTAATACCACTTCCTCTATGAGGAAGCCAGAGTTGTGATAACCATAACCCGCAGAGGAGAATCTGTGAATCGGCGAAAATGAATGATAGTTTTTTCAGTCATCATCACGTAACTCATGCTAAATAACTAAATCTTAGTTGGTTCACGAATGTAGCTGTTGTTCGTATTTGAGATTGCCATGTAGCGTAATAATTTCATTTCAATTGGATGAGATTTCAAGTAAGAAGCGCCATAAAATGGAAAAGTATGTTAAAAAATGATCATTTTCCTTTTTACAAACTGGATGTCCTAATAAAATTTGATAATTTATTAATAAATTCCACTTCTATCTCACAAAGAAATTTAAAAAAAGAAATTGGCAACAAGTTATCGTGTATTTCCTCGTATTTTATAATAAATACATACAGGCACGGTATTTCATTTAGTTTCGCAGCAATAATAAATAAAATTGATAAATTTATTGAAATAAGATGTAACGCGCATGTTCGTCGAGCAGAAGCACAATTAATTATATCCAATATAAGCGATCGCTATATGGGATCAGGTGGCCGAAACGAGACGTCTCTTCGTTGCCTGCAGTCTGCTGGAAACCGTATCCGAGATCGTGTTACAAATCGATATCGATCCTGATCGATACTCCCTGATATTTCACTCTGCGCGCTCATCGTCAAACCTCTCGAGTACGCATCACGTACAAACCGTTCAACAGATACCAGTGAAATTATATTATCGTTAAAATTCAGTGCGTGATCCACGCAATGATATTTAAAAATTGAAATAACTTCTTGCATATATTCATGCAGGTACTTTATTGAGGACGCATCGCCGCGCTATGCAGGAATATTTCAACGATGAATCACGAATCGTATATTCGTATTAAGAAAGTTCATCGTCATGCATCGCTTGGAAACTCCGGGGTTCGCGTATCGATGTAAATTACCTCAGTGATTTGCGTTGCTACTTTAAAATAATGATAATCATTGTATCACGTAATGTTAAAAGAACAAAAAGCAATATCAATTATTTTTTAACGATACAATCATTTTGTATAAAGCTGTTGAAGAGTCTTATGCATTGAAGATTATACAATTCAAAAGGTATCCGATATACCATATGATTAATACATTTTTTTACTCACACATGTCGAAATATTGGTCAAATATCTCTTCAAGTGTCTTGTTTATGATCATTTTAAAAGGGTTGACAATATTTGATACTTCTACTATCTACTACTACATACTACTATATACTACTACTACAAACTAAATGTTTGTTTGTTTAAACAAGATATTATAAGAAAAAATCCCAATTTAAAAATGAATGTCGTCCGACACAACGTTAATTTTTAACCATTGTTACTAACAATGTTCTTCGAAGGCCTAAAAAGAAATTATATTTACAACTACCTGCACAAGTAAAGCATACAATGAAAGCGCAATCCAATACGACGCCCCCGGAGTTGTTAAAAAAAAACTTAAATAATTGCACGTGTGAGAATCTTCTGGCGCCACCTCTCGTTAATAAAGCAAACTCAAATGAAATGATGCTTCTCATTCGGCTGTTAGCAGGGCCGTATATACGCGTGCCTCATTTTTTTTTCTCCGGTGTTCTTCAGCTTCGAGGATCCACCGGCATTTTCACGGAGGTCTCGGGATCCCGTCGCGGTTACACAGGATGCAACGTAAATCCCTAGGGCAGCTATTGACCGGTCGCGCGCTCTCGCTCTTTAATTAACTAAACGCAGCATACCGTCCGATAAACGGCACGTATCGGCAATAAAGTTTGAGCCGCCTCCAACACTCCCCGATAACGCGTTGCTCTTATATCGTCGCCGATGTATTTTTTTCAATACACGAAGCTGCCGCTTAGCTAGCGGCTCTGAACGGCTCGACGACGCGCGTTGTACGCGAACGCACCTTGACGCCCACATTCTCACAAGGTAACGCGTACCGAAGAGAGATCGTATTTTCTATAATACATATATGCGGCGCTATTGTACATACCCTTATTGTTATAGCGTATACTTGACGATATAACCACGTATACGGTGACTCTATTGTACATGCAGCTATATGTACTCGCACACATGCATAACTCAAATGATATAGTAATATACAGTACGGCAAGTGAGCGAGTGACTGTACCTATAAGTATAGTAGAGAAAACAGCGGGGATGTGCACAGGCACTCGCTACTTACGAGGAGCCGGAGGAAAACTATTCATTATTATCCGTATCCCCTCTTGGTGTGCCTGTAGTCCTAAACAATATCAAGACCACAGCTTCATCCACCGTCGCTGGTATATCGTATAGTTACCCTCGTTAATTAGCTTCGAAAAATCCTGTCTCCTGCAATCCAGAGGGGATTGCCTTGCTGAACATCGATCGCCGCGTGTCTCTTATCGCGATGACATAGCGCGATCTCCAATCTCTGCAACATGTGACCGCGACCCCATCGTTCTTCAGATGTTTCAAACGAAATGTCAATCCTACTTAATTACAGTATCTTTCATTGTATTTTGTTCCAAAAGTATAATCGATCATGTATTTTGTCACAGAAATGGAAATTATGATTAATATTGATACAGAATTGATCGATATTTTGTAAAAGGGAATTGTTTTCTTTTTGTTTACAACTGTACCTATGTACGATTTTTTTTTAACAGTTTTTATTACTTTTGTGCAGAATTTTATGAAAAAGTTAGACGGTAACGATACGATACAACGAATAGTTAGTAACGTGTAAAACAACGATCATTTTACTTTCAATCGTAACGACATATTTATATCTGTACCAGTTACAACTCCAAATCAAAATCCAAGCCTTCGCTCAAATTTTATCATAATACAACTCTACCAGATCAAACTGTAACTTATAACTCTACCCCGTTACAATTAAATATAGAATACAGGTATCCGAGACTATTTCTACCATATTACAACCTTAACAGAATACGATACACTACGACGATAGACGGGATTGTAAATGTAGATCTGTAGATTGTAGACTGGATTAAAATGTGTACTGTCTGTCTATCGCCGGAGAGTCAAACAGCAACTTATAACTTCACTACGTTACAATTCGTAATTGTACCACGTATTTTGGTAGAATTGCGTACCGCGGTAGTTATAACCTGTTATTAGATCTAATACAATTGTTATCTGATAGAGTTGTGAGTTGCTGTTAAATCGGATAGAGTTTTGTCATACGGTAGAGTTATCACTGACAGAAATCTAAATACGCATAACGACGAACGACGAACGTTTATTTAAAAAATATCAATAGATGCCCAAATTTCTTTCGGAATAGAAAACTTTCTTAACGAGATAATTCAAGTTAAATCTATTTTGTGTTAAAAAATAAACTTTATAATATTATCTCCTCGTTCTATTACACCAGACAATGTACCGTCTCATCCGGTGCGCGGAGCATATTTCTAAGCGTGATAAGATTAGCAGCGATCGTATATCGTGCATAAACTAGTACATAAACTTGTAGTGAGATGAAATACAATAAGAACAAAAAAAAAAAAGAAAAAAAAAATAAATAAAAGCAACGTGACAGTAATAAAATCGATCAATGGAAATCCCGTGCATCACGTAAGCGATTAAACTTTCGCCAGATTTTATGCCTCTCCATGTTAATGACTGACGTCTGATAAATATACGAGCACTTATATATGTGCACAATCGATATATATGTACTACACACGGAATAATAATGACTATTCGACTAATTTCGTTGTATAGGTTGTATATAGCGAGGAGAGTTATGCCAATGGGAGACTCGTAAGTAATGATTTGGTGAGTGAGCCGACTTGGATCCCCCATTGCGTCTCTGCACCTGGTTGATGGTCCAATAAAAAAAAGTTGTACTTTTGAAGCATATTCGTCAGAGCTCACTGGCGCTGCTACTGCGATTCTACATTATATACATATTTACACGAATACATAGACAGTACGAATATACAATGTAGTTTTCGGACTGGAACGTCCGGCGGAGTCACGAAAATTCACGACTCTCGTGTGCGTAACGCAGCAGAGGTAGCTACGAAGAGTCGCGTACGACTCTTGTGACTCGATTTCGCGAGACCGCAACGCTCCGGAGATATATCTCTCTTTCCATCTCATTCCCTTTTTCGCAAGGAGCCTATGCTACCACTGCCTCTCAGTTCTCTTTTCACTCCCTCGCCCGTGTCCTCTCATTTTCCTCGATTTTTAGCCCTCTCTCACTCGCGCTTGGCGGCAGATCGTAGCTTCCCCACCTCCCTGCCAACGAATAGGAGGATAGAGGACGACAGAACCCGACTCGGAGACAACATAAAGATTTAAGACTCGGAGATGCGCCAATAAACATGCTGTGCCCGGTCAGGCTGCGCCTCTACCGCTGCATTCGCTTCTGTTCCGTTTCGCCTTTCCTCTCTTCTCTTTCACCGTGTGTTCCGCTCCCTGATTCTCTCCGTACGCGAACGAACTCTAACTCTCCGCACCCGCTAGAATCCCGAAACCCTACGTTCTACCAGCTTTTAGCTTTACCGAGCGTAACAACGGTTCACCTATCTGCGATGCTACGTACGATTTTTTAAAAAATATTCCAAGTTGACGTTGTGCTTGCAAACGTAGAGAATAATTAAGGCCAATTCGAAAAATAATTAAGTCCGATCGGACGTCAAAGAAGAAAATTGTTGTGGAAAATCATCCTTTCATTGATTTTCTCGACTGATTACATTTTTTTAGCCAGCAGTCATTTTAGGATGCCAAATGTTTTGTCTTTTTTTTTATTTTACAGAACAAATGTCAGCCAGTCTGAAGTGATCTTTGAACTTATTTTTCTTTTTCACAAATTATTCTAAAATAAATTCGTATAATCTCTAAGTGAAAAGAAGAAGAAAGTAACAATGTTGAAATATTGCAACAAACTTGTTTCCTTCCCGTAATTCCTTAGTCCGAAGAGAAAAAAATCATTCCAGATTCAATGAATGAAAACTAACACGCCGGAGGTCTGGCATTGACTTAACTCGAAGCCCCAGAGGTGGTGGGTGTTCCGTCGAGATTCACGAGGTTCGTGCAAAGAAACGTGTAAGGAAGGTGGCGATTTTTCCGCACTGGGGAGCCGCATTATAGCAGAGGAGCAGATCGTAACTATAACGGGTCAGGCGCGCGACGGGACGACAAGGATAAAAAAAAGAAAAAAAAATGATGTACGAGAGATAACGAGATCTCGATACACCTGCCCGGGTGTGTGCGCGCGCGTATATCGTAGCACCGCATGTTTCTTTCGCTGTTGGTGCTCTTCTTGCATGAAAAGTTTCGCAGTATACGCGAAAGAACGTTCTGCAAAAGTAGTAGATCGGGACGAAGACGACGACAACTACGACAACGACGACGCTCAAGAGAAGCGAAGCGCAGCAAAGCGTCCCGCTCGCTTCGCTCTCTGGATCGCGAGAGAGTAGAGCGAGCGATCGCAAGGACCTACGGAGGGTGTCCTCGTTCTATCCTCCTCCTCGACTTATTTATTCTTCTCTCCGTTCTCCCCTGTCTCCTGTTCTTCTTGACTTTTACTCCTTCTCCTCTTCCTCCTCCTCCTTCTCCTCCTGCTTCTTCCTCTTCTTCTTCGTCTTTTTTATTCCTGTTCTTTTGCCCGTTTTCTGCTTCCGCAAACGACAGTCGCTTATTTATATCCTCGCGTCTTTGCATCGCGCACAGGAGCGAGAGCGCTTTTGCGTTTACGTTTATACTACTCTCCTCAGACGCTGCCGATGTACTGTGTTCCTGCTTCTGCTGCTGGATATCGCTACTATATTATATATCGTAGCCGTAGCGTCTTATATGCACTGGGAACGTATGTACGCTGTAAGTATGTACTTCAACTGTATGTATGATAGTTTACCTGCATACTGTAAACGAACAGTGTATATAATACCAACTATGGTATTTGTATAGTAGTAGAGTTCTCGAGCTGCTATCCCTTATATACATACACAAGGGTGCATGTACAGAAGTGGAGTATGTAGAGTATAGCGTGTACACGAGGGAACTTCGCGTATAGTACACTTGAGCAAATCCAAGAGGGCGATCAATGCGCGCGAGCCAATTCCGTTACTGCATCACCTGTCAACGCTGCGTCCTATGGAACAGGTCTATATTACATGTACCGAGAGCCTATACTTGCCTATCTACTTGAGCTCGTGATCTCCTGACACGGTGGTTGGTTTCTCTGAGTTACGGGTACATGTATAGCCTCAAATTTACTACCCTGATGGAAATGAATTATATACGAAAAATGTATTTCAAATATATTCAAAAATATCACAATTATCGGGAAAAAAAAATATATTTTCCATATATGCTATTTTTTTTACATTCGCTATAAAGCATAAGCAAAAATATGTAATTTTTAACATAGTTTTCAAATGATATATCTCAAAATATACGATTTTTCGTTAAAAATATATTTAATTTGCGTAGTAATATATTTTTATATGTACTTTTATTTTTTTTCATTTTGCTTTCTCATACAGAATGCTGTTCATATGAAAAAAAATGTCCTTGAAATTTTGATGTCAAATTACTTAAAAAGTTACAAAACGTCGAGAAATCATAATTAGAAAAAATGTCCGTGCGCGCGCGCTCGCATTTTGTGGGTTGTGATACGTGTGTGTGATATGGTTGGAAAATTGCAATGGATATATCTCGGGAACGAGATACTCGATCATCGTGAAACTTTGCACACAGGCCGGGTCGGAACCACCATCAGTTTGTTGCAATTTTCGCTAAAACCGCTAAGGGGTGTCTCATTTTATAGTTGTTTGAAATTTTTTAAAAAATGTGCTATGTTCTCACGCAACAAGGTTGTTCGGTATTGAGTTTGTCAAGAATCGATCGAGGCGTTCAGATTTTGTTAAATCATGAACTTTAGTAATATTTCGAAAAAAAAAATAATAATTTTTGCTCCAACTTTCGTAAATGTTTATCAGTCAAACTTAAACATGGCATACAAATTGGCTAAGGTACAAGGATACTTGGTCTTGAATTTAGTGAGAATCGATTAAGGGGTTTTAACTTCATGAAATTTGCAATTTTACCAAATCTTCAATTTTACTGAAAATTGTAATATCACTTTCTCTATGAGGAAGCCAGAATTGTGATAAACATTCCCCGTAGATGAGAATCTCTTTGGATTAGCGAGAAGCACGAGGAATCAATGTGAAAAATTAAAATTTACACGCCTTTTATCAATAATTTAATACTGAATTAACTTCGATTGAAATCTGATGAGGTATCTGGTTTTCTGGAACGAATGATTTCTTCATTCGCATCTATTGTTCATAATCTCTTTCCAAATGTTATTGAATTCCGAAGCGAAGTAATCATAAGTGGGATTCTCAAAAGTTGAATTGAATTTAACAATTTCTGGATTCTTATCAACCTACAATGAAAACAATGGACGATTTTTACATTTCTTGCCGCTTTGCTTTATGTCGATATTTTGGTTTTCGTATTCAAGATAGCCCTTTGAAAATAGCAGACAAAAGAACAGCAAGGGATATGATAAAAAAATGTGCAAAAGTCGTTTGATCAGCTTTAAAAATGTGTAAAAAAAAAATCAATACTAAAGTAGTAAAGTAAAAGTCAATCAAGACTAATAAATCAAGCACCATTTCAAAGCTCAAACGATTACAAAGATAAAGAGCACGTTCGAAACTCCATCGCAAGGCAATGTTATAATTATTTTAGTTGATCACCTCCTTAGGTCAAAGTACAAACATAAAAAATGTTATTCCTTCCGTTATGTGCGTGCGCAAAGCATAAATCAGAAAAACGCACTTTATTCGATCAAGGTAGACGCGAAAGAACAATTTTTACAATATATTGTCAAGACAGCGGTGGTGTACATGGCACTGTCGGTATGGTAGTTTTGTTTTAAATAACGCACATGTACTGTGAAGTCTCAGACCTTACTTACACATATCGATCATATATCAATCCTTTTTCAAATCAGTTTGGACGAAATTGCTCTTAATCGCATTATTATTTATTTTTCTCCGTTTGAATATTTATGAATCTAACGGTAACGGCATGTTACGTCGAAAAGAATTGCCCAAAGTATTGTTCAGCATTGTGCACAGTGGGAGATCGTCCGGTCTGAGTCTCTACGATCGTGGCTAGCGATTAAATCTGTGACGAACAAAGAGCCCGAGCATAAGACACACCGGCATCGCGTTGTAGTAATACGGAGTGACACCTACATGGCCCATGCTCCGGAATATCATATTAAATTTAAATCGACCTATCCTTCTGTGCATTTTTCGCCTTCCATCTTCATCCCTTGGAACGAAACACGTATTCTTCTACCGAACGCGATGAAATGGCAAAATGTATCGCAACCGGCAATTAAAACTGTAATAACTTACTTTTTTTTGACAGATAAAACGGCAACGCTTTCAGGGTAGTAATTATCGTTACCGTACTTTCAATAATTAGCAGTAACGTGCAATAATTGATCATAAAGTAAATAGAATGTAATTATAATAATCATAGTTTGTGTTTGTTTTTTCAATAAAATGTGTCATACAAAAAAGAAGTAATTCAGTGAATGTCATAATTGAGAGAAGCGAAAGGAACAGGACACATTGATTTTTATAAATCGCGCATAAAGTCCAAGAATTTTGAAAAAACATTGTAATTTCTTTCATTATAGATAAGTGTTCGATTAGAATTTGATTTCTATTTATTAGCTGGGGCTTTGACATTTCTGTGAACCAGTGTCTCGTAAAAATGTTTAAAAAATACTAAAATCGTGAATTTAACGATATAACCAAATTTCGAGTATGCAAGAGATGTTTTTTTAATTCCGACATGAGTTTCAGAACTTTAAAACATACCTTGGAATTTTTTTTTTTTTTTTCAGAAGCTTGATCGAAGTCTTCGCTCTTGGCTCCAAACCTCCGGAAGTCAAGCGTTTCTCGCGACTGAAACTCGCTGAATATATCTGCCGTGTCCTTCTTTCGCGTCTTGGAGGCGGAGGGTTGGGAATAATAGACGCGGTGCTCTCGCACTTGTACAATGATATCCAACGGCGTGTGCGCTCGCGATGCGTAAGCGCAAAAGCGAAGCCGAACAAATAAATGCTGGAAAAACAGGAACAAAACCGACATTATGTGGCATTAACATACAAAGTATGTCAGAGAGGCCTGGGTCCGAGAGGCATAACATAGTATCGCGACGTTGGCATGCCCCGCCCGCTGCCAGCAAAGCCCAGAGCCCAGGAGAAGCACGGCGAGTCTCCCCTCGCCCGCCGTCCTTCTCGACTAAGAGGATGACCGGGACGAGGGCGAGGCGCGAGGGCGAGCAAGAGACAAAACGACAACGGGGTAAAAGAGGCCTCAGTGAGGAAGGGCTTTACCGAGTGCCGCGGGGGTGGAAGAGGGACACGAGAACGTAAGCGCGCAAAGGTGAACAAGGACGAAGAGGGCAGTGAGGTGCTGCCGTGGCTGAAAGCGAGGACTCTGGCAAAGAGGTAAAGGTATAAGGCCGCCGGTTCGACGGAGGGTGCGGTGCAGCGTTTACGCTATCCGTAGTCCCCGCATATCGCCGTCGTCGTCGTTGTCTCACCGTGTGCCACGTATCGCGGCTTAACGCAAAAGGGCCAAGGGAGAAAGAGGGAGCGAGAGGGAGCGGAGAATCGCGGCCAAAGGGAGATCCGAAGGCAGGAGCGAGGTGATGCAAAACGAAAAATCAAAGCACACATATCGAGGCGGCCTGCGCGACGACGGGACACACACATAAAACGAGGGATTCTCGGTGTCTCTTGCTGCTGCTTGTGCTCCTGCTGCCTAGCGAACTGCCGATCGGCTACCGCTAGCGAAGGATATGAACTGACGCTATGCATCACACAAATTGTTATTCATTATTCTTATCGCTTTTGATAACGAATAGACACGTAAAGTATAGAAATTAAGTTTTATCATCGAAGCAATAAGTGGACGAATTGATCAAAAAAAATTTAAAATACTGCCGAGGATATATCCGAGTCAGATTAGTTGAAAATAAAAATTGAAATGAATATTTTTACGTGGGAGTGGTCCAATCATGATACCCTTAATACAGTATACTTTCGTATAGTTAAGAATTAACATAGGCGAAAAAGAAGAAATTGGTTTGGGTAACAGATGGTTAGTCCGTTTCGATCCTTCGCCTTGACTGAATTTTAAAGTAGCTGGTAACTATTCTGGTCGCATTTGCATACAGGGACGAATAGATTTACTATGTTCTACCATCGAAATTTATTCTACGTTAGTGAGCTGTATGAGCTTGTATTCACGATTGATCGAACGTCGGAAAAAAAAAAGTTTTGCGGTCGTTTAATTTACTTTTTTTTTCAGTTCCTAAAATAATTGTTTCGTCCGTAAGTTTGAGCGGAATTCGTACGACGCGCATACCTATCGCTACTCTGACTTCTCTTTGCAACGCTTTTTCAGCTTTACGTTGACTTTTGTGCTCACTAGCTCCTGGCGAAAATTTATATGTGCGTCTGACATTCCTCGTATTCCGATACGTTTCGAGAATTTATGATATTTTTCACGAGACACTCATTGATTATTATACCCAGGTGGATGCACCTGATACTTCAAGATACGTTATCGTTACTGTCGCATTAAAAATAAAAATAAATCTTTTAAATGTCGCTCACGTTTCAAAGTCTAAAGAGGAAAAATAGCTAACAGGAAAATGTTTCAATATAATCAAGAGAAGGATCGAAAGATTAAATAATTATATTTCTATTTAATAAGATACACATAGCAATATTACGCTCGTCATTTATCTTTCTATGTTTTCAATTCGTTATATATATGTGATAATAGCTATTCAGGTCGTAACAACAATCGCCTGCTGTACACTGATTTATAAAGCATTTCTTGGTATTGGTAAAGACGATGGATAATTGATCAAGAACATACTGAACTCTTCGGTCGTGTAAATACATTTAGACAATTATTGTGATTGTCCATAGCTGTTGGACACCGTCATCGGAATGAATTCGTACATAATTATTGTAGCGATTAGGTATGTACACCCTCGCAGTTGATGGAATTTTTTACTCGCATCAAAGTTCATCGTGTAACGTTTTTACAATGAATGTCCCTCTACACCGTTACATTAATAATACATTGAGGGATTTCTCAGAAACTATCTTCTCATAATCTTTGAAGAATTTTTAAAAACTGAACAAACAGCTTTTGACAAAAGTCAGTAGAATGTATGTACTTGCCTCGAGACTACCGAGGCTCTTGATAATGCAGTTGAGATAATAATTTTAAATCGTCGCAGCAAGCTATCTACTCAGTCATGGTATTTGTTTTGTTCAAGTACACGAGATACCCCTTGGATGCCAAAACCCCTCGGCTCTTCACATGCACCTGGTAACGAGCCACCCAGTGTAAGACAACATCAGTACCAAAAACGTCATTGATCGCTTCAGGAGGCAAAATTTCTGTAACAGAAGAATAATTGCTCTGAAATACTAAAAATAGTGCATTTTTTAACGAATATGTAAATACATACGACAAGGGTCGCTGTGAGTCAATAATTGAATGAAATTTTTTTTAGTAAATTCCTGCAACGCCGGTGGTACAATGCAACAACTTGCAAGATTAATTTGTACAATGCTTGGCTTCACATCCTGGAAAAACAAAGTAAACTCTCTTGTTAAATTTATTCTGAATGTATTTTTAGTTAATGTTACTTTTAAGGAAACAAAATATTTACCGTCGCCCATTCGTGGAGTCGAATGAAGACATCAGTGTCAATGTCGCTTACGCCGACACAGCAAACTGTTTTCTTCTGAACATAGTGTTCGACGACAGGCCACAATTGTTGCAGCGCCAATAAGACAACCTCGGGAGCTTTACCAGCTGTATCGTACGATATAACCAAAGACTCTAAAGAGTTTGCATCCAAACTCTTTAATACTGTAAATACATTTTTATTTGACGTAAAGTAAATTCTTCGATGATCATGGAGTGAATTAAAGACTGATAATGTACCTTGATCCAATGCTTCGCCAAGGGCTTTTTGATTGGGTTGCGAAATGAAAATTTTAACGCTTACTTTAAGCTCTTTCCTCTCAACATCGGTCAAAGATAAATTATCATTTTTGCTTATCTAGTTGAATAAAAAATTATTTATTCTTAAAAATTTCACTGAAATTACAATTAATTGAATGATTTATTGATTATCGCATTCACTTACGGTATTCAACGTGTCATTTTCAGTTTGTGGTTCATTGATGGTAATTTTTAGAGCTTCGATCAGCTGTAAAATATATATTTCGTAGCATTCGAAATTTTGAATTGAAACGTAAGTGAATATACATAGCCTCAAAACTGAATTACGTTTGCGCGTCGGAAGTATTTGTGAGTTTCGTCAAATGTAAAATATTATGATAAATACGATACGATAAACAACATTTCAAGGAACTTACCTCTTCCGATGGATTCTGTCCAGCTTTCTTCTTCAATACATTAAACGAAAGAATGTTTCCAGTGTTCACTAACAGGTTGTTGCGGGATGCCATGCTCCACCCTTTTTTTTAAATTGTTGGCTAGTATACGAGAAATAAGTATCACAGTTGTAACTATACTTCACGAGATCACGAGTTTGAAAAACGTCACACACTCGTTGAATTCGCGTTTTCCAATTATTTTTCTTGTTTTATTGAGTACGTACTAGGAACTGCGGAGTAGTTAGATTAGTTACGCAGTCTGAGCGGAGACGCGAAATGACTTGCACGATTTCTCTATCGAGATAAAACCCTGACAAACGATGTTTTTTTTTGTAATATTCAAGAACGCTTATCGTAATTTACTTACAGGTGGCTCTGAAACGCGATCATAATTTATTACTGCATGACATAAACGCTTGAGTTCTAACTGGATTTGACGCCATGACTAACGAAGAGAACAAATTTCCTGGATTATAATGCAGCTTAAGACTCCATGTGGTATTGTATCGATTGCATAATCGGTACATTGCTTCAAGCTGACAAACTGATTACGTTAAATATTTTATTAAATCGAATTAAAATTCCGCGTTTCAACACCGTTATAGATGGGTCGATATGAAAGTAATTTATATTCTCGATTCTTCTCGGCCAATAAGATCACTCAAATCGCTTGTGGTAACCATCGGATATCGACTCTCATAGCGGAAGGCGGTAAAAGCGTTTGTGAATTTTGTGAATAATACAATTACACTTATGCTCTAAACGTCGTGTCATTTCGTCATACGCGCGAGAGAGACACCAGAATTTTCCCATCGCGAATTTCTCTGGAAGAATTAATTTTTCACTGCAGTTCACTGATCTCCTCAATTATTAAAAGGATCAATAGTGACAGAGAAATTCAAATTAGAGTTTTCATTACCGACCGAGAGGTATAACGTGATGTCCACGTTTTTGTCATTCTCTCTCTCTCTCACTCTCCGGCTACGCCGCGCGACGTTCAATAACGAGTGGTAACCAATGTCTCGAAGATTCAATCTCTCGAATGGCTTTTACCGACACTGATGCAATTGTCAAAATGCAATTCGCACTATCTCACTCGCACTAGGAGGGGATTAATGAGAGTTTTATGGGTGATAATCAATGTCTCGAAGACTCAATTTCTCGAATCGCTTTTGACCGACAGGAACGACTGATTGTTCGGTACGCCGTAGGAGGACGCTGATAGCGAAAAATCGCAAAAATAGCGTTCTGTCAGGATCGTAGCTTACATAACATTAATTGGGAGTGACCGGTGGGGGCCCTAAATGAATGAATAAATAATCATTTTCAGATAGCCCGAGAGCTTTGCACCGGTGATCCGGTGATGATAACGTCGCCGGTTTCGCGTAGGGTTTAACTAGACGACCGGGATGACCTGCGACTTTGCTGACCAGGTCATCCCAGTGCTGACTTTGTTACCTTGGCCGGACAGTGTTCCTCGTCGTCCAGGTGTTCCATCAGACTGTTCTCGAGGTCCAGCTTGACCGGAAAGTATATAATGATAGTTTATAGTGTTCTAATATTTTATATATAAGGTAGTGCATTTTAAGTGGTGATACCTTCTGCACACGACAATAAAGGACAATAAAGGTATAAAAATTACGAGAATTAAGGTTTATTCCAACTATTTATGTATTTACACTTATTTTATTTATCTTATTTATTTTTATATTATTCCAGGCTGCACGAGGACAATAAGAATGCTATCGATCGTGAAAATACTGTCATGAAGTTGTTGCATGTGTTAAAAATGACTTTTAGTGTAATGCATCACCCTCTCGACTCTTTTCCTGCATCGACGACAGTTGTTGTTCCATGTGTTAAAAATTATTATGTGTCCACATAGATGAGCCGCTGTGCTCTGCGGCAGTAGAGAAAAATAGAAGCTGTCGACCATCTGCGCTTGTTGGTCAATTGCAAAGTGATCAGCCGATATTGTACGAAACCAAGGTGAAGTAGTCTAGAGAGACGCAGCTTCATTTAGTTAATGTGTGTACTCTAAGTTATAGGTACGATGTGTGACCGCACAGGAAAGAAGTTCAGAAGTTCAGGTCACTGAAACAGGAAAGGAATGGTAAGGTAAATAATGGAACAGTCCGTGCCAGAATCGACAGAAAGAAATGTTAGGTCAACCAGTTTCCTCGTTCACCATTTTTTGCTTTTTCAACTGTGCACATAATTCACAAGAAATCTGATAACGGATGATACACTGTATGACCAATTATTTCCTTTGCAATGACATTGAACATCGGTTAAGTGGTGCAAATATTGAAAAAAGTAAAAACTTTAAAACTTTGGTATCTACATCACTGTAAACATCAAAGTAGTGCAAACAGTATTGAAATACGAAGATTGCTTCCACCTGGTGACCTGAAAAGAATTTTCCTCGACTAAACCGGTGTATAATATTGTTGCTCAGAAAATGAAATGTACATAAAGCAGACTGTTCTAAATCACGCGCAGAATTACTGGAGTTCAAAATTGGTTAACGAGCAAACTGGATGATGGACATAAATAAAGAGAAATAAATAAAAATCACTGACATCAGCAACTGCTTCTGCTGTTGCCTTTCCTTAAATTTTTTCAACTGGACCAGTAATAGCCAACATTTGCTCCTCGGTACGGCGATAATACGAAGCATCCGGGAAGGTCCTTAAATTAACGAGCGGCATTATTACGATTTTATTTGTACGTGATAACGGGAATAAAAAAGAATACCGAACGGACTTGAGAAATACTTGGTGCCCTGCTTATATATTTCGATAGAAAAGATTAATGCCGTTGGAATAGAAACCAAAAACACGATATGCAATAATCATTACAAAACGAATGTCTGTCGTATTTTTGGCTCCGTCATTGTATCGTATTCTATCCGAATGTTTAAAAAGTGCATATTATCAGGCCTCTTACGACAGCTAAAGTTCCGAATTTCTAACCAGCCGAGAAAACGCCTTCGTCATTCGGCTCATCGCTCGTGCACTCATAATCGTCGTTGCCGGACGTATCATCGCCGTCCTCTTCGGGTGGTGAGCATTCCATAATTTCAGGATATTTATCTACCGCATGCCCCGCGCGTTTTAGGAACACGTCCACTGAAATTTATCCCTCATCCAAGCAGTCCCAAGCATTGAACAAGGCTGCGTTGTCGAGCATATATCCAACGCGCCTAGATCTCACCTCGATGCCTTTTTCTGCCGTACGGAAATCCATTGGAGTTATGCGCATTATATCGAAGATTTCGACTGAAATAAGAAGAAAGAATGGATTAGTGCTGAACATTTCTTTTGTATGTATAATGTGTATTACATGTCATTTATTGCGAACTGTGTAATGATGTCTAATATTTTGTCGTTACGACAATACCTTGCGCAATAAGGTTTGCTTCAAAATAGTCCGCAGTCCATTCAAACTAATGAGAACAGTCGCTGAACTGACTTTCATCCTGGATTTATGGAAACATTGAAGTGTCTATATGCACCAAGAATATCGAATACTTGAAATTTTTCTATACATTATGAAATTCTACAGTTCAATACGTTAATTAATACTAGTTTCTCACCGAAGAACATTATAGAATTGGGCCTCTTGCTGAGTCTTTTACCGAGTCTACCGTTGTTCGACTCTGCTACATTATTTGTTCCGACGTGCTGTCGGTATACACAAAAATCCAACGGTTTACGGTCCTCGATCCAGTAACTATGGAAGTAAGCGAGTAAGGGCTCGAATAAATGTACAAGAGACTCGCTGGCGTTTGCCTGCAGCTCATCGAAGCCAGGAATGATTTTCTCGACTGGCAATAAAATCAAGAGCGCATTCTTGCGGACAAACATTTTCTCTTGTTCGTTTTCCCGGATTGCCGGAAGAATTGGCAACTTCTTTGCTTTCTTATGCAAAGCCTAAAGAAAGTAATAGAATTGATTTGTCATTTATAATAGTGATATTACGATGACATTAATTGTTGCAGCGAATTGAGTAATATACCTGACTGAAATGAAAAAAGCACCCGAGCACAGTTGCCCGTGACATTGCTGATTTGATGGCACTTCTCAATGGTCGGTCAAAGTCTGTCATGACACTTCCATCGTAGTCACCAAACATTGCCGGTGTCATTCGAAAATACGGCATCGGACGTTTCTTCTTTTCTGCCTTCCATTAATACCCAGATAATAGGGAATGCCTGCAATGAAAGCACAATAACATGATTCGGGAAGTCTTGTGACAAAAGTACAACTTTGCACGACGTCTGCTTATAATCTCGATCATGTTGAGGTGATATCGCGGAAGAACGCAATCATTAACATGATCGTGGTGGAATAAAACTTGCATTACAATTTTTGTCATTGTTTGAGGGGTAAAAACGTCGATTTAAGTTTAATTTTTTTCAACCAATGTCTTGGTCGTTCTTTATTCGTAAACTTACTGTCATGATGAGAATTATTTTGTATGTATCTATAATACGAAGAGAGAGATATTCGCTTGAAGGCCGCTTCTCGATAGACTCGCTGCGCGAACCGCTTCGTTTGAACCGTTGCCTTCAGCGCATTCCTGAAGACCTCGACTTTCGTAGCATTCAGGTCGGGATCGCCACACCTATGCAGACGCGTCAGCTTGAATATATCATTGACGAGTCGTCCTCTCGTCCCTCGCACTTTCCGCTTCTATTGTATTTGCATACTATGTACCTAGAAGGAAGTTTAATTGTATGAGACAAACATTAGGAGCAGTGCGTCTCAATGAATTATATTATTCGCTATTAATCACAACATTAGTTGAATCAGTGCTATATTTTCATAATCGATTGTACAAAGTTGTATGTATATTAATTTACAGTAGTTGAAAGAGAGAGACTATCGGGATATGTCTATTTAACCAACAAAATCTACAATCGTGGATTTGCAAAACATTCACAAATACACTTTTCAGGGCTAGGTACAATTTCGGTCAGCATTTTTAAACAATAATACGTCGTTGTTTACAATTTTATGCCATACAGGGCTTTCTGTTCCTAAAAAGCTGCTCTGTGCGAATTAACTACCTTTATTTTCCTTTTTTTTCCGTATAAAAATGACTGATTATCGTTAATGAAGAAATTTCTACGTCGTATTGAGAAAAAGTTGTAATATTTAAATGGTTAGCGCTACGGAAAATGGAGGTAGGGTATTTATTCAGAAACACCATGAGCTGCACCACATTACAATTGCTAAAAAAAATGACGGATTATTATTTCAACACCCTAACGAAAAGTGACTTCTTTAAAAAGCAGTCTCAATAAGTTAATATTCTTGCAAATCCACTGCTAACAAAGTTATTTTTAGTTTAGTAGGATGCAGCGCTTCGCAACATTCAATTCAAAGCTATAATTTTTTTAAACCATGTTCCCATAATTCACAGCAGTTGGGGCATTATTGGCAAATAAGCAAATATTTTATATAATAAAGTGTGCTTACGTTGTTGTGTTCCATGTATCATTGTATACATAGTGGTACCCTTCGAACACGGATCGCCGTAACCTCCGTCGATTCTGGGTGCCGTGTACTTGGTCCTCCCGGTATAATATTGTACGAGTAATACACGCAGATGAAAAAACACCAACAAACTTAATGAATTACAATAACAATAAACGTAAGAAGAAACACCAACAAAAAATGCAATAACGACACTCGTAATATTTTCTTAATTACAGGAATTACGCAGAGAGATTATGATGTTGTGTCAAGCAAGTAATTAAACTTTTTAAGGGACAAACAAAGAGTGCTAGTCGAGGCGGCTTCGATACCCGATACAGACGAAGTGTTTGAGAACCCTCAATCAATAACAAAAATTGTAACGTAAATTAAAAAAAAAAAAAACACATCCTTAGGGGTATTTAATTGATAATTATAACTGAATTTATATAAACTATAGTTCCAATTAATAATATAATTGTATAATTTAATAAAAATATTTTAATAAATGTTTTCCAATATTGCGTAAGCTAATGCCACCAAATGTTTCGATTATTCTAACAATCATTAGTGCACCATCCTGCTTCGGTTAAAACCTCGTAAAGCATAACCGGTTAAAATTTACAAGTTTTATTAAGCAGAACGTCAGGAGCCATTACGCCTGTGTCGATCTTTCGAACTCTCATCCTTCGATTACAGTAGTACTGCACACGCACGGTTTCTCAATATCGCGTTCGCTAATTAATCACCACGAAATGTTACAATTAGTATATCAATAATTAGTGCACCTTCCTGATTCGATTAACATCTCGATTAACAACCTTCGTATTCGTCAAGATGAATATATAAAGTACTAGTCGTCCGGATGAACGGGATGTATCCACAATTTTGTTAGACCACAAATTTGTTTTTTTTTTTGAAGTCAGCGACCACCAAATGATCTAATGTCATATTCGTGATCAATCGATTACGCATCGATCAAGACCAGTGACGCCACAAGACAAGACGAGACGACATTTTGATCTCGTCTCCAAAAAAAAAAATCGAGATGAGACCATAGGTCGAGACTGAATCTCGGTCTAGTCTCGAGCGAAATTCAACGTCTTGGTCGCGATCTTGGTCTCGAATATTCTTGACATTCTTGTTAATCTTGTCAGACTCGAGTAGTCTTGGCTGAATTTTAGAATTTTTATTATCAAGACGCGTTTTTACTCGTAATGGAAAATATCTTACGGACACGGTCATGCACACACATGTATGTGTGTGGGCGTGTGTCACCAGTGTGTGCGCGAGTGTACGGGCAAGTGAGTAGGCAAATGCGTGCGCAATATGTGCATAAATAAATGTGCGAGTGAGCAAATGTGTGAACGCGCGCGCGCGCGTGTGTGTGTGTGGGTAAGTGTGTGAGTAAAGAGTGTGCGAAGGAATGTGTGAATAAGTGAGTGGGTGAAGAAGTGAGTGTGTGGTCAAGTGGGTGGACAAATGTGTGGGGAAGTGCGTGGACGAGTGTGTAAGAGGGTGCGTGTGTGTTGCAGGACAAAATAAAAAAGGATTCACGCTATTGCTTCCTCGGGATTTCGCATGATGCTCAAAGTTCTCTCTACGAGGAACTAACTTTTTTAATTTTAGCTTCCTCGTATAGAGGAAGCTTTGAGTATCGTGCGAAATCTCGAGAAAGCAGTATGGAAGTTTCAGTTTAAAGGTTGTTTGAGTAACTTCTTTTTCTTCTTTTCGAAATTTGCAAAAATTATAGCAATTCGATCATTTTTTCGGAATTTTCGAAAAAATGCAAATTTTGTAATATTCGAAATTTATGACCGATGCTCTTCAAATTTTATACTAACATTACATTCATAATTCTCTATTCAAAATAAATATCAGCTTTAGATCTTGAAATTTCTAGGTGGTACAAACAAGTACAAATGATTACTCATCGGTACAAACGGGTACAAATTATCTGAAAAATATTTTTACCAGAAAAGTATTAATTAATACGTGAAACAACGTTGCATTAATTTTATTTGTTTAAAAAATGTTTATGTCAATTGATAACAGGTCGGTTAAAAAATTAAGTGATTTTTGGCATTTGTCCAAAATCTCCAATACGATTAACGGTTCTTTTATCTATCAAGGTGTGGCAATGTCGTTTGTTTATTTCAAGACGTTTATTAATTAAAAATATTTCCACTTGGAGAAAACGCCCAAAAGGCCATAAAAATTTCACAAATAGCTTCTGTTATCATGTTTATCACAAGCGTAAACAAACCAGAACTCTGTGGTATCAATTAATTCTGAAATCGAAAGTCGACATCTGTAATACAAATCAGCTTTATAGGATAAAACTCGGCTCGACAGTCAATGTGATTTAGAATCAATGCCATCACATTATTGGTTCTATTAGAGATGAAAAACTAGCGTGCAAATTTGATATTTGCTTGTTTGTGATTATCGCCCAATATCAGATTCTTCTCTTTGGGAAATATCATGATGATAGTTATCTCAATTTTGGCTTCCATATTGAGAAAGTGATGTTAAATTTTTCAATGAAATAAAAATATTAGTGAAATTGCAAATTTCATAAAGTTGAAACCTCGGGATCGATTTTTTCTAAATTTGTATGTCAAGCTTCGGTTTGATGATTAAAAATTTAGGAAAGTAGTTAAGATCGTTTTTTTCTCACTTTTGAGGACGCTCAAGTCGTTGAAACAGTTTATGAACAGGACCGAGGCCGCAGAGAAAAAGCTAAAAATTTGAGAATAAAAGAAGTGGTCAACGTGTTCAAATATCTAGGATTCTGGCTTTAAACGGAGAGTACAATGAAGAAGCACATGAGAGTGCTACCAGGAAAGGCGCAGAAAGCCGCAAATACGTAATGTGGATAACCATAAATAAAGCACAGATAGACCGTTTAGGAGAAAGAATGTATTCGATTCAATATCGAAAGCCGTCGCGGTATTCGGGGTTGAAATATGGGGGCGGAAGAGAGAAAGGCCGAGATAGAAGGAGCGGAAGGCAGATGTGCTAAAACGGCATTGGGACTGACCAGAAACATGTCCTACTACATCTGCATTATTATCAAGTTATATCAATGATTTCTCTTAACGGTATATGTCTACGTACAATAAGCGAAACAACACTAATTTTTATTTGCGTATTTTTGTTTTCTTCTCCTGTCTGACACATGCAATAATGATCGACAGATAAAAACAGATCGGGATATGGTTTAATTGATTTTTAAAGAAATAAGAATCGTTTGAAATGATATAATATTATTCTGAGAAGAATCGTCGCTGAAGTAAAAAGATGCCGTCACGATATATGTCATCAAGTTCGATTGATGAATGTTTAATCTTGACATTAGATTTGGTTTCAGTATTGAATTTATTTAGGAGACCCAGGATATGAATTCCACTAAAATCTGTCGTGGATGAAATATCACATTTGTAACTTTATTCATAGAACTTTGTTCTCTACGAAAAACCCGAGTAGAAATTTCATCAGGTTAGAATCCAACCCATACTTGGAGCGCCGGAGAATTAACTCCGGCCCGGATATGGCACATCGATATGGCCATGATCCGTGGTGTAACGCGCACGCAAATCTTGCCCGGATAAAGCGCCTGATGTGGGCCTGATGAATATGTTATCTTTTTTTCCTTATCTATGCCTTTTGCGTATAAATAAATGAATAAAATTAATTATTTATCACTTCGCTTAAATGCGACATGAATATTATAAAAATTGGGAAAGAGCTAGAAAAAAAGTCCACTACACCAACCGCTACTTGGCAATTATAGTAACATAAATGGCTTTTACGGTGCCAGAGCCGCGTCAAAAATTTTATTTTCTAAACGTTTGGCCATCTGAAGTTTCCACTTTGGGTACTTTCATTTCTAGCCAAGCCCTACATATGCTATAAATTTGAGCGAAATCCGTGATAACGAGTAGGCGGCCTCTCCTTGTAAGAATCATGAAAGTTAAATATAAATCGTTCATTATTTCAAGCAGAGCTCCTAACAACGCGGTTCTTTTACGTGATGGAATTATTTTGGAGATAAACGAAATATGTAAATTACCAGAGTCAAACGCCGTCAAAGAGAATGGTAAAATTTTGCGCATAATCAAATCGATGTTCACATATCCTTGTGATTCGGAAACATTTAAAATGTGGCAAGTAAAAAAAACGACGATTTTAAAAACGCGGTCGTTGTCATCAATCGATTTGAAGCTTGTGATGCTCAGTGTCCACGAAACGACATAGAAGAAAAAAATGTATGTTATTTCTCTTTGGCATTAAGAATGGCACACTTTCTTGAAATGGTACGTCGGAAAACTGTTACGAATACTGCTAGGATCTGTACAAAGTTGCAAATAAAAACTGTTCGAAAAATATATATCACAATATTATAGATACCCGATCCTTTCCTGATTTGGCTCTGAACTGAAATGATACAAGTTTTAGTGATCCGGTAAATCTAACGGACTTCTTCTCGGGGCCTGATCTGGCGTGCTTTATTAAATCCAAAAGTGGCCCAGTTCCGGTGGAACTCCGGCAAATCTGATGTTGCCTGCCTTATTGGTACCTGGACTGGTGCACATCAGGCAATAGTCCGGCGAGCCTGAACAGGCCGCCGGACTCATACCGGATGTTGGCCTGATAAAACATATGGCAGCCGGAACATTTTTCTACTCGGGAACATCTCGACCCCAATTTCATTCCGGAAAACACGTATTCCAGTATATTCCTTTACAAATTTATATCTCCACCACGGGACTAACTCTTTGGCGGTTGAAGCGCGATGGTGTTCCAGAGTTCGCTTCGATGATTCCTGTTTAACGCGGGACCACATGCTATCAGCTTTTGAAGCGAGGGACGTTATCTCCTGGTAAAAATGGAAACTGATGAACATGTCATTCGGGGGTTTTAATTATGTAAAAATGTTTTCCGCAATTAAGTCGTGCAAGGGACATTTTAAGGTATAGAAAATAAATTATTTTAATTTCACTCATTGACGTTTCTATCATTTACACTTGGGCCGCGCCGACTTTCGTGGTGGTATTAAAAATGTTATTTTCGAATAAATCATGTACTGCATTGAGGAATATTTTTTTAAATTCTTATATTTTTTTGTCTTTCAGAATTTTTATTAGCGTAACAGTAATTTGTAAAATCAGAATATATATTATAAGATAGTACTATTTTCACCATTAAAAAATTAATATTATGGTCAATGTCAGGTCAAATTATCATGGAATGCCCGATATAGAAATTGAAGACGAACTAACCTATATTAAATTTCAGAGACGTTCATCTTCTATATTTAATATAACAATCTTTCAAAAATGTTGTACATTTTTGTGATACAAATATACTTACCTCTGGCATTAATGTGCAATTGTATTTTCATTTTAAAAAACTCAATTGAATTTATGCGAATAAAGTGGAGGAAGTAAAGTCACATACAAGTTAGTATCACTGCAATGCATTCTTGAATAAAAATTTATATACCCGTGTTGCATCTTCAATATCAAATACTTGAGTATTGATAATTCACAGTAACGGTGTATCAAAACGCACAGTTACCGCGTGTTCACCTACCGCGAGAGAAGAATAAAGAATCCATGAGTCAATAACGTTATAACGTGTAGATGGACAAAGTCCAATTGAGGCAAGACTACGAGGCGTTGACTTTTACAAGTTTTGTTTCACATGCGAGAAACAGTAAGCCCACGTGTCATATCCTTTATTGCAATTTAATAAAAATTGTCAAATGCAAAATACAACGATCCTTAACCGCTATTTTAATATTTACAAGTACATTCAAATTCAAATCAGACATTGACTCTAATGAAATTTTAGATTCATTTTTATGCACAGATTCCTTAATGATTGAACCCATGTACACGTATAAGTAAATTTCATATGCGTATTGTAAATTTTAAGTAACATTTGATCACATAAGTAAACGAGATTTTTCAATGACAATAAATTATTCGTTTTCAATTGACTATTTAAAAGACTTTGATTTTAATGCATCCACGCGGATGAAATTTCAGGGATCCGACTGCTTTTTCGAATTCAGAAACTGGGAAATATATGTTAAATCAGAATTCGGATATTCTATTTACCAGACTGAGTATTACTTTTGATCAAAGGTGATCGAATTAATACTCATTTATAGTAATTTTCAATCCCTAATTTCGTAAATTTAATGCTGTTTCTTTACAGTCAATGTCCTTACATTATTAACAGTAAAATTAGTATTAAAATTTCTTTGAATTCTCCTAACATTGTTTATTTTACTCCAAGTCGACTTCGAACATGGCCAAAAACATTTCTGATTTTTGAAGGAGCTCGTTTAATTGCTATTTCGACTACGAAAATTACAATTGCACATCCCAAAACAAATCCGAGAAATATGAACATGAAGGTTATGTCGCTCAAATTTATGGTTCGGTACGGTGAATCTTCCGCCAGCATTGCATAGTAATCGTCTTTACGCGATTGTCTGTCTAGGTTAAAATGTGTTACGTACCGAGTTATACCAGTCTCGATCATCGTTCTACGAATCATGTTGTATTTGTCTTCGACGGGCCAGTCTTTTCGGATAACCGTAATCAGAAACAAGTTTATGATTGGTTTCGAGATGTGCAGCTTCGCCACCAGCGTCTTGTTATGGACCAGCTCGTCGTCAAACATTATACACGCGACCGAAGAATTACGCAGCACATACTCTATACAATTATCGAATCCATTTTGTATAAGTCGGCCTTTAAATGCTGAGCCCGAGAAGGAAGAAGCCAACGCGGGGCGTACATAAATTTTGTGATCAGATTGAACGAGGTCTTGCATCGTCTTTACGTTCGGTAGTGACTTTGAATTCGTCAGTAAAGAAGCGAATAACCCTTGATAAACCCCCAGAATGGTAACCACAAGAATAAATACACCAGCTAAATAAATTCGCGCTCCTTGGTTTTTGGGTTCTTTCGTAAGACCCGAATAAGTAGCTAAGCGAAGAAGGTTTAGAATTGCCGTTGAAAGAGTCTCACGCCGAAATCGTTTAAAGAAGATCACAATACTCACGGCAACCAGGCATAGCCCAATACGAACACTTCTATCGAAAACAGCTATGAGCTTATCCACTTGTGACATATAACCACTGTACTGTGTTAAAACAACAAGACCCATTTCCGCGTTGACATAAGAAGTGGTCACATTTTCCGCAAAAAGATAAGAATACTGCGGTATTACGACATCACTGATGCCATTTATCGTGTCCATAATAAGCTCTTTGTAATTCCGATTTTTATCCTCTTCAGGCGTGTGGACAAATATGCGAATGGGCACAGTGGCGTTTAGAACTTGAGTAAGGGCAGTATTCATTATATATGGGATTGCTACACCTTTCGGAAGTATGGACTTATTTGTAGTTATATAATGCGAACACCCTATGATGTAGTAGCCGCCGAGATCGTTCGACTTATCAAAATCTAGATTTTTGCAGATTCGTTCACTGTCTCCATACTCTCGCACAAACATGGCGAAAGGGTGATTATATTTCCCGGTGTGTATACTATTGAGCTGCCAGGGTTCAGGGGCCTGGCTTGTATAAGGATTGTAACTGTATATCAGTAGTCCTTTCGTTGGATGGAAGCCTACGTATAGCGCTTTGAGTATATCCATTTGCCAGGCTGCCGACAAGAATTGAAACGCGTTAGAAGCAACGTGTTTCGTGTTTGACTGCCAGTCGAGAATGAGAAAAGTCGCCATATGATTCCACCACCGAGAACGCTTGATCTGTTCGAGAATTTGCTTCAGTTGCTTTGTAGAGGTAGTCGTGATCACGAACATTTGCAGCTTGCGACGAGATCCTTTATGCACGGGGCCATTAATAACATCAGTTGTATCGTTGCCGATCAATATCACAGGAAGAAGTCGCTTGGACGAGAGAGTCTTTAAGAGATCACTTTCAGATAGTCCAGCAAAGCCCACCGTATTGACATCTTTCTCATAACAAGATAACAAGATATCCGTCTAGAAAATAAGGAATTGCACTTGCCGTTTACACTTACAACATATACGTGTAAAGCTTGAAGAACACCTTACCGTTGCGTCCACAAGCTTTGCCGATTTGTCGGAGCTGGATGTCGTAGCCTTGATAATTTGAGCGAGAGATTTACTCGCACTCAACGCGAAATAGATAATGATTAGTTTAGTGAGATCCATTTTTTTTGTCCTTATTGAAAGAAAATACAGCTAAATTTTCGTCTTCAATCTCACACGATTACCGCTGCTGAAATCAGAATAGGATGCTCATGGTGACGAGATTCATTTTTATATTTCTCAATCCTCAAATAGACGTGTAGCGCCGGTTTTTTTTTTTTTTCTACTAAAAACACTCATTTTGGGTCCATGTCACGTAAGAACTCATCGAATGATAAACAGAATTATTTTTTCTGTGTAATACAGAATTATTACCTGTAGAATTATTTTTTCTTTCTCACATAATGACAATGAACCCTCCTACACAGTAATGACCCATTCGAGTGAATAAAACTATATGAATTGCATAAAAATATGATCCTCATATAGCTTCGTTTAACTTGCGTTCATTATTTTAAAGCGCGTCAAGCAATGTACTTTCATTTCACAGTTTCTCTTTGTTTCAGTACAAAAAACGAATGTCCAAAATTTCAAGTTCGTCACATAATTTTTAGTGTAATATATTACTGCAAATCATTTTTAATAGAATTAAAAGTACATAAAAACACATTATTTGGTTAAACAACACTATCACGCAAACTTGATGCATACCTTTTTTTAAATTGTTTTTTTTTGTCACTGATCAACAATATATATATTTTTTCTTAAACTTAATTAAGTGAGATGGAATGTCGAAGAAACTGTTATGTATCCGTTAATATCCCGATAATCCCGTCTCCTACGAGACTCAAAACCGAACACCGAGGTCGATGTATTCGTTCGTCAAAACGTCGTGCCTTGCCGTCCTTAACGTTCGCTGTCACTTGCCGTCTCGATTCGTACTAACCCTCGCTCGGACAGTCCACGAGCTCGCTCAGTCGATGAATACCCCGCTCGATTAGCCATCACGAGCACCTTCTCGTGACTCCTCCTCGACGGTGACGTGGACTAGGACACGAGAGTTCACCCTGATCCACGTCACCGTCAAATTACACGCAACCGCCCCCGCACCCTGATAACTTACCGGCGCGCAATTTCGTGCCTCCAAGATGCCTCCGTGACTGGATGCTCAGCAACGATTCAAATTTTCTCGGCGATCCCGTACTCGCGCTCACTTAGCCGCGCTGCTACGAGTTAAATTTAAATACAAGGTTTGCTCTGCAAAAAAAAATAATGCTAATTATTACGATAATAATACTAGTCGCAAGAGTATTGGAGTACAAAATTAACCAATACAATTGTTTTTTTTTTCAATTTTTTTAAAAGTATTATACGAAAAAAATCATAACCCAACTCTGTTCCAGTATAAATTATTCTTTTTTTATTATTGGAATAATAATAATAATAATAATAATAATAATAATAATAATAATAATAATAATAATAATAATAATAATAATAATAATAACAACAACAACAACAACAACACTTTTATTAGCAACTCTTGATTATTGTTTAATAATCTGCAAACTTCACTGTAACTTTTTAAACACTTTGACACAGGGCAATAAGTTACGTCCTCCTTGATAAAACTTGTAAATCTAAACCGATTTTTCTCTACTAGGTCTTAATCGAAGCAGAAAGGTTCCCTAGCGATTATGTTAGGTTACTTGAAAGATTTTTTCATTATTAATTAGTCTACGCGACATGAAAAAATGTATTTATTCAGTATGACTAGCAGTAAACACTGGGATTAGCCGAAAAATGGATACAGGGTTATCGACAGATGTTCTCGTTGATAAAACTGTAATTCGGGACGAATTTTGCTCTTCGAAATCTTAAACGAAACAGAAAGGTATCCGATTGATTTTTAAACTAATTAAAACCATTTGTGATTATTAATTAGTGTATTCAAACGCTTTAATTCGTCGAATAATTACTAAGGAGACCTGTAATTAATTAATGTACTGTAACTGAATTTTTCCAACACAAGGACACAAGTGCACACACATGGTCAAATTAGATCTCCGGGAAAAAGACACGAGATCGACTCGGCTACGCTGAACCCTCGGTAAATGGCAAAGCGGAGGAGTCAGTCAAGGGTTTCTCGCAGTGAATTTCAACGCATCGTTTGAGAAGCGGGAACAAAATAATTAATTTTTTGTCGGAATAATATTTCACACAGATCAAAGTCACTAATCTGGGAAGCACGATCGTGAAGCGACAGATGCCCGCGTATTTCGTTTTCTTCGATTCAATTGCTCATTCGATTTGCCACAAGATATTTTACTGGCCACGACAATTATTATTCCAGACGAACGCACAATAACGTTGCACAATCACACCAATCTTTGCAGACATCCACTCGACTTACGAGATCTGCCCGGTCCGGAGAACAAAAATTAAATAGAGCGAAACAGACGCGAATGAAAGAAAAATTAACTTATTGCCCAAAATAAGATGAAACAATTGAAACAACATATTAATGTCAATAACTACAATAAAAGTCAAGAATAAATTAAGTCACAGAAAATAAAATAGCTAACGGAATAGGTCAAATGCGATAAAGTGAATAAAATTGATTAGTTCGAGACAGATCGTCGCCCTCGCAATTTACTCTCGGTACTTCCACTCGACAACGAGAAAAATAGACCAATTCGCACAAAAAAACAGCAAATGATACTCAACGATTCAACCATCGAAGCTATTCCCCCAACGATTTTTTCAAAATCAAAGCTAGGCGTCTCTCACGACAAGTATATCTCTCGTTATTTCCCACACTGGCACAGGCATCCTTGGATTCCAACGCGCTTAAATTTATAATGACTAAGTACAATAATTGGAACCCTTTCGAAGATTCTTGAGTTCTCGTGAAGCGAATTAATTATAAAATTTGAATGTCGGGTGGTGCTATTCGACCGTTAAAATAAAAGACGTTAACTCCTGGCACGATTGCGTGCCGTCGCGACAATATCGCTCGGATTTTCGCATCAAAAATAAACCTAACTTCCCACACTCACTTTCGAGGGTGGTTGGAACCTCTTGTTCCCGACTATACGATCCTGAGATGGTTTTCGACGCGCTACTTCGATCGAGAGCGCTGACGTCACCGTTGTTGCCCAGACCCCGATCTCTGAGATATCAATCAGGCTGCTCAAAATCTTTCTTCCGGTCGGCAAGAAAGTCCACCTCAACGGTAGCTCCGTTCGTCCCGATGTCATTGCGACGATTAGGTCGCCGCACGCTCGGGAGTTACATGAAATAAATCGAAAAACCGTAAGAAACCGCTGTTGGATCGCTTGGGAAAGGACTATTGGCCGAACGAGGATGTCACCACCTGTATCACCCAACGAGATGTATTACTTTGTGACAGGTGCGAAAAATACCCAGTTGCAGTATCTTATTTATGTATTTATTTGTTTATTTATTAACTATTACCTTTGTCCGATCCGCAAAAACGTATTTAATTTCTCGTAAGTTTGACGATTATATAGCACTTAATCAATACACTTTCCTTAAATTCAAAACATTTATAATGAAAGTTTAAATTTAAAAGACGATTACGGAACTGTGAATATATGGTAAAAATACCACCCATATTTTCTATTGGTCAATATAATCTAAACATCATATATAGACATGAGAGCGGAACGCGAAACGGAATGCACGAATAATATCTCGATAAGCGCCGAGTCCATCTCGCGAGTCCAAGAATGAAAGGGGATCGAGCGCGAGCGATTGCGAACAGACGTTTATCCAACGAGAACTATACAGGTGAGGTAAATAGCTGTTTTTTGCCTCCAAGTTCTGTACATCTATATTCGTATTGTGGCGTTATCGATTTTCTTTATCGACGAATCCTTACTATACGGAAAATAAGTGTTGTCCAGAGAAAAAAATCGTATTTTCTGTGGAAAAGTCTACTATCGATAACAACGTGAGAAGGTTCTTTTTCGGACCCAACATTATCCGAAACAACATTGGCTTATCAGAAACACAATGTTATTTTCTCTAAGGTCGTCTACTATACTCTTTGAATCTACAGTCTTTCAACCTAAATTGTTGGAAAAATCTCCGATACGATTAATGGTTCTTTTATCAATCAAGGTGTGGCAATGTCGTTTGTTTATTTCGAGACGTTTTTAGCTCAAAATATTTCCGCTTGAAGAAAACGCCCAAAATACCGAAAATTTTCACAAATAGCTTCTCTTATCATGTTTATGACAAGCGTAAACAAACCAGAACTCTGTGGTATCAATTAATTCTGAGATTGGAAGTCAATATCTGTAATACAAATCAGCTTTCATAGGATAAAACTCGATTCGACTGTCAAGGTGATTTGGAATCAACGTCATCACGCTGTTGTTTCTACCAGAAATTAAAAATTAGCGTGCAAATTTGAAATTTGCTTGTCCGTAATTCTCGCCCAATAACAGATTCTTCTCTATGGGGAACGGTATTTCAATACTCAATTCTGGTTTTCATATAGAGGAAGTAATATTAAAATTTTCAAAAAACTTGACAATTTAGTAAAATTTAAAAGGTCAAAAAGTTACAAACTCTGGATCGAACCATTTGAAATTCAAGATCAAGTATCCCTGTCCCCTAGCCAATTTGTATGCTATGTTTCGCTTTGATGAATTTAGGAAATTTAGGAAAGTTAGAGCAAAAATAGATTGTGAGTCGAAAAATTACAAAAACTCATAATTCCATAAAATCTGAAGGCCTCGGTCGATTTATACCAAACAATCTTGTCCCCTCGCGTATTCTCGTAGAAAGTTTTAGCTCGATAGCTCAGGATTTACAAAAGTTAGAGAGATCATACGAGATTCCCTTTTTCCAAAAATTAGAACTACTACAAAATGATACATCGTTGACGATTTGGGCAAAAAATGCAGTAAACCAACGAGAGTTTGTAGGCACCAGGATTTTTTGACTGTTACCAAATGGTAAAGTTCGATATGGCGAAATAAATATTCTGTTAGAGTGAACAAATCATTTGTTTGAACTCTTGAATTGGCACAAATAATTATTTATTAACGGTTATTAAATGAATATTTTTACAAAATGTTGCTTCATTAGAGTCTGATAAACACCATGACGACTCAACATATAGCATTGATATTAATAAGAAAATGCTCAATAATAGTCACCTTTGTAATAATTTGAAAAAAATAATTCATAGATTAAGAAAACTGTACATATAATTGTATGTGCCGTCAGATCGAAGTCTTTGAACAGAGGCTGAACAGACCTACTGCAAACACTTACTAATTAATACTTTCTAATTCATATTTTCTATACTCACGTTTAATTTTTATGCAACACTAGTTTACTTTCCACGCACTCGGATTGCAAAGCTACCAGCGTGGCGTGATGGCGTCGATGTCGCGTAAAATACCGAAGATATCCTCTCAAAAATCCCCTTTTTTTAATGACGAAAACAGTTTAACACATAAATTATCCAATTCATATTATAGATTTTTATGAATAATCCATAAAACTAACGTTGATAAGTCGCTGTGGTGGCCGCGTTCTACATCGGAAACGGGTGCGCATCGATTACTTGTTGCAAAAACAAAAAATAATCTATTCGTCAATGGAAACATGCGATCGCTATTATAAAAAAAGTGGGAACATGCAGAATTGTAACGACCACTCGTCATTCAATTATTCAAATAGTATTGATGCGGTATTTAAAGAGTCAAACTCTTCACTGTCATCTCGTTTTTTACTAACATGAAAATGGAATAAAAATGAATCTTCATTTCCGATATATTCAATGAATTAGTAATAATAAAATGTATTTTAGATGAAAGAAAATTAATGATCGATAATTATTTCAAGACAAACTGTTAACCAAACTTGAAGAAAACGTACCTGAAATGGCCTCCTCATTATTTGTGGCAAAATTATCGGAAAAATCGTCTTTTATTCGTAAAATCTGTGTTTGTCAAAGAAAGAAGAATTGTTTTGTTGCGAGGTAATAACTAATTTCTTGATACAGATTGTACAAAGTGAAAAACAGTGGATGGGTGAATCTTCTAGTTTCATTCAATAATATTAATTATTTTACGATTTAAAAACTTCGTATTTTTGACAGCTTTTTACAGTTGAACGTTTTTTCGTTTTTGCAAATTTATTATTTTTACTTCCTCATCAATGAAGGTGATTTCGTTTCAGCGTTCGTCTTAAAATGACGTGCTACCCCTTGGATACCAACAAAAACTGTAATGTACATTTTTCTGCTACAATTAATCTTTCCGTGCAACTGTAGAGTTGTAAGACGCAGTTCATCGTTCTTCTATAGTTCGCGATGGGAAAATTCTGCTACCTCTCTTGCATTCGTGATGATTTCTGAGAGAGAAATAATAAATTCTTGATGAGTTTGTTTTTATTATTTCAATCCTTCTGTTAAAATCGGGTTTGCCTATAATCGATTCAATTTAATTATTATATCTTACATATTTATATTATTGATAGATAATCACGGCGTACATTTTTTTATTCCACGTCTTTTTTTCTCACATAAATGCGCTATTTACATTATTCAAGGAATTTAGACCAAAATAATTAGTATGAGATTCATGTCTTGACTACCGACGTGGTACTGTTTATGTTTTATTTGATGGTTACTTTTTGACAGTGAACACGTGAAATGTAATGATTTATTTTGTGAATATCTTGTTGCGGAATGTCGTTTATTCGTTTTATTGAAACGGAACCGTTTACCGGAACATATGTCCTGTGATTGGGTATTAGTTTATTTTTTATTTCAATACATTTTTATTATTATCTTGATTGCTTTATTCTTATTTGCAAATTTTTAATTAATTAATCTTTCTGTCGAATACCACGCTAACAATTATCTGGCAAGTGATTAAAGAATAGTTTTGTTACATTGCAATGAAGAAAACTTATGATTATATAAAAATTTCCATCACGCATTTTCAAGAAATTGATATAACAAAAGAATTCTATATTTTTATTAATTTGTAAATTTCTAGCTATCAGAAATGATTCAGACTGTGTTAAACTTTTTATTTTTATTATGTAAGATAACATGGTAAAGACAATTAAATCCGTTAAGGTGTTGCTGAGTTCTGACTCTGTCCGGACACAAAAGTCGTAATTTTCGCTAAAAATCATTGTTTTTTCTAGGAATTCCGAATTTGGCCTGAGCCAAATTGATTTGAGCTCCATATGGATCGTGAGCGAGGATCAAGACGAAGCAACTCTATGAAGGAGAACCAAATCGGTTCAATAATTCCTAAGATACTATTACCCCGGACGGACAACATCCGGTTCGAGAGGGTGATGGATTACACTACCGTTCCTTTTTAACACATGCAACACTTTTATGACGCACTATTGAGATTTTTCCTCTCGACTCCTTTCCCGCATCGACGACAGTATTTTCACGATCGACAGCACCTTCTTATTGTCCTCGTGCAGCCTGGAATAATATAAAAATAAATAAAATAAATGTAAATACATAAACAGTTCGAATAAATCTTAATTCTCGTAATTTTTATACCTTTATTGTCCTTAATTGTCGTCTGCAGAAGGTATCACCACTTAAAATGCACTACCTTATAGTATACTACACTATACATTCGGGTCAAGCTGGACCTCGAGAACAGTCTGGCGGAACACTTGGACCACGAGGAACGCTGTCCGGCCAAGATAACAAAGTCCACACCGGGTTGACCTGGTCAGCAAAGTCGCAGGTCATCCCGATCGTCTAGCTTAAACCCTATGCGAAACTGGTGACGTTATTAATGTTATGTTAGCGACGATCCTGACAGAGCGCTATTTTTGCGGTTTTTCGCTATCGGCGTCCTCCTACGGCGTACCGAACAATCAGTCGTTCCTGTCGGTCAAAAGCAATTCGAGAAATTGAGTCTTCGAGACATTGATTACCACCCGCAAAAAATTGAATCAGGCAGCATTCTGCATTACCCGACGCGATTCATGAGCCTCACTCATCGTATAATAAGAACGATACATAGCGTGTGATAGGAAAGCCGCGTATGTCTGGCAACCGCTGCAGATTTCAGTGTAGAGATCATAGGGTGAATTACCCAGCCCATCAACGCGGACTACCTCTCACCATTTAACTTGCTATTAACAAGTGGAGACGAAAAGTTTCACGCACGGTGGAACAAGTCAGCGAAAAAATCCATTTGTTAAATGTATCAAAATGCCCCGAGGAATTGCGAAATCTCAGGGCGCAAGATAAAAGCATAAAAAAACAATTCAGACACAAATGCAGATACGACCATGTTACGACAATATCATTATAATATTATGTTCTACGCTTTAGGTACTATAGCACCGATAGCTTTGGTCTGGCATGCTATGTACTGGAGATACCGGTATGAGTGTAATTTGACACCGGCAAGGTCGACCTTATCGCCGACTCCGGGTCAGTCCACGGTGAATATAAACTTAGAGCCGCTTGCATCGCGGTAGATGCAAACACCGTCATCAGAAAAAACAAATGGAGCACGCATACCGAGACCAATGTTAAGCTAAGTACAATATGGTTAACTGATGCGCGTGAAATGGGTTATGTGTGACGCGAAACGAAAAGTAAAAAATTGTACTCCTGTGTGGAAGAAAAAAAGTACACGAGCAATCAACTGAGAAAAAAATTCGAATTAACTTAACGAATGTTTTTCTTTGAGGGGGGAGAGATGTGCCCCGATTTGTATTCGAAACTAAATAACAATTTATTTACATAAATTCGTGAGTTATAAAATGGGGTCACCCGAATGGTCATTCGCAACAATGCGCTGACGCAGCAAGGGGCGACCTGCTTAGCGATCGACGTTATGATTGAATTGCAATTAAGAAATAATGAAAACAGAGAACATTTAAACTTTCGGCAAATGCCAGCAGCTGCATTTACCGAAGTCAGTCTTAAGTTAGAAGTCAGAGTAAACGGCTGGTTCCTCGTCATGAGACTCGAGTGCGTGACTACAGTTGAAGTCGTTATATTGATTCGCGTTGTATTTTTTCTCGTAAATAATTGAACGGGTCCAATTCCGGTTATTATAATAAACAGATAACACCTTTTCATATAATTACTCGTGCTTATTCGCATACACGCGAGTTCCTACTCTTAATTGACACACGAACCCAAAAATAAATTTTTAATATCATACTATCGACCATATAATGGACGGCATTTACGTGTCGACCGGCATAACAATTACAACACAATACCTTGTGGTTAGTATCCAGCAATTCAGACGCAAAAAGTTGCTTACTGCTGGCACAGCGTGTCGTTGCATGGCGTACTGTTGCCATCATACGATAGTAAGATGTCTATCTGATGGGTAGAGTTATGAATTTTCTATACACAGAACATATCTATATACTATCCTTTACCAAAGGTCATGAAGGAATTTTTAATTTATCTAGTCACAAGTAACAAACATAGCATTGCCTTGAATTTCCGTTCGACGGAAAATAAAATTCCCTCGTTGTTAAAATGCAAATTAGTTTATTTGTTACCGTATAAAGTTTATCTTTCAGCTTATATTGGACAGACTGATAACAGGGACTAACAACACGCATTTAAGAGCATGGTTCCGGCAGGTGATCGACACGATTTCTGTGCTTTAGAATGCGTTATTATAGGTACTTGTTATTCCGTCGCGCCAATATTCAAGTTAATGCTATGTTTGTTACTTGAAAATTCATAACTCTACTTGTTCCAAACTTCCGATGTTCTTCTTGAATAGTGGAAATAGTGGTGAATGCCCGACTTCTAACATCAATGTACCTTTCAATGAAATCTCTAGGACAATTTTTTTGTTTTTTAGATGACTTGAGAAAAAGTTAATGAACCTACTAGACTAAGTAGGTATACGATGCCATTCTGTTGTAATATTATTATTTCCTCTAATTAATAACTAATCCAAGATTGTTATTTCCTTCTTCATTAGTTAACTGTAGTTTCAGAAAATTGTTAAAGTGTGCTGAATTCGACCAAGTGGCAAAGAGACAATCATGTCGATAGCGTATCTTTTATATAAAATTGGAGTGTAATTAAGTTCTGAAAAGCAACATTTTTCTAAATCAGCCATAACAACATTAAAAAAATAATGAAGCAAATGAAGAGCCTATAGGGAGGCTAGAAATGGGTTTGTAAATTTTATTTTTAAACGTGAAATAAGTATTAGACATAGTGATTTGAGTTTCTTTGTTGCTTCCTCATAGAAGAAGTCCTGTGCGGTAAAAAATTCATTTTTCCAGTTTTTAACTTGTTCAAAATGTCCCAAAACTTTGAAAAATCATATTTAGAAAAATGTTCGGATGTGTGTATCTCCCTCTCTCTCTCTCTCTCTCTTATTAACAACGAAAGAAGAGGAGGGACTACAAGAATCAGAAGGGAAAGCAAAGAAGGCTCGTTAACCCTTTGCGGACGAGTGTCGGCAAATAGCCGCCCAAGCCTCTTTACCGTTGCGGACGCGTATCGGCATATAACCGCCCAAGTCTGTCGTTCTAAACGATAAGATACGCATGGGTATACCAGTCTAAGAAGTCAAGTTGCCTCTCATTGAAATTAGAGACTTTGTAGTGATGAAGTCTTATCTTCCGTATAGTGTTGCCTCTCAATAAAATTAGAGACTTTGCGGCTCCGTCCGCAAAAGGTTAATACTTGACGTAGATGAAGTAACGCACGAATTTATTCCAAAAAGCGGAAAAATAAAGATAGGATGGAGGAAATGTATGGTATTCAACCACTATAGGTTGAGAAGATGCTTCAAGTGTTGAGGTTACTACGATATTGCCAAAAATTGTACACGGCAAGAAACATGTCATAAGTGTGCAGGAGATCACAAAACAAATGAATGTACGGCAACAAGAAAGAGATGTATAAATTGTATGTATCAAAATAAGACGTACAATTTGAAGGTAAATGATGAACATGATGCTCTGAGTGTGGAGTGTCCAACTTACATCAGAGCATTAGAAGAAGAGAAGAAAATAATTGGTTGGGATTCTGGCAAGTAGCAATCACGGAAAGAGGCAATTGTATACATAAATGGTCAAAGTATGATGGCATACAAGGAAGAAATCCAACATCAGGTTATGAAGAGGATGAACTCGGAAATGTTGGCGCTATTGGAGACAAGATTGATACCAGATATTGAAGATAGTGAGGTGAATGTGCCAGCTTATTGTGTCGTTATATGTGATTCGAAAAACAGGAACACAGGGGAGGGGAAGTTATATTACACATAAGAAACGATATCAAATATGAAGTAATATTAAGGGAAAAATTAATCTCTAACTGTTGGTGTGTAGCAGTAGAAGTAGCGGTATGATCAAAGGTACGATCGTCGGTGTGTACCGCTCACCGAGTGCGTGAGATGGTGACTTTATACGATTTTTGGAGGATATAGTGGACTTATTGGTAGTGAAGGGACAATGTATAATGGTAGGAGATTTTAATCTAGATGTAATGAAAAATTCGTTTTATGCAAAAAATTAACAACAGAAATGTCATATTTATGTTTGAAACAATATATTGATAAGCCAGCGCGAGTTACGTAAGATAGTAAAACATTGATAGATTTGTTTTTTGCGAATAGTAAGGTGAATTGTAAAGTGTATGATAAACCGAAGATAACAGATCTTGGATAAATATAGTGTTCACTGCCGTTCGTCAGAACGTAGTGACCCTGCCTTTCTTTTTACGGAGAAGCAGGTCGTTGGTATATGTTATTTTGGGTGTCGTTGAAAATAATTAGACCTTATGTAATGCCGGTTTTACGTTTATTATGCAAGGTAATTATTTAACGTGTAAAGGTGAGGTATTAATGTGTTTGCTCGGAGCGGTGCGCTCTGTTATTTGTCGCGTCTACTCGCGAGGAAGTCATCTGAAGAACTCTTGTCCTTTGCTGCGGGATCGAGGAAGTAGCCTGCGAGGGCGGTCCTATCCCTTCTTGAATATTATTAAAAATAGGTAAAGATGTAAAGGAGGACACCCTCGCAGAAACGAGCTACGTCGCCGAACCCGGTTTACTCGAATTTTCACGAGTAGCACGCATAAGCAATAAATAAATAAAATTGTAAAAAAAAGTTAAAACAATTTAGTCTATACGACGAGAATATTCTCCAGTGACGACGCACATCATCGACCCGGGTAAGTCCTTTGCGGACGTTTCCCAGATGGCGAGGGCATGGGTCATCACTGGATGCAATAAAAAAAGGGTCCAATGCCCGTAGCATGGCAAACGGCGAAATTTACAATAGGCACGAAGTTCAATTTATAAATAAAACGAACCTATGCTAAAAATATACACATTATATACAGGGTCTACTTGCACATTTGCAACATATAGAGAAATAAAAATACAGAGAATTTATTAGTAGAAATTATACTAAATTTCATATAGGTGCATTTTTTAAAGCAATAGAAAAAAGAAGATATTATAGAGTGTAACAATTATTATTTTTCTACGATTTATCATCGACTAATGTATTCATTGTTTGGTTATATTTATTCAATTCTTACAATAATATTACTTTTTTATTTGGTTATGGGTTGCAATAATTTTCATTTATTATTACCAGGAAATTTCCTTATTATCTATTCATTTCACAAAATAAATGGGCGCACGACAGAAGACAATGAAATATCTTGCGAACTGCGTAATCAGAACAATGGTTACTTTAAGCCCGTAGTATCCTTTCTAGCCGGATACAAATATAGCCAACCTATTCGAATTAAACGTTCATACACATACATATATACATAGATACATCTTTATATCCCAAACAGTCATTACGCGAGAATTATTTCTATGTCACGAGACGGGTACATAGAGCAATATACTGAAACAACTATTTGGATCATATTGAAGACGGACTTCCGAATAATTCCTTCGTGTTATTATTGTTTAGTGCGATACGCTTGTCCGGCTTGTCGCCGGGCAAATAATATTAACGCGCCTTATCACGTATAATACAATGTTGAGAATTCCTTCCGGTGATGAAGTTTGACCGATCTGTAATATATTGGAAAAGAATGAGAACTCACTCAAGACAAGAGGAGAATGAACCAGACACATGGATGTTATGTTGAGGAAGTGGTTTATTTCTACCTTCCTTCGCAGTATTCAAAATACACTTTTAAATAATAATAGTTTTACAATAATTGAAAATGTAGACCAAAAAAAAAGGCTTTAATTTAGACAATCGTTCGAAATATAAATTTAGAAAACAAATACAAATTATAAATAAATAAACAAATTGAATTTTGAATCTAAATGTGAGCAGCACACAATTATATTAATTGTGTGCTGAATTTAAACTTGAGACAGCGGTGCGTGCAACGTAGCGAGAGCTACGCAGCACAACACGCTGATACCATTGAGTGCGAAAATGTTTGTGTGTAATTCACTGCAAACACTCAGCAGTGTATTACAGAGTGGTTGCAATGAATTAATAATGAGACCACTCTCAGTAAATGTTGCAGGAGTGCTTTTCTATGTGAACTCAGCTACGCAGTCAGCACTGCGTAGCACAATACAAACAGATATTGAGGCTGTACAAATGAACTGCGTATAGTCACTGTACTTTCCCAGCAGAATTTCTGGAGGAAAGTACAGTGAATAGACCACACCGGTATAATTGTATTAATTATACCGGCTAAAGCAAGTGAGGAGAGCATGATGCTGCATGTGCTGCAGCGCATGCCACGAGTGAGCCAAAGTGGTGATGCACCGTATTTCTCTCCTCACTGACAGTGAATTTTTACCAAATTATGCCAGTGTACTCTTACCTTGAGCAAATGAGTCCTGGTGTGCAAAGTTGAGCGAGTCCGATGTACCAAAAAGCCAAGAAAACTGTCCGAAAAGTGGAGATGCGTGCTGTTCGTGCCGGTGTGTGCGAAAAAGTGTCAAAATTTCCAATATGGCTGCGGAATATGAAAGTTTCGTTGGGCGCTGGAGTCAGTTGAGCGAGATAGGCGGTGAGCGAAACCGAAGTCAAACGAGAGAGACATCCTCTCGCTCGACGCGGCGTGCCAACGAGGCACATGCCTCGTCTATCTTCGACTCAACCGAACAACGCGTGTTAGAGCAGCGCAACAGGTAGGCGCACGACGATTATCGATCGCCGTGCGCCAGCTGATTTTCCAACATACAACGATCAAATAGTCTATCTCAGATGTGACAGGGTACACTTATCTTGAGTGTGTTTACATCCTCCGATGTCGCATAGGGGTATGCGGTGAGCGGGGGTTCCGAGGAGCAAAGTCCGTGTACGTTAGAATCAGGTGGCCAACGACTATGTCCTTTGACGAGTGATTATATTCGCAGGTACTATTGGCAGTCTCGATCATGAGGATTATGCAGCGTACCTTTTGATTGCACCATTAGTAATCTAGTAATAGTACTCCCGTATTCGTAGTTGATGATTGGATAATTCTTAATTACTGAAGTTATCCGAATGATTGTTATAACTTGGCCCGTCACCGACGCCCTGTAATATTGAACGAACGATTGAGCATAGCGGCATCCATGGAGCGATATTATCTCTTTTTGTTGTTCGACGTGGCGTTTTTACAGCGATGTATAAAAATAATAAGGATAAATACCTGTTGGCAGTCCAGGGCGACGGAGTTTATGGTAGTAATTGCACTCGCGCGCGAACGCTATTCTTATGATAACTTTGATTTTGGCGAGCGTTGGTACGTGTTACTGCTGTACTGCTACCGGGCAAGTGCTCTCAGCACTACTTTTCGCCTCACGCCCTATTCTTATTATATGCGCGGTGATCTATTATCCATACCTCGCGCAATGATATTTGAGTACGTTAATATAGCGTTTCACTCCGAAAGGGGAACGGTGTAACTACGGGGATCACACGGGTGACGGAACGAATGGAGTATAGTGACTTTATGGTAAGCACTATACCTTGTTCCATATACGGACTATATACCTTACAAGAGATGACTCAGATGTGAACGTAAGAGCAGAAGAATTCGTTCAAAGTATAGTAGATGCGTTGGATATAGTTGCACCAAAGGGGAAGTTTAAAATTCCAAAGCTATGGGAAGGAAAAGAATGGCGTTCGAATGATAGAAGGATAGCTACAAAAAAAAGGACGAAGCATATACTAGAGCGGTGCATACGGACATTGAACAAGATTGGCTGCAATTTAAACTTGAAAGAAATATGGTTATTAAATTGATTAGGAACGAAAATAAAGAATATTATGAAATTATGATAGACAATAATAAAGATGACCCTGTAATGTTATGGAAAACTTTAAAAGGAGTGGTAAGAGGAGAAAAAGTGGGGTTAAAATGAATAAATAATGTAGATTTTGAGATATTACGAAACACGGGTGAATGTTATTTTGCAGAAAAGTTTAATTTGTATTATATACAGAGTATTGATGATACAATTGAGTCCGTATGTGTGAAGACTAATAAAGGTAAGAAAAATATTTATGTTATTAAAAGTAGGGATACAATAGAGAATTTTGAATTGGTAGATATATATGTATATAAATTATAAATATTATAAAATTATATATAATATAATATAATATATATGTTATAGATATTTATAGTTTTGTAATATTTTAGGATGGGCTGTACGCGGCTTGGGACCGTATTGACTCGGAGAGAAGAAACACATACTTTATAATTGTTGTATTTACGTGTATTTTCGACAAAGGTCGGAGACGGACTACCCGTTCCCCATCGCTACTCTTCACATTGGACTCCCGTTAGCCTACGTACATTGGTCACATGATCGGAATAAGATTATACATAGGGTTTCACATTGTGTGTGTAGATTGTCGAATCACAGATATTACATATATTATAAATTAGAACGAATCGTTATGGGTTTGCCATGTAAAAAAGGAACAGATGAAGAAATAACTCGTGATCTATTGACAGCATGCTTTTATGTAATAGGGGAAGAATTATTGAAGTTAATAAAATATTCATTAAATAAAGGTACATGTCCGGAGGGATGGAAAACATCCACAATAATACCGATTCCCAAAATAGAAAAACCAAAGAAAGCAAGTGAATACAGAACAGTAAATATATTGCCAATATATGAGAAAGCATTAGAGTTAGTAGTAAAAGAGCAAATTGCAATGTATTTACAAATTAATGACATTACGGAACACCAATCGGATTTTAGGAAAAATCATTCATGTGAGACAGCAATTCAAACTGTCATTGATGATTGGAAGATGATAGTCAGTGAAGGAAATATTGTAGGAATAATATTTCTGGATTTAAAGCGGGCATTCGAAACAGTAGATTGGGATAGACTATTGGATAAATTATATCAATACTGAATGAGAGGAATGGTACTAGGATGGTTAAGGTCATATTTAGGTAACAGAACACAACAAGTTAGAGTTAACGATCAGTGGTCAAAACGAATTATGACAAAGTATGGGGTTCCACAGGAATCAGTACTAGGACCTTTGCTATTTACGATATACGTAAATGATATTGTGCAAATCTGTCCGGAAGAGTGTAACATTAAAATGTTTGCGGACGACACAATAATATATGTGACAGGAGGAAGCAGCGAAGAGGTAGAAAATAAATTAAACTATAATTACAAGTATAAGAAAAGAAGAGAAAAAGAGAAGAACAGTTTCAGCTACAGTGCTCCCGTTTAATTTATTTTAAATATCTGTGGTTGCTGGAACTTCCGCAAATTCAAAGATTTGAGAGTAATTTTTTTCATATAGTAAGTAGAGTATCAGTAGAGAAAGGTTGGTATTGACATTGGGGAAGATCAAAGGGGGGATCAAAGAGTCTAGATTTAATGAATTTTCGAAAAATCCTGAAATTGCTCTAATTTTTGCTAATTTCAAGATATCGTGCTGATTTTTTTTTTTTTAATAGAGTATTACAAAAGTAAATTTGGTACAAATTTTGGAGAGAATCAGTCAAACGGTTCGGGAATTAACAAGCTGCAAATTCAAATTTGCAAATTGCTTCGTCGAGATTCCGCAAGATGCTCAAAGTGATGTACGAAACCAATTATTTCAGAGAGGAACTGCTATTGACATTCAAAGTTGGACTATCAATACGCTTCGTCAACATTTTATGAATAAAATCAGCTCATTTGTGTATGGAACAATTGATAGTGGACACTATTGGCCTCATTGAGATGTTCGGGTTGTGCACTTTTGGTAAAGTTTACATTCTAGCTAAGTTTCTATTATCAGATTTTAAGTAATGATAGTCTCATTTATGAATTTCATTTATGAGTTTCCATTCATTCTGAAGCCTAGTAACTAATCTTTGTACAATTTTACTTGGATCAACTGCCGTAATCTTATAAATAGGTTCATCATTTGGGAGTGCAAGGGATTTTTGTATGTAGTCAATAGAATGTAGAAAAATAGTTTTATCAGTTCTAGTGATTTTTATATCAAGGTGTAAAGATAGAAATCTCGTAGTATTTACAGTGACCTTACAAGTGTATTTTTTGTGTTAGCGTAATGTAAGTTAGTGAGCTTCTCGCATTATTTGACTTGTCTTGCTGAATCAAATTTGACTGTAATTCAAATTCATGAATAACTTTATGAGCGGCACCTTTGGTTTCTTTCGTGCATAAGGATGAAGAAATGTAAGTGCCAACGATAGGAAAAATTCTATCTGAGGTGGAATGCCTATACTGGATAGCTTGATCAACCAATAATTTATAAGACTCTTGTTAGAGTTGCAAGTTCTGTTAACACTCAAAGTCGTCGTAAATGGGTCAATGGAATCATTATGTGCTGTTATGTTGGTATTACGATGAACCGAGTTAGTAATATTATTTAGACAAAATACTTGTTTATGACGTCATTATATTGTCGCCATCTGTTCAAATTCAACAATTTTCAATGCTTACCATCCCAAACTACAATTTACTATTGGGATAGAAAAGGATAATAAAATACCATTCCTGGATTTTTTATTAATTAGGGAAAATAATAGCATTATCATAGACTGGTATGATAAGCGTGGTTTGGTAGGTTTATTAACTATTTCTTGTGTCATAAAAAATAGGCATTATATATATGCTCGTAGATAGAGCATTAAAACTTTCACATTCACGGTTCTGGAGTAAAGACTTGAAATTCATTAATGACAGGTTACTCTTAACTTGTAATCCTATACATTTCATTAAATGGATCATTCATGTTAGAAGACGGACTATTACTACGTTCTACATCACTCAAGAAGAAAATCAAAAATTTGACACAAGTTGAATTATGAATTTTCCTTACATAAAATATATATACTATCCATTTTGAAAGATTTTGAAATTAATTTAGGGACAAATAATAAACATAACGTTAACTTGATTATCGGTTCAATGAAAGATAAAATTGCCTCGTTGTTGAAATTCAAATTAGTTGATTTGTTACCATGCAAAGATTCTCCTGGAAACGATATTGGATGTACTAAAATGCGTGTTTTTACGCATTCAAGTGCATAGAAATTGTATTAATCAATTGTGTATCAAGGTCGCACCAATTTGGTCAGTCATATTAATGCAACTAAACATACGTTTGATAATTCTAGAATATTAGCTTTTGAATCTTCCTTACACAAGCGTCTTTTCATCGCAATGATTTGCATAAAAAAAGATAATAAATTTATCTCGAGAATATCCTGAAACGCTCAGTGTTGAAACATTGGGGACCAAACATGCCTTGTTGCCGTACATTAATTTGTTTTGTGATCTCCTGCACACTTATGGCATATTTCTTGCCGTGTAGAATTTTTGGCAATACGGTAGTAACCCCAACACTTGAAGCATCTTCTCAACCTATAGTGGTTGAATACCATACATTTCCTCCATCCTATATTTATTTTTCCGCTTTTTAGAATTAATTCGTGTGTTACTTCATCTACCTCAAGTATTAACGAGCCTTCTTTGCTTTCCCTTCTGATTCTTGTAGTCCCTCCTCTTCTTTCGTTGTTAATAAGAGAGAGAGAGAGAGAGAGAGAGAGAGAGAGAGAGAGGGAGATACACACATCCGAACATTTTTCTAAATATGATTTTTCAAAGTTTTGGGACATTTTGAACAAGTTAAAAACTGGAAAAATGAATTTTTTACCGCACAGGACTTCTTCTATGAGGAAGCAACAAAGAAACTCAAATCACTATGTCTAATACTTATTTCACGTTTAAAAATAAAATTTACAAACCCATTTCTAGCCTCCCTATAGGCTCTTCATTTGCTTCATTATTTTTTTAATGTTGTTATGGCTGATTTAGAAAAATGTTGCTTTTCAGAACTTAATTACACTCCAATTTTATATAAAAGATACGCTATCGACATGATTGTCTCTTTGCCACTTGGTCGAATTCAGCACACTTTAACAATTTTCTGAAACTACAGTTAACTAATGAAGAAGGAAATAACAATCTTGGATTAGTTATTAATTAGAGGAAATAATAATATTACAACAGAATGGCATCGTATACCTACTTAGTCTAGTAGGTTCATTAACTTTTTCTCAAGTCATCTAAAAAACAAAAAAATTGTCCTAGAGATTTCATTGAAAGGTACATTGATGTTAGAAGTCGGGCATTCACCACTATTTCCACTATTCAAGAAGAACATCGGAAGTTTGGAACAAGTAGAGTTATGAATTTTCAAGTAACAAACATAGCATTAACTTGAATATTGGCGCGACGGAATAACAAGTACCTATAATAACGCATTCTAAAGCACAGAAATCGTGTCGATCACCTGCCGGAACCATGCTCTTAAATGCGTGTTGTTAGTCCCTGTTATCAGTCTGTCCAATATAAGCTGAAAGATAAACTTTATACGGTAACAAATAAACTAATTTGCATTTTAACAACGAGGGAATTTTATTTTCCGTCGAACGGAAATTCAAGGCAATGCTATGTTTGTTACTTGTGACTAGATAAATTAAAAATTCCTTCATGACCTTTGGTAAAGGATAGTATATAGATATGTTCTGTGTATAGAAAATTCATAACTCTACCCATCAGATAGACATCTTACTATCGTATGATGGCAACAGTACGCCATGCAACGACACGCTGTGCCAGCAGTAAGCAACTTTTTGCGTCTGAATTGCTGGATACTAACCACAAGGTATTGTGTTGTAATTGTTATGCCGGTCGACACGTAAATGCCGTCCATTATATGGTCGATAGTATGATATTAAAAATTTATTTTTGGGTTCGTGTGTCAATTAAGAGTAGGAACTCGCGTGTATGCGAATAAGCACGAGTAATTATATGAAAAGGTGTTATCTGTTTATTATAATAACCGGAATTGGACCCGTTCAATTATTTACGAGAAAAAATACAACGCGAATCAATATAACGACTTCAACTGTAGTCACGCACTCGAGTCTCATGACGAGGAACCAGCCGTTTACTCTGACTTCTAACTTAAGACTGACTTCGGTAAATGCAGCTGCTGGCATTTGCCGAAAGTTTAAATGTTCTCTGTTTTCATTATTTCTTAATTGCAATTCAATCATAACGTCGATCGCTAAGCAGGTCGCCCCTTGCTGCGTCAGCGCATTGTTGCGAATGACCATTCGGGTGACCCCATTTTATAACTCACGAATTTATGTAAATAAATTGTTATTTAGTTTCGAATACAAATCGGGGCACATCTCTCCCCCCTCAAAGAAAAACATTCGTTAAGTTAATTCGAATTTTTTTCTCAGTTGATTGCTCGTGTACTTTTTTTCTTCCACACAGGAGTACAATTTTTTACTTTTCGTTTCGCGTCACACATAACCCATTTCACGCGCATCAGTTAACCATATTGTACTTAGCTTAACATTGGTCTCGGTATGCGTGCTCCATTTGTTTTTTCTGATGACGGTGTTTGCATCTACCGCGATGCAAGCGGCTCTAAGTTTATATTCACCGTGGACTGACCCGGAGTCGGCGATAAGGTCGACCTTGCCGGTGTCAAATTACACTCATACCGGTATCTCCAGTACATAGCATGCCAGACCAAAGCTATCGGTGCTATAGTACCTAAAGCGTAGAACATAATATTATAATGATATTGTCGTAACATGGTCGTATCTGCATTTGTGTCTGAATTGTTTTTTTATGCTTTTATCTTGCGCCCTGAGATTTCGCAATTCCTCGGGGCATTTTGATACATTTAACAAATGGATTTTTTCGCTGACTTGTTCCACCGTGCGTGAAACTTTTCGTCTCCACTTGTTAATAGCAAGTTAAATGGTGAGAGGTAGTCCGCGTTGATGGGCTGGGTAATTCACCCTATGATCTCTACACTGAAATCTGCAGCGGTTGCCAGACATACGCGGCTTTCCTATCACACGCTATGTATCGTTCTTATTATACGATGAGTGAGGCTCATGAATCGCGTCGGGTAATGCAGAATGCTGCCTGATTCAATTTTTTGCGGGTGGTAATCAATGTCTCGAAGACTCAATTTCTCGAATTGCTTTTGACCGACAGGAACGACTGATTGTTCGGTACGCCGTAGGAGGACGCCGATAGCGAAAAACCGCAAAAATAGCGCTCTGTCAGGATCGTCGCTAACATAACATTAATAACGTCACCAGTTTCGCATAGGGTTTAAGCTAGACGATCGGGATGACCTGCGACTTTGCTGACCAGGTCAACCCGGTGTGGACTTTGTTATCTTGGCCGGACAGCGTTCCTCGTGGTCCAAGTGTTCCGCCAGACTGTTCTCGAGGTCCAGCTTGACCCGAATGTATAGTGTAGTATACTATAAGGTAGTGCATTTTAAGTGGTGATACCTTCTGCAGACGACAATTAAGGACAATAAAGGTATAAAAATTACGAGAATTAAGATTTATTCGAACTGTTTATGTATTTACATTTATTTTATTTATTTTTATATTATTCCAGGCTGCACGAGGACAATAAGAAGGTGCTGTCGATCGTGAAAATACTGTCGTCGATGCGGGAAAGGAGTCGAGAGGAAAAATCTCAATAGTGCGTCATAAAAGTGTTGCATGTGTTAAAAAGGAACGGTAGTGTAATCCATCACCCTCTCGAACCGGATGTTGTCCGTCCGGGGTAATAGTATCTTAGGAATTATTGAACCGATTTGGTTCTCCTTCATAGAGTTGCTTCGTCTTGATCCTCGCTCACGATCCATATGGAGCTCAAATCAATTTGGCTCAGGCCAAATTCGGAATTCCTAGAAAAAACAATGATTTTTAGCGAAAATTACGACTTTTGTGTCCGGACAGAGTCAGAACTCAGCAACACCTTAACGGATTTAATTGTCTTTACCATGTTATCTTACATAATAAAAATAAAAAGTTTAACACAGTCTGAATCATTTCTGATAGCTAGAAATTTACAAATTAATAAAAATATAGAATTCTTTTGTTATATCAATTTCTTGAAAATGCGTGATGGAAATTTTTATATAATCATAAGTTTTCTTCATTGCAATGTAACAAAACTATTCTTTAATCACTTGCCAGATAATTGTTAGCGTGGTATTCGACAGAAAGATTAATTAATTAAAAATTTGCAAATAAGAATAAAGCAATCAAGATAATAATAAAAATGTATTGAAATAAAAAATAAACTAATACCCAATCACAGGACATATGTTCCGGTAAACGGTTCCGTTTCAATAAAACGAATAAACGACATTCCGCAACAAGATATTCACAAAATAAATCATTACATTTCACGTGTTCACTGTCAAAAAGTAACCATCAAATAAAACATAAACAGTACCACGTCGGTAGTCAAGACATGAATCTCATACTAATTATTTTGGTCTAAATTCCTTGAATAATGTAAATAGCGCATTTATGTGAGAAAAAAAGACGTGGAATAAAAAAATGTACGCCGTGATTATCTATCAATAATATAAATATGTAAGATATAATAATTAAATTGAATCGATTATAGGCAAACCCGATTTTAACAGAAGGATTGAAATAATAAAAACAAACTCATCAAGAATTTATTATTTCTCTCTCAGAAATCATCACGAATGCAAGAGAGGTAGCAGAATTTTCCCATCGCGAACTATAGAAGAACGATGAACTGCGTCTTACAACTCTACAGTTGCACGGAAAGATTAATTGTAGCAGAAAAATGTACATTACAGTTTTTGTTGGTATCCAAGGGGTAGCACGTCATTTTAAGACGAACGCTGAAACGAAATCACCTTCATTGATGAGGAAGTAAAAATAATAAATTTGCAAAAACGAAAAAACGTTCAACTGTAAAAAGCTGTCAAAAATACGAAGTTTTTAAATCGTAAAATAATTAATATTATTGAATGAAACTAGAAGATTCACCCATCCACTGTTTTTCACTTTGTACAATCTGTATCAAGAAATTAGTTATTACCTCGCAACAAAACAATTCTTCTTTCTTTGACAAACACAGATTTTACGAATAAAAGACGATTTTTCCGATAATTTTGCCACAAATAATGAGGAGGCCATTTCAGGTACGTTTTCTTCAAGTTTGGTTAACAGTTTGTCTTGAAATAATTATCGATCATTAATTTTCTTTCATCTAAAATACATTTTATTATTACTAATTCATTGAATATATCGGAAATGAAGATTCATTTTTATTCCATTTTCATGTTAGTAAAAAACGAGATGACAGTGAAGAGTTTGACTCTTTAAATACCGCATCAATACTATTTGAATAATTGAATGACGAGTGGTCGTTACAATTCTGCATGTTCCCACTTTTTTTATAATAGCGATCGCATGTTTCCATTGACGAATAGATTATTTTTTGTTTTTGCAACAAGTAATCGATGCGCACCCGTTTCCGATGTAGAACGCGGCCACCACAGCGACTTATCAACGTTAGTTTTATGGATTATTCATAAAAATCTATAATATGAATTGGATAATTTATGTGTTAAACTGTTTTCGTCATTAAAAAAAGGGGATTTTTGAGAGGATATCTTCGGTATTTTACGCGACATCGACGCCATCACGCCACGCTGGTAGCTTTGCAATCCGAGTGCGTGGAAAGTAAACTAGTGTTGCATAAAAATTAAACGTGAGTATAGAAAATATGAATTAGAAAGTATTAATTAGTAAGTGTTTGCAGTAGGTCTGTTCAGCCTCTGTTCAAAGACTTCGATCTGACGGCACATACAATTATATGTACAGTTTTCTTAATCTATGAATTATTTTTTTCAAATTATTACAAAGGTGACTATTATTGAGCATTTTCTTATTAATATCAATGCTATATGTTGAGTCGTCATGGTGTTTATCAGACTCTAATGAAGCAACATTTTGTAAAAATATTCATTTAATAACCGTTAATAAATAATTATTTGTGCCAATTCAAGAGTTCAAACAAATGATTTGTTCACTCTAACAGAATATTTATTTCGCCATATCGAACTTTACCATTTGGTAACAGTCAAAAAATCCTGGTGCCTACAAACTCTCGTTGGTTTACTGCATTTTTTGCCCAAATCGTCAACGATGTATCATTTTGTAGTAGTTCTAATTTTTGGAAAAAGGGAATCTCGTATGATCTCTCTAACTTTTGTAAATCCTGAGCTATCGAGCTAAAACTTTCTACGAGAATACGCGAGGGGACAAGATTGTTTGGTATAAATCGACCGAGGCCTTCAGATTTTATGGAATTATGAGTTTTTGTAATTTTTCGACTCACAATCTATTTTTGCTCTAACTTTCCTAAATTTCCTAAATTCATCAAAGCGAAACATAGCATACAAATTGGCTAGGGGACAGGGATACTTGATCTTGAATTTCAAATGGTTCGATCCAGAGTTTGTAACTTTTTGACCTTTTAAATTTTACTAAATTGTCAAGTTTTTTGAAAATTTTAATATTACTTCCTCTATATGAAAACCAGAATTGAGTATTGAAATACCGTTCCCCATAGAGAAGAATCTGTTATTGGGCGAGAATTACGGACAAGCAAATTTCAAATTTGCACGCTAATTTTTAATTTCTGGTAGAAACAACAGCGTGATGACGTTGATTCCAAATCACCTTGACAGTCGAATCGAGTTTTATCCTATGAAAGCTGATTTGTATTACAGATATTGACTTCCAATCTCAGAATTAATTGATACCACAGAGTTCTGGTTTGTTTACGCTTGTCATAAACATGATAAGAGAAGCTATTTGTGAAAATTTTCGGTATTTTGGGCGTTTTCTTCAAGCGGAAATATTTTGAGCTAAAAACGTCTCGAAATAAACAAACGACATTGCCACACCTTGATTGATAAAAGAACCATTAATCGTATCGGAGATTTTTCCAACAATTTAGGTTGAAAGACTGTAGATTCAAAGAGTATAGTAGACGACCTTAGAGAAAATAACATTGTGTTTCTGATAAGCCAATGTTGTTTCGGATAATGTTGGGTCCGAAAAAGAACCTTCTCACGTTGTTATCGATAGTAGACTTTTCCACAGAAAATACGATTTTTTTCTCTGGACAACACTTATTTTCCGTATAGTAAGGATTCGTCGATAAAGAAAATCGATAACGCCACAATACGAATATAGATGTACAGAACTTGGAGGCAAAAAACAGCTATTTACCTCACCTGTATAGTTCTCGTTGGATAAACGTCTGTTCGCAATCGCTCGCGCTCGATCCCCTTTCATTCTTGGACTCGCGAGATGGACTCGGCGCTTATCGAGATATTATTCGTGCATTCCGTTTCGCGTTCCGCTCTCATGTCTATATATGATGTTTAGATTATATTGACCAATAGAAAATATGGGTGGTATTTTTACCATATATTCACAGTTCCGTAATCGTCTTTTAAATTTAAACTTTCATTATAAATGTTTTGAATTTAAGGAAAGTGTATTGATTAAGTGCTATATAATCGTCAAACTTACGAGAAATTAAATACGTTTTTGCGGATCGGACAAAGGTAATAGTTAATAAATAAACAAATAAATACATAAATAAGATACTGCAACTGGGTATTTTTCGCACCTGTCACAAAGTAATACATCTCGTTGGGTGATACAGGTGGTGACATCCTCGTTCGGCCAATAGTCCTTTCCCAAGCGATCCAACAGCGGTTTCTTACGGTTTTTCGATTTATTTCATGTAACTCCCGAGCGTGCGGCGACCTAATCGTCGCAATGACATCGGGACGAACGGAGCTACCGTTGAGGTGGACTTTCTTGCCGACCGGAAGAAAGATTTTGAGCAGCCTGATTGATATCTCAGAGATCGGGGTCTGGGCAACAACGGTGACGTCAGCGCTCTCGATCGAAGTAGCGCGTCGAAAACCATCTCAGGATCGTATAGTCGGGAACAAGAGGTTCCAACCACCCTCGAAAGTGAGTGTGGGAAGTTAGGTTTATTTTTGATGCGAAAATCCGAGCGATATTGTCGCGACGGCACGCAATCGTGCCAGGAGTTAACGTCTTTTATTTTAACGGTCGAATAGCACCACCCGACATTCAAATTTTATAATTAATTCGCTTCACGAGAACTCAAGAATCTTCGAAAGGGTTCCAATTATTGTACTTAGTCATTATAAATTTAAGCGCGTTGGAATCCAAGGATGCCTGTGCCAGTGTGGGAAATAACGAGAGATATACTTGTCGTGAGAGACGCCTAGCTTTGATTTTGAAAAAATCGTTGGGGGAATAGCTTCGATGGTTGAATCGTTGAGTATCATTTGCTGTTTTTTTGTGCGAATTGGTCTATTTTTCTCGTTGTCGAGTGGAAGTACCGAGAGTAAATTGCGAGGGCGACGATCTGTCTCGAACTAATCAATTTTATTCACTTTATCGCATTTGACCTATTCCGTTAGCTATTTTATTTTCTGTGACTTAATTTATTCTTGACTTTTATTGTAGTTATTGACATTAATATGTTGTTTCAATTGTTTCATCTTATTTTGGGCAATAAGTTAATTTTTCTTTCATTCGCGTCTGTTTCGCTCTATTTAATTTTTGTTCTCCGGACCGGGCAGATCTCGTAAGTCGAGTGGATGTCTGCAAAGATTGGTGTGATTGTGCAACGTTATTGTGCGTTCGTCTGGAATAATAATTGTCGTGGCCAGTAAAATATCTTGTGGCAAATCGAATGAGCAATTGAATCGAAGAAAACGAAATACGCGGGCATCTGTCGCTTCACGATCGTGCTTCCCAGATTAGTGACTTTGATCTGTGTGAAATATTATTCCGACAAAAAATTAATTATTTTGTTCCCGCTTCTCAAACGATGCGTTGAAATTCACTGCGAGAAACCCTTGACTGACTCCTCCGCTTTGCCATTTACCGAGGGTTCAGCGTAGCCGAGTCGATCTCGTGTCTTTTTCCCGGAGATCTAATTTGACCATGTGTGTGCACTTGTGTCCTTGTGTTGGAAAAATTCAGTTACAGTACATTAATTAATTACAGGTCTCCTTAGTAATTATTCGACGAATTAAAGCGTTTGAATACACTAATTAATAATCACAAATGGTTTTAATTAGTTTAAAAATCAATCGGATACCTTTCTGTTTCGTTTAAGATTTCGAAGAGCAAAATTCGTCCCGAATTACAGTTTTATCAACGAGAACATCTGTCGATAACCCTGTATCCATTTTTCGGCTAATCCCAGTGTTTACTGCTAGTCATACTGAATAAATACATTTTTTCATGTCGCGTAGACTAATTAATAATGAAAAAATCTTTCAAGTAACCTAACATAATCGCTAGGGAACCTTTCTGCTTCGATTAAGACCTAGTAGAGAAAAATCGGTTTAGATTTACAAGTTTTATCAAGGAGGACGTAACTTATTGCCCTGTGTCAAAGTGTTTAAAAAGTTACAGTGAAGTTTGCAGATTATTAAACAATAATCAAGAGTTGCTAATAAAAGTGTTGTTGTTGTTGTTGTTGTTATTATTATTATTATTATTATTATTATTATTATTATTATTATTATTATTATTATTATTATTATTATTATTATTATTCCAATAATAAAAAAAGAATAATTTATACTGGAACAGAGTTGGGTTATGATTTTTTTCGTATAATACTTTTAAAAAAATTGAAAAAAAAAACAATTGTATTGGTTAATTTTGTACTCCAATACTCTTGCGACTAGTATTATTATCGTAATAATTAGCATTATTTTTTTTTGCAGAGCAAACCTTGTATTTAAATTTAACTCGTAGCAGCGCGGCTAAGTGAGCGCGAGTACGGGATCGCCGAGAAAATTTGAATCGTTGCTGAGCATCCAGTCACGGAGGCATCTTGGAGGCACGAAATTGCGCGCCGGTAAGTTATCAGGGTGCGGGGGCGGTTGCGTGTAATTTGACGGTGACGTGGATCAGGGTGAACTCTCGTGTCCTAGTCCACGTCACCGTCGAGGAGGAGTCACGAGAAGGTGCTCGTGATGGCTAATCGAGCGGGGTATTCATCGACTGAGCGAGCTCGTGGACTGTCCGAGCGAGGGTTAGTACGAATCGAGACGGCAAGTGACAGCGAACGTTAAGGACGGCAAGGCACGACGTTTTGACGAACGAATACATCGACCTCGGTGTTCGGTTTTGAGTCTCGTAGGAGACGGGATTATCGGGATATTAACGGATACATAACAGTTTCTTCGACATTCCATCTCACTTAATTAAGTTTAAGAAAAAATATATATATTGTTGATCAGTGACAAAAAAAAACAATTTAAAAAAAGGTATGCATCAAGTTTGCGTGATAGTGTTGTTTAACCAAATAATGTGTTTTTATGTACTTTTAATTCTATTAAAAATGATTTGCAGTAATATATTACACTAAAAATTATGTGACGAACTTGAAATTTTGGACATTCGTTTTTTGTACTGAAACAAAGAGAAACTGTGAAATGAAAGTACATTGCTTGACGCGCTTTAAAATAATGAACGCAAGTTAAACGAAGCTATATGAGGATCATATTTTTATGCAATTCATATAGTTTTATTCACTCGAATGGGTCATTACTGTGTAGGAGGGTTCATTGTCATTATGTGAGAAAGAAAAAATAATTCTACAGGTAATAATTCTGTATTACACAGAAAAAATAATTCTGTTTATCATTCGATGAGTTCTTACGTGACATGGACCCAAAATGAGTGTTTTTAGTAGAAAAAAAAAAAAAACCGGCGCTACACGTCTATTTGAGGATTGAGAAATATAAAAATGAATCTCGTCACCATGAGCATCCTATTCTGATTTCAGCAGCGGTAATCGTGTGAGATTGAAGACGAAAATTTAGCTGTATTTTCTTTCAATAAGGACAAAAAAAATGGATCTCACTAAACTAATCATTATCTATTTCGCGTTGAGTGCGAGTAAATCTCTCGCTCAAATTATCAAGGCTACGACATCCAGCTCCGACAAATCGGCAAAGCTTGTGGACGCAACGGTAAGGTGTTCTTCAAGCTTTACACGTATATGTTGTAAGTGTAAACGGCAAGTGCAATTCCTTATTTTCTAGACGGATATCTTGTTATCTTGTTATGAGAAAGATGTCAATACGGTGGGCTTTGCTGGACTATCTGAAAGTGATCTCTTAAAGACTCTCTCGTCCAAGCGACTTCTTCCTGTGATATTGATCGGCAACGATACAACTGATGTTATTAATGGCCCCGTGCATAAAGGATCTCGTCGCAAGCTGCAAATGTTCGTGATCACGACTACCTCTACAAAGCAACTGAAGCAAATTCTCGAACAGATCAAGCGTTCTCGGTGGTGGAATCATATGGCGACTTTTCTCATTCTCGACTGGCAGTCAAACACGAAACACGTTGCTTCTAACGCGTTTCAATTCTTGTCGGCAGCCTGGCAAATGGATATACTCAAAGCGCTATACGTAGGCTTCCATCCAACGAAAGGACTACTGATATACAGTTACAATCCTTATACAAGCCAGGCCCCTGAACCCTGGCAGCTCAATAGTATACACACCGGGAAATATAATCACCCTTTCGCCATGTTTGTGCGAGAGTATGGAGACAGTGAACGAATCTGCAAAAATCTAGATTTTGATAAGTCGAACGATCTCGGCGGCTACTACATCATAGGGTGTTCGCATTATATAACTACAAATAAGTCCATACTTCCGAAAGGTGTAGCAATCCCATATATAATGAATACTGCCCTTACTCAAGTTCTAAACGCCACTGTGCCCATTCGCATATTTGTCCACACGCCTGAAGAGGATAAAAATCGGAATTACAAAGAGCTTATTATGGACACGATAAATGGCATCAGTGATGTCGTAATACCGCAGTATTCTTATCTTTTTGCGGAAAATGTGACCACTTCTTATGTCAACGCGGAAATGGGTCTTGTTGTTTTAACACAGTACAGTGGTTATATGTCACAAGTGGATAAGCTCATAGCTGTTTTCGATAGAAGTGTTCGTATTGGGCTATGCCTGGTTGCCGTGAGTATTGTGATCTTCTTTAAACGATTTCGGCGTGAGACTCTTTCAACGGCAATTCTAAACCTTCTTCGCTTAGCTACTTATTCGGGTCTTACGAAAGAACCCAAAAACCAAGGAGCGCGAATTTATTTAGCTGGTGTATTTATTCTTGTGGTTACCATTCTGGGGGTTTATCAAGGGTTATTCGCTTCTTTACTGACGAATTCAAAGTCACTACCGAACGTAAAGACGATGCAAGACCTCGTTCAATCTGATCACAAAATTTATGTACGCCCCGCGTTGGCTTCTTCCTTCTCGGGCTCAGCATTTAAAGGCCGACTTATACAAAATGGATTCGATAATTGTATAGAGTATGTGCTGCGTAATTCTTCGGTCGCGTGTATAATGTTTGACGACGAGCTGGTCCATAACAAGACGCTGGTGGCGAAGCTGCACATCTCGAAACCAATCATAAACTTGTTTCTGATTACGGTTATCCGAAAAGACTGGCCCGTCGAAGACAAATACAACATGATTCGTAGAACGATGATCGAGACTGGTATAACTCGGTACGTAACACATTTTAACCTAGACAGACAATCGCGTAAAGACGATTACTATGCAATGCTGGCGGAAGATTCACCGTACCGAACCATAAATTTGAGCGACATAACCTTCATGTTCATATTTCTCGGATTTGTTTTGGGATGTGCAATTGTAATTTTCGTAGTCGAAATAGCAATTAAACGAGCTCCTTCAAAAATCAGAAATGTTTTTGGCCATGTTCGAAGTCGACTTGGAGTAAAATAAACAATGTTAGGAGAATTCAAAGAAATTTTAATACTAATTTTACTGTTAATAATGTAAGGACATTGACTGTAAAGAAACAGCATTAAATTTACGAAATTAGGGATTGAAAATTACTATAAATGAGTATTAATTCGATCACCTTTGATCAAAAGTAATACTCAGTCTGGTAAATAGAATATCCGAATTCTGATTTAACATATATTTCCCAGTTTCTGAATTCGAAAAAGCAGTCGGATCCCTGAAATTTCATCCGCGTGGATGCATTAAAATCAAAGTCTTTTAAATAGTCAATTGAAAACGAATAATTTATTGTCATTGAAAAATCTCGTTTACTTATGTGATCAAATGTTACTTAAAATTTACAATACGCATATGAAATTTACTTATACGTGTACATGGGTTCAATCATTAAGGAATCTGTGCATAAAAATGAATCTAAAATTTCATTAGAGTCAATGTCTGATTTGAATTTGAATGTACTTGTAAATATTAAAATAGCGGTTAAGGATCGTTGTATTTTGCATTTGACAATTTTTATTAAATTGCAATAAAGGATATGACACGTGGGCTTACTGTTTCTCGCATGTGAAACAAAACTTGTAAAAGTCAACGCCTCGTAGTCTTGCCTCAATTGGACTTTGTCCATCTACACGTTATAACGTTATTGACTCATGGATTCTTTATTCTTCTCTCGCGGTAGGTGAACACGCGGTAACTGTGCGTTTTGATACACCGTTACTGTGAATTATCAATACTCAAGTATTTGATATTGAAGATGCAACACGGGTATATAAATTTTTATTCAAGAATGCATTGCAGTGATACTAACTTGTATGTGACTTTACTTCCTCCACTTTATTCGCATAAATTCAATTGAGTTTTTTAAAATGAAAATACAATTGCACATTAATGCCAGAGGTAAGTATATTTGTATCACAAAAATGTACAACATTTTTGAAAGATTGTTATATTAAATATAGAAGATGAACGTCTCTGAAATTTAATATAGGTTAGTTCGTCTTCAATTTCTATATCGGGCATTCCATGATAATTTGACCTGACATTGACCATAATATTAATTTTTTAATGGTGAAAATAGTACTATCTTATAATATATATTCTGATTTTACAAATTACTGTTACGCTAATAAAAATTCTGAAAGACAAAAAAATATAAGAATTTAAAAAAATATTCCTCAATGCAGTACATGATTTATTCGAAAATAACATTTTTAATACCACCACGAAAGTCGGCGCGGCCCAAGTGTAAATGATAGAAACGTCAATGAGTGAAATTAAAATAATTTATTTTCTATACCTTAAAATGTCCCTTGCACGACTTAATTGCGGAAAACATTTTTACATACTTAAAACCCCCGAATGACATGTTCATCAGTTTCCATTTTTACCAGGGGATAACATCCCTCGGTTCAAAAGCTGATAGCATGTGGTCCCGCGTTAAACAGGAATCATCGAAACGAACCCTGGAACACCATCGCGCTTCAACCGCCGAAGAGTTAGTCCCGTGGTGGAGATATAAATTTGTAAAGGAATATACTGGAATACGTGTTTTCCGGAATGAAATTGGGGTCGAGATGTTCCCGAGTAGAAAAATGTTCCGGCTGCCATATGTTTTATCAGGCCAACATCCGGTATGAGTCCGGCGGCCTGTTCAGGCTCGCCGGACTATTGCCTGATGTGCACCAGTCCAGGTACCAATAAGGCAGGCAACATCAGATTTGCCGGAGTTCCACCGGAACTGGGCCACTTTTGGATTTAATAAAGCACGCCAGATCAGGCCCCGAGAAGAAGTCCGTTAGATTTACCGGATCACTAAAACTTGTATCATTTCAGTTCAGAGCCAAATCAGGAAAGGATCGGGTATCTATAATATTGTGATATATATTTTTCGAACAGTTTTTATTTGCAACTTTGTACAGATCCTAGCAGTATTCGTAACAGTTTTTCGACATACCATTTCAAGAAAGTGTGCCATTCTTAATGCCAAAGAGATTTAACATTCATTTTTTTTTCTATGTCGTTTCGTGGATACTGAGCATCACAAGCTTCAAATCGATTGATGACAACGACTGCGTTTTTAAAATCGTCGTTTTTTTTACTTGCCACATTTTAAATGTTTCCGAATGACAAGGATATGTGAACATCAATTTGATTATGCGCAAAATTTGACCATTCTCTTTGACGGCGTTTGACTCTGGTAATTTACATATTTCGTTTATCTCCAAAATAATTCCATCACGTAAAAGAACCGCGTTGTTAGGAGCTCTGCTTGAAATAATGAACGATTTATATTTAACTTTCATGATTCTTACAAGGAGAGGCCGCCTACTCGTTATCACGGATTTTGCTTAAATTTATAGCATATGTAGGGCTTGGCTAGAAATGAAAGTACCCAAAGTGGAAACTTCAGATGGCCAAGCGTTTAGAAAATAAAATTTTTGACGCAGCTCTGGCACCGTAAAAGCCATTTATGTTACTATAATTGCCAAGCAGCGGTTGGTGTAGTGGACTTTTTTTCTAGCTCTTTCCCAATTTTTATAATATTCATGTCGCATTTAAGCGAAGTGATAAATAATTAATTTTATTTATTTATTTATACGCAAAAGGCATAGATAAGGAAAAAAAGATATTCATCAGGCCCACAGGCGCTTTATCCGGGCCGGATTTGCGTGCGCGTTCACCACGGATCATGGCCATATCGATGTGCCATATCCGGGCCGAAGTTAATTCTCCGGCGCTCCAAGTATGGGCTGGATTCTAACCTGATGAAATTTCTACTCGGGTTTTTCGTAGAGAACAAAGTTCTATGGATAAAGTTACAAATGTGATATTTCATCCACGACAGATTTTAGTGGAATTCATATCCTGGGTCTCCTAAATAAATTCAATACTGAAACCAAATCTAATGTCAAGATTAAACATTCATGAATCGAACTTGATGACATATATCGTGACGGCATCTTTTTACTTCAGCGACGATTCTTCTCAGAATAATATTATATCATTTCAAACGATTCTTATTTCTTTAAAAATCAATTAAACCATACCTCGATCTGTTTTTATCTGTCGATTATTATTGCATGTGTCAGACAGGAGAAGAAAACAAAAATACGCAAATAAAAATTAGTGTTGTTTCGCTTATTGTACGTAGACATATACCGTTAAGAGAAATCATTGATATAACTTGATAATAATGCAGATGTAGTAGGACATGTTTCTGGTCAGTCCCAATGCCGTTTTAGCACATCTGCCTTCCGCTCCTTCTATCTTGGCCTTTCTCTCTTCCGCCCCCATATTTCAACCCCGAATACCACGACGGCTTTCGATATTGAATCGAATAGATACATTCTTTCTCCTAAACGGTCTATCTGTGCTTTATTTATGGTTATCCACACTACGTATTTGCGGCTTTCTGCGCCTTTTCTGGTAGCACTCTCATGTGCTTCTTCATGCTACTCTCCGTTTAAAGCCAGAATCCTAGATATTTGAACTCGTTGACCACTTCTTTTATTCTCAAATTTCTAGCTTTTTCTCTGCGGCCTCGGTCCTGTTCATAAACTGTTTCAACGACTTGAGCGTCCTCAAAAGTGAGAAAAAAAACGATCTTAACTACTTTCCTAAATTTTTAATCATCAAACCGAAGCTTGACATACAAATTTAGAAAAAATCGATCCCGAGGTTTCAACTTTATGAAATTTGCAATTTCACTAATATTTTTATTTCATTGAAAAATTTAACATCACTTTCTCAATATGGAAGCCAAAATTGAGATAACTATTTCCCAAAGAGAAGAATCTGATATTGGGCGATAATCACGAACAAGCAAATATCAAATTTGCACGTTAATTTTTCATCTCTAATAGAACCAACAATGTGATGGCGTTGATGGTAAAACACATTGACTGTCGAACCGAGTTTTATCCTATAAAGCTGATTTGTATTACAGATGTCGACTTCCGATCTCAGAGTTAATTGATACCACAGAGTTCTGGTTTGTTTACGCTTGTCATAAACATGATAACAGAAGCTATTTGTGAAATTTTTATGGCCTTTTGGGCGTTTTCTCCAAGTGGAAATAGTTTTAATTAATAAACGTCTTGAAATAAACAAACGACATTGCCACACCTTGATAGATAAAAAAACCGTTAATCGTATTGGAGATTTTGGACAAATGCCAAAAATCACTTAATTTTTTAACCGACCTGTTATCAATTGACATAAACATTTTTTAAACAAATAAAATTAATACAATGTTGTTTCACGTATTAATTAATACTTTTCTGGTGAAAATATTTTTCAGATAATTTGTACCCGTTTGTACCGATGAGTAATCATTTGTACTTGGTTGTACCACCTAGAAATTTCAAGATCTAAAGCTGATATTTATTTTAAATAGAGAATTATGAATGTAAAGTTGGTATAAAATTTGAAGAGCATCGGTCATAAATTTCGAATATTACAAAATTTGCATTTTTTCGAAAATTCCGAAAAAATGATCGAATTGCTATAATTTTTGCAAATTTCGAAAAGAAGAAAAAGAAGTTACTCAAACAACCTTTAAACTGAAACTTCCATACTGCTTTCTCGAGATTTCGCACGATACTCAAAGCTTCCTCTATACGAGGAAGCTAAAATTAAAAAAGTTAGTTCCTCGTAGAGAGAACTTTGAGCATCATGCGAAATCCCGAGGAAGCAATAGCGTGAATCCTTTTTTATTTTGTCCTGCAACACACACGCACCCTCTTACACACTCGTCCACGCACTTCCCCACACATTTGTCCACCCACTTGACCACACACTCACTTCTTCACCCACTCAATTATTCACACATTCCTTCGCACACTCTTTACTCACACACTTACCCACACACACACACGCGCGCGCGCGCGTTCACACATTTGCTCACTCGCACACTTATTTATGCACATATTGCGCACGCATTTGCCTACTCACTTGCCCGTACACTCGCGCACACACTGGTGACACACGCCCACACACTGGTGACACACGCCCACACACATACATGTGTGTGCATGACCGTGTCCGTAAGATATTTTCCATTACGAGTAAAAACGCGTCTTGATAATAAAAATTCTAAAATTCAGCCAAGACTACTCGAGTCTGACAAGATTAACAAGAATGTCAAGAATATTCGAGACCAAGATCGCGACCAAGACGTTGAATTTCGCTCGAGACTAGACCGAGATTCAGTCTCGACCTATGGTCTCATCTCGATTTTTTTTTTTGGAGACGAGATCAAAATGTCGTCTCGTCTTGTCTTGTGGCGTCACTGGTCTTGATCGATGCGTAATCGATTGATCACGAATATGACATTAGATCATTTGGTGGTCGCTGACTTAAAAAAAAAAAACAAATTTGTGGTCTAACAAAATTGTGGATACATCCCGTTCATCCGGACGACTAGTACTTTATATATTCATCTTGACGAATACGAAGGTTGTTAATCGAGATGTTAATCGAATCAGGAAGGTGCACTAATGATTGATATACTAATTGCAACATTTCGTGGTGATTAATTAGCGAACGCGATATTGAGAAACCGTGCGTGTGCAGTACTACTGTAATCGAAGGATGAGAGTTCGAAAGATCGACACAGGCGTAATGGCTCCTGACGTTCTGCTTTAAAAAACTTGTAAATTTTAACTGGTTATGCTTTACGAGGTTTTAACCGAAGCAGGATGGTGCACTAATGATTGTTAGAATAATCGAGTCATTTGGTGGCATTAGCTTATGCAATATTGCAAAACATTTATTAAAATATTTTTATTAAATTATATAATTATATTATTAATTGGAACTATAGTTTATATAAATTCAGTTATAATTATCAATTAAATACCCCTAAGGATGTGTTTTTTTTTTTTTTTAATTTACGTTACAATTTTTGTTATTGATTGAGGGTTATCAAACACTTCGTCTGTATCGGGTATCGAAGCCGCCTCGACTAGCACTCTTTGTTTGTCCCCTAAAAAGGTTAATTACTTGCTTGACACAACATCATAATCTCTCTGTGTAATTCCTGTAATTAAGAAAATATTACGAGCGTCGTTATTGCATTTATTGTTGGTGTTCCTTCTTACGTTTATTGTTATTGTAATTCATTAAGTTTGTTGGTGTTTTTTCATCTGCGTGTATTACTCGTACAATATTATACCGGGAGGACCAAGTACGCGACACCCGGAATCGACGGAGGTTACGGCGATCCGTGTTCGAAGGGTACCACTATGTATACAATGATACATGGAACACAACAACGTAAGCACACTTTATTATATAAAATATTTGCTTATTTGCCAATAATGCCCCAAGCGCTGTGAATTATGGGAACATGGTTTAAAAAAGTTATAGCGTTGAAATGAATGTTGCGAAGCGCTGCATCCTACTAAACTAAAAATAACTTTGTTAGCAGTGGATTTGCAAGAATATTAATTTATTGAGACTGCTTTTTAAAGACGTCACTTTTCGTTAAGGTGTTGAAATAATGATCCGTTATTTTTTTAGCAATTGTAATGTGGTGCAGCTCATGGTGTTTCTGAATAAATACCCTACCTCCATTTTCCGTAGCGCTAACTATTTAAATATTACAACTTTTTGTCAATACGACGTAGAATTTTTTTCATTAACGATAATCCGTCATTTTTATACCGAAAAAAAAGGAAAAGAAAGGTAGTTAATTCGCACAGAGCAGCTAATTAGGAAAAGAAAGCACTGTATGGCATAAAAATGTAAACAACGACGTATTATTGTTTAAAAATGCTGACCGAAATTGTACCTAGCCCTGAAAAGTGTATTTGTGAAAGTTTTGCAAATCCACGATTGTAGATTTTGTTGGTTAAATAGACATATCCCGATAATCTCTCTCTTTCAACTACTGTAAATTAATATACATACAACTTTGTACAATCGATTATGAAAATATAGCACTGATTCAATTAATGTTGTGATTAATAGCGAATAATATAATTCATTGAAACGCACTGCTCATAATGTTTGTCTCAAACAATTAAACTTCCTTCTAGGTACATAGTATGCAAATACAATAGAAGCGGAAAGTGCGAGGGACGAGAGGACGACTCGTCAATGATATATTCAAGCTGACGCGTCTGCATAGGTGTGGCGATCCCGACCTGAATGCTACGAATTCGAGGTCTTCAGGAATGCGCTGAAGGCAGCGGTTCAAACGAAGCGGTTCGCGCAGCGAGTCTATCGAGAAGCGGCCTTCAAGTGAATATCTCTCTCTTCGTATTATAGATACATACAAAAGAATTCTCATCATGACAGTAAGTCTACGAATAAAGAACGACCAAGACATTGGTTGAAAAAAATTAAACTCAAATCGACGTTCTTACCCCTCAAACAATGACAAAAATTGTAATGCAAGTTTTATTCCACCACGATCATGTTAATGATTGCGTTCTTCCGCGATTTCACCTTAACATGATGTGCTACATTTTTTTTCGTTTCAGTGGTATCAATGAGATTTCGTAAGCAGGGTGTGTTTGCCGCTTTGCCATTATTGCCAATAGCGCTACCTCACTCGTACTCACGACGGCTTCGTTGGTATTGCACATCACGTTAGTGGTGCTTATTCGACCACCTGCATTATAATAAAGATCATGAAACCTTCAACATTGCTGAACAATTGCATTGAGAGTAACTTAACTATCTACATCCATTATTCCCTTTCCGTTTCCTCCATCCGTTATCCTCAGCCCTTTTTAAATAGACAAGTCATCGATGCATCGTTGGAAATTCAATTGGGTCATGAAATGCACTGACAACCGTACTTTCTTGACTCTTGAAGAATTTCAAAAAGTTCTGGCCTTCGACGATACGAAGGAACACCTGTCGCACAAGTTCGGCAAGATGGAAACCGAAATTATGAAGGCTGGACAAGCGACGTCCTTAATTTTTTGGGACAAACAACTTGCATCGGATTTTCTAAATACGAAAATGATACACATCGACGCGACATTTCGTGTTTATCCGCGCATTGGGGAAACCGGAAGTCGCGAGTATCAGCTTCTTGTGATGTTGGCTAACAACTTCGGTTGCGTAAGTGTTAATATTACCATAAATATTGAGATGATATGACATTTTTAAATTGTATGGAAATTTTTTTGCGATTGTAGAAACTTTTAACTTGACGTCTCTGTAAGTTCTTCAAACTTTGGACTAAAGTTTGAAGAAAAGACATAACATTTAATTAATTAGTAATACTAATAAGGTAATACCGATTAGGAGGCTGTGTAGACGACGGATCGAAATTATAAGGAGACGTCGTGCAAAGTTGTACTTTTGTCACAAGACTTCCCGAATCATGTTATTGTGCTTTCATTGCAGGCATTCCCTATTATCTGAGTATTAATGGAAGGCAGAAAAGAAGAAACGTACGATGCTGTATTTCGAGTGACACCGGCAATGTTTGGTGACTACGATGGAAGTGTCATGACAGACTTTGACTGATCATTGAGAAGTGCCATCAAATCAGCAATGTCACGGGCAACTGTGCTCGGGTGCTTTTTTCATTTCAGTCAGGTATATTACTCAATTCGCTGCAACAATTAATGTCATCGTAATATCACTATTATAAATGACAAATCAATTGTATTATTTTCTTTAGGCTTTGCATAAGAAAGCAAAGAAATTACCAATTCTTCCGGCAATCCGTGAAAACGAACAAGGGAAAATGTTTGTCCGCAAGATTGCGCTCTTGATTTTATTGCCAGTCGAGAAAATCATTCCTGGCTTCGATGAGCTGCAGGCAAACGCCAGCGAGTCTCTTGTATATTTATTCGAGCCCTTACTCGCTTACTTCCATAGTTACTGGATCGAGGACCGTAAACCGTTGGATTTTTGTGTATACCGACAGTACGTCGGAACAAATAATGTAGCAGAGTCGAACAACGGTAGACTCGGTAAAAGACTCAGCAAGAGGCCCAATTCTATGATGTTCTTCGGTGAGAAACTAGTATTAATTAACGTATTGAACTGTAGAATTTCATGATGTATAGAAAAATTTCAAGTATTCGATATTCTTGGTGCATATAGACACTTCAATGTTTCCATAAATCCAGGATGAAAGTCAGTTCAGCGACTGTTCTCATTAGTTTGAATGGACTGCAGACTATTTTGAAGCAAACCTTATTGCGCATGGTATTGTCGTAACGACAAAATATTTATTGCAACTTGCAAATGTAACGAAATTAACGAAGTAAATGACATTATTACACAGTTCGCAATATATGACATATAATACATATTATACATACAAAAGAAATGTTCAGCATTAATCCATTCTTTCTTCTTGTTTCAGTCGAAATCTTCGATATAATGCGCATAACTCCAATGGAATTCCGTACGGCAGAAAAAGGCATCGAGGTGAGATCTAGGCGCGTTGGATATATGCTCGACAACGCAGCATTGTTCAATGCTTGGGACTGCTTGGATGAGGGATCAATTTCAGTGGACGTGTTCCTAAGACGCGCGGGGCATGCGATACATAAATATCTTTAAATTATGGAATGCTCACCACCCGAAGAGGACGGCGATGATACGTCCGGCAACGACGATTATGAGTGCGCGAGCGATGAGCCGAATGACGAAGGCGTTTTCTCGAGACCTGATAATCTGCACACTTCGAATAGAATACGACACAATGATGGAGCCAAAAATACGACAGACAATCGTTTTGTAATGATTATTGCATATCGTGTTTTTGGTTTCTATTCCAACGGCGTTAATCTTTTGTATCGAAATATATAAGCAGGGCACCAAGTATTTCTCAAGTCCGTTCGGTATTCTTTTTTATTCCCGTTATCACGTACAAATAAAATCTTAATAATGCCGCTCGTTCATTTTAGGACTTTCCCGGATGCTTCGTATTATCGCCGTACCGAGGAGCAAATGTTGGCTATTACTGGTCCAGTTGAAAAAATTTAAGGAAAGGCAACAGCAGAAGCAGTTGCTGAGGTCAGTGATTTTTATTCATTTCTCTTTATTTATGTCCATCATCGAGTTTGCTCGTTAACCAATTTTGAATTCCAGTAATTCTGCGCGTGATTCAGAACAATCTGCTCTATGGGTTACAATCAATTGACATTTCATTTTCTTAGCAACAATATTATACACCGGTTTAGTTGAGGAAAATTCTTTTCAGGTCACCAGGTGGAAGCAATCTTCTTATTTCAATACTGTTTGCACTACTTTGATGTTTACAGTGATGTAGATACCAAAGTTTTAAAGTTTTTACTTTTTTCAATATTTGCACCACTTAACCGATGTTCAATGTCATTGCAAAGGAAATGATTGGTCATACAGTGTATGATCCGTTATAAGGTTTCTTCTGAATTATGTGCACAGTTGGAAAAGCAAAAAATGATGAACAAGGAAACTGGTTGACCTAACATTTCTTTCTGTCGATTCTGGCACGGACTGTTCCATTATTTACCTTACCATTCCTTTCCTGTTTCAGTGATCTGAATTTCTGAACTTCTTTCCTGTGCGGTCACACATTGTACCTATAACTTAGAGTACACACATTAACTAAATGAAGCTGCGTCTCTCTGGACTACTTCACCTTGAATTCGTTACATATCGGCTGATCGCTTTGCAATTGACCAACAAGCGCATATGGTCGACAGCTTCTATTTTTCTCTACTGCCACAGAGCACAGAGGCTCATCTATGTGAACACACAATAATTTTTAACACATGGAACAACAACTGTCGTCGATGCAGGAAAAGAGTCGAGAGGGTGATGGATTACACTAACAGTAATTTTTAACACATGCAACAACTTCATGACTCACTTATTGAGATGTTTACTCTCGACTCCTTTCCCACATCGACGACAGTATTTTCACGATCGACTGCACCTTCTTATTGTCCTCGTGCAGCCTGGAATAATACCAGGTGTATGCATAAGTTTTTTTCCGGTTTTTTGGTAAAAAAAAACACGTAATTTTCAAGGAAAATTAATTTTTGTTTTATTCAAATTATTGGCCATCGGCTTCTACACATTTCGCCCATCTTTCAGGTAACTTATGAATACCATGCCAGAAAAACTGCTTGTCTTTTGCGGCAAACCATTCGTCGGGCCATTTTCCAACTTCCTCGAAATTGCTGAAGTGCTGCTCTGGGAGTGCGTGCCCCATTGATGCGAAGAGGTGATAGTCAGATGGCGCCAGGTCTGGCGAATACGGCGGGTGCGGAAGGATGTCCCATCCAAGCGATTTCAAGGTGCCTTTCACTGCTTTTGCTGTATGAGACGGCGCATTGTCGTGTAACAAAATCACTCAAATCGTTCATTCAAATCGTGTGGGACCCATTTACCGAGTTTATTGATCTTCCCCATTACTCGTAAACGTCTGCTGATTGTTTCTTGTGACACATGTAATGCTTCTGCTAATTGCCATTGAGTTTGAGCTGGGTCATTATCCAATAACTCCTGCAATTGCTCGTCTTCGCATTTTTGTGGTCTACCAGAGCGCTCACTGTCTTTCACATTGAAATCACCACTTTTAAATTGTCGAAACCATGTCTCACATGTTCTAATCGATGGAGCGTGTTCACCATATGTTTCTACCAGCAAACGTTGACTTTCAGCAGCCTTTTTCTTTTGATTAAATAAGAAAAGCAATGCGTGCCGCAAATGTTCTTTTTCAGGCACAAAACTCGACATGATCACTGAACGATAAAACAAAGACGCTAGTTTTTGGCGGACTCAACTTGTGTGTGTTTGTAGGTTAATGTCAGATGAACAAAATACCGTATGTGTCAAATTAATACGCTGCGTACTTTTCGGTGGCGCCATCTCTTAGTTAAACCGGAAAAAACTTATGCATACACCTGGTATAAAAATAAATAAAATAAATGTAAATACATAAATAGTTCGAATAAACCGTAATTCTCGTAATTTTTATACCTTTATTGTCCTTTATTGTCATGAGCAGTAGGTATCACCACTTAAAATGCACTACATTATTTATAAAATACTAAAACACTATAAATTATCATTATATACTTTCCGGTCAAGCTGGACCTCGAGAACAGTCTGATGGAACACCTGGACGACGAGGAACACTGTCCGGCCAAGCTAACAAAGCCAGCACCGGGATGACCTGGTCAGCAAACTCGCAGGTCATCCCGGTCGTCTAGTTTATAGTACAGTCAATAGGAAAACGGGAAACTTATTCAAAAAGGCATGGAAAATTTATTTTCAAAACCGTACAATAGAAAAAAAAATCAATAATCTTCTTGGACTCTCGTGCGTTTAGTGGGCGGTGAAGTTTCAACTATATCCTCCTCTTCTTCTTCGTCCTCTTCTTCGGTGGCATATAAACTTTTCAAAGCCTCGATTAGTTTTTCGTCGCCGTCATGGTCAACAATATTTTCTTCGACATCGTCGAATTCCATATTGTTGACGATTACTCGGGCTGATTCGAGCACGTTTTCCAACACATTTTTCTCGGGCTTAGATTTTCGTCGACAATGCCAATTGCACCACCGAGACTGCTGGAGTGCATTTCATGTAAATGCAGAACCGGCTGTGGCAAAGCCTGTGGGTGCCGAAAGGCAGGGTTGGACTTCACGATTATCTGTGAAAACTGCACAGAGGAAACTTGCTCGAATCAGCCCGAGATAATCGTCAACAATATGGAATTCGACGATGTCGAAGAAAATATTGTTGACCACGGCGACGAAAAATTAATCGAGGCTTTGAAATGTTTATATGCCACCGAAGAAGGGGACGAAGAGGAAGAGGAGGATATAGTTGAAACTTCACCGCCCACTAAACGCACGAGAGTCGAAGAAGATTATTGATTTTTTTTTCTATTGAACGGTTTTGAAAATAAATTTTCCACGCCTTTTTGAATAAGTTTCTCGTTTTCCTATTCTTTTGTTCATTATGCCATCAGTATATAATTGATAGTTTGATAATAATCGTAGGGCAATTCGAGTTATGAAGTATTATTGAATTGTTAAAAATATTATACAAATATTCAAAAAAATGTCAACGGGAGGTCGCTGTTTTTTGCAAGGCAAATTATTTATTGTTAATTATGTCAATATCATAAATATTTTTTTACATATGTATTGAATTTTCATCATTGTACTATGCATACCTCGTTTTTATTAACCTTGCACCCAGTAGCGCAACATTGAACGCATTATAACTTTGAGAATATTAATTTTAGACAAAAACGTTTTAAATAAAAGTTGTGGAAAATTTATGGATTTAAAAGATAAGTTATTAGCTTTTTATTGTTTAAACAATTGTTAGGAGAGATACAGGTCAAAAAGTGAATAAATAAATCTTAACAGTCGTATAAGTCGTAAGCGGTAAGTGATATAAAAAAAATTATTTAGAAAAAAGATAGGAAATTTAATTATCTACAAAAAAGGTTATCACCATTTTTGGTCTAAGGTGCACGGTAACGGAGATATAGGCCGATACGGTTTTCCTCAAAATGGAGGCACTTGCGGCCGTTTAATTTGTAAGGATTTTGTTCATTCACATTCAGTACGTGATACTGAACCTAATAAATAAAAAAAATAACCGTTGTACTTTAGTGCAATGTGGACAAGAATAACGGGCTCCCTATTGACTGTACTATTTAACCCTACGCGAAACCGGCAACGATATCATCATCGTGCAAAGCTTTCGGGCTATCTGAAAATTATTATTTATTCATTTATTTAGGGCCCCCACCGGTCACTCCCAATTAATGTTATGTAAGCTACGATCCTGACGGAACGCTATATATATGGGTTTTCGCTAGCAGCGTCCTCCTACGGCGTACCGAACAATCAATCGTTCCTGTCAGTCAAAAGCAATTCGAGAGAATTTGACTCTTCGAGACATTGATAATCACCCAGTTTTATGTAAACGTTATCCTTCGTGAATGATAACAATAGTAGAGATCTTCTATCGTTCGCTGGTAATACATGCACGTAACAATCATACCAACACTTTATTATTAACGTAAGAAGCAAAACAGCTGCTTCGAACGAGCTGCTGTAACTGCGTAAGTGCGTACATTGGACTGCTCACTGCACTGAATAGTGAATTTTGACAAATCTTTTTTGATACTAAGGTCTAAGATAAATTAAACAGTTTTCGCGATTGCTTATATAAATCTGAGAATAAAATGACTCTGATAGATCACTCGGCAGTCCTCTTTTTCGCGTTTGCTGTGCACCTCATGCTCTTACACAAGACGGATTATTACGAAGGAGCAAAAGATCCCTTGGGACCTGCGATTCGAAGAGGGCCTCATAGAAAGCCCAAGGTACGTTGTAAATAATGTTTAAACTATTTTTTCAATACATTATGACGATAATATTAGTCTTGAAATTTCTAAAACATCATAGTCCGATAAATCGTCGATGTATTTAAGAAATGGTTAAAGTGAGGTTATCTTAAAGTAACTTGATCCAACTTTTTCATTGTTTATAAGATTTTGTTGTAAATCGCATATTTCAGTGTAATAGTATAATGCATTATGTTTCTTTGTTGCTTACAGCCTGAATCAAAATAATACCATCGGAGATTATGCTCGTCACAAGTTCTCAATCTTGTATGAAGATGGTGTAGCGATTGTAAAATACAGTTATAGTTATTTTATTAATTCCCTGCAATAAACAATGTCAACAAAGAAGAATTCAAATATGAGAAATAAATATTTCGAATCTTAGTACACGGTTGAAACTATTTTTAAATTTAATCATCGTCGCTTCCTTGATTCGTCAATGGATCTGAGGACTAATTATTGTAACTTTTCCAATTGAAACTATAATATGTGGTACACGGATGCGAATCCAACGTTGACCCTAAAACCTTGAGGCAATAGGCTACGTGTCCTCTGCCTTTCTTAAATTCATATACGTGAGAGACAGCACGATTCGCCTATCGCGATTGTTCCTCGTTCATTCAAAAGTTCAATCGTGGCGAAGAAATTTACATTACCGTTCTCGTTACTGTCCAAAGAGTAGAATATCGTCTCGAAACAGACAGACGACACGTAGCGCATCGTCTTAAGATATTATTACTTTAATGGTAAGAAAGGAAATAAATCGCTTCTGTCGCTATTGTTGTTGCAATACAAAAAAAAAGTCAAAGTCACACGGTACACAGAGGATTCATATTTTTATAAAAATCAAAAGGAACAGCAGGTTTGTCGGTGGAAGAGTCGATGTATGAATAAATATTCAAGAAGGTCGAGGGTATTTTGACTTTCAGAGTATATTTGTCTTTTTACAAATTTCCGTAGTCTCCTCTAGAGCGTGGACAACAACGGGCCGACGACCACAGCGTATCTCTTATGTAGCATGTATAATGTGTGCAATCGGTATGTGCAATTATTATGTGATCCAAAAAATGCTTTAATATATTACACGTGCGCGTACTGCCGAAAGCCAAATTCGTATTTTATTATTTCGCTTATAATGAAAACGAAGGCGTGGCGATTCCTCAACGATGACGGGGAAGGGGGGAAGGGTTGTGGTTCGAGGATGGTGCTTATCGATAAGATGACAATATTTCCGATGACGATGGCTTAATGGAGGTGTAAGCGACTGCTCTTTTGTCACGAGTCAACAGTTCGATCTCGAGAGTCTCCTTTCTCAATGTTTCACACACATACACACGCGCACTCATTCACGCATCATTTATATCCTACAATTAATTAAATAGTATACAGAGTATTCCCTATGAACGATAAACGAAAATTTCAATTGTTTACTCGATACGAGACAAGAAAACTCTGAGATCCCGTTGACTCGTTTTCGTGAGTTTGGCCCTTGCCCGAACAGGTCAGCTTTCGCACACGCGTAATCTCATCATTTTTTACTTCTTTTTATTTTCCGGAAGCAAACCGGAAGACCCATATATTGGACATTCTATTATATTAAATCTGTGTAAGACTCGCCTTCGACGACAAGCTGACGTCTTCGAGCTTCGCTTTTTTTTTTACCGCCATGTCTACCGAGATCGCTCGTGGTTTCGGACATATAACTTGATCTAGCTAATTACTTAATGTAAACGTGATAATTATTTCAAAAATTCAATCTCTGTTCTCCCTCGTTATCGTCGATAAGATATAATAATGATATGGAACACGGCACAATGATCAACTGGTGATATACAATTTAGTCGGTCTCTCTCTCTCTCTCGCTTTTCGTCTCTCACAATCGTTCTGTATATTCTTACTCATTGTTCTCTTCTTCTGTTAACTCTCTTAGCTAATTTAATCGTTAGAGTAGTTTACACTTACAATATTCTTTCTCACACTCATGTTTACTTTGCGCTCTCTTTCTCTCGCGTCTAACTAATCGTCTTTTTTTTTTTTACTCTCCTCGATCACACTTCGTGACGCGCGCCTCGGTGGTCGTATATCTAACGCCTAAACAAATTTGATTCACCTAATCGAGAAACTGAGCTACCTCGTTTTCCTCGAGAAATATAAATGAAACATTTTCTTTAGTCTCGACACATCTTTTCAAACTGCTAAACTCGAGAGTCCTGTACGCTGTGACCAGAAACATTAATAGCAATTCGAGTGGCGGTAGAATCCAGCGGAGATTATTTTCCATCCAATCTGAAATCTTTAATCATTTTTTTTCCGATCAAATCGCACCGATCTCGAATATAGTTCATTTAATATTGATGGTTACGATTGTACTGTCGATTGTCGAAGAACTATTGAACTCTGCCATGATTGTGCAGTCGATTGGGTTACAGAAAAATATAATATCATTTTTCTTCATTTAATTTTTTTTTTTTTAACTGGAAGAACGCGCCGAAGTGCTCGATTAATCACGACTGGTTGCAACTGAAACGTGTAACAGCATCGCGACAAGCTTTGTTTCTCGTTTCTTTGGCTGACTCTCGATCGGCGCGTGATTTCGAAGTGGATCGAAGATCTTCGATATTTACAATGGATTCATAGTGACCCCTCGAATCGCGCGCAGCTGGTTTTTACCGATGGAAACGATGTAGATTCCGGAGTTAAATTGTTAGAGAAACACTAGTAAAAATTGTTAACGGATTCATCTTTTGTTCTTTTTTTTTTTTCTACAAGGATTCATAAATATCTAACAACCTGACATTGTTCAGCGAATAATTGTTCTATGATAACTGTGAAGAATTTGATAATGATATCGTTTTCGTCGGTTATTCATATATTCCGGTCTCAAAAGTAGAGAATGACCGACGATCGGTTGCAGGCGAATTACGAATACATTCAGAGGACAACTGTACTTGGATATCTCCGTCAACTAGACTAATAAATCGAAAAACTTAATAGACTCGTACGGACTGTTAATTGTGTAAAGTCGTCGCGGTTCATCCGCGTTGACGAACAAAGAAACCACGATCGTAAAAGCAACTCCAAACGGCGCTCTGGTTATTCAGTTTTGTGTCGAATGTGCGTGTTTTAATCCGGAATATTTTTTTTTATCTCGTAACTGCTTCTTCATTTTTCCTTAGATTCTTTTGGTTGGGCGATAATGGTGCTGGACATGAGTGGATCATGATGGTTGGCGGAAGGGAGGGGGGGGGGGGGGGACTTGTGTATCGGCTTGCATTTTGCATAAAAAATTTTGTCAACAATGGTAAATAACGTTCTCCGTGGGAGACGAACGGTTTAACACCTCAGTTACTTGATTATTATTATTTTTTTCATCATCAATAAACGCACGCAGTCATCGCATGTACGCACAATAATATTGTAGATCATAATTAACACGCGAAACCGTCTCACAAAAAATGTTCCTTGGTATAACACGAATGAGAACTGATTACTTCTGCTTTACTTTATTATTTTTTCTTTGTTCTTTGTTAACTGTTAGTTTTATTATCGTCTTTTACTCACGAAAAACAAACATCCCGTCGTTTTATATATTTATTAGGTACAATTACATACGCGTCATGCGATTTTTTTTTTTCTTCAAGCATAGTATTGTCAACAGTTGTGTATATATTTTTTAAATCATTCTCACAAACTCTTTCTTTCTTATTTTTGTTTCGTTTGACGATATCCCCTTCGCTACACGTTTTGATCAACAGTTATGTAAAGACTGGCGTGGATTTTATTTTTGTTACTGCGTCGCGTTGTGTAAATAGACCCAAAAGTTGGCACGTTTTATTCATTCACTTTTCATATAGTTTTCGTTGTTATTTCACATCTCAACGTTAAGCTATGGTTATAAAAAAAAAAGTATTCAACAGTCAAGTTTAAATAATATTTATACAGTTCGACAAATGACGTTCAATTGGTCAACGGTAAGTCATCTAATAATTTTTTCTATCAATATTAACACTGAATAGTCGATTGGAATTGAAATAATGCAATGAGCATTGAATATTTATTATCTAGTGTCCATTGGTCCTAATAAAAATTTTCTAATCCCGCAAAATCTTAATACGAACAAAGTTTTTATTGTTGTTTACAATTTTATGCGAATTTAATTAATCTTGCCAACTTTTGCGTCCGAGTTCTTCTTTGCGTTACGATATTTTCATTGATTTGTTAAATTGTTAAATTTCCTCATCACGAATTTGCAATCGCGCAATTAAGGTTTTAGTTTTTTTTCGCATCGGATTTCGGTGTTATTACCGATCGGGGCCTAATCTCTCCTATCGTCTCACACCCCGATACTACTTTGGTAGAGAATTAATGCATACGGAGAATAGAAATTGGAATGCGTTTTAAAGGAGAAAAATACTGTTGCTATCGGAAGTCGTGTGTCCATGTGTGTCTCTGAATTTTTCGTAATATTTCGGTGATACGATTTTGTGTTTTGTTTCGAACAATGTTTAACGCCTGAGCGTCTTTTCGTTTATGTGTGAACTGTATGTCGATAAGTGGAATGTGTGTGTATGTATTTTCCTTTCTTTTTTCATTGTAAGGGGTAATTATCACAGAATACACGAGATATTTTTTTTTGTATCTTTTTCATAAGCTTACGAAGATATTAATTCAAGCGGAGAATAGGAGAAAAAATGGTGACCCGTCTCGTCGACGTCGTGGTCGGAAATACGTGTCCTTTCGAAAATTCCCTTGCTCTATATTTTTTTTTACCTTCTCTCTCGTCCACTTCTTTTTGCATCTCGTTAATCATTCACTTCCGTTTGAAACTACTCACGTTATTCTAGACTGGACTATACGTAGTAGTAGAAACTTGGAACAACGCAAACCGTATAATCGTGTATTTTTTTTTCTCCGGGAGATTTTTTCTCGCAATTTATTTCAACTTTGGTAATTCATGCTAAGTGGATTTTTAAATTTATTTCTCAGTAAAAGAATCGCGCTGACGCGGTTCCGGATTTTTCGGCATCGAGGAGGCTCGAGAGGTAAATCTCGTTGAAAAATTTTAACTTCTCATTATAGATGCACGGAAAAGAAATTTTCAGTAATTTGTACTCGAATTACGGTAAAAATTACAGAGGTTCGTGTAAAAACTACAAATGCCCGTGTAACTTGTACAGAGTTCAAGTAATAATTACACGAAAAACTAATGTTGATGTTACTAAATATTTTTTGCTATTTTTGTTGTTTTTTTTTCGATGTACCTCTCGTCACATCTCGATAACCTCCGAACGAGACTCCACCTCATTCACCACCACACACCAGTCAGACTCTTACGATCTCCGATTTACCCCTTAATTATACGAATAAGAACATACTTTACAATACAATATTAATTAATATGCCCTATTATACTAGCGGCCCGTTACCGAATGAAATCGGTAACGCGCCTATTGGTCGTACGCAATGCTACAATATTTAAACTTGGTATTAGAAAAAACACTCCATTTCAACAAATTCACCGTATCTACAGTTGTGTGACGCACCGGGTCCTCGCCGTCGACGATCTAAGTCGTAAATCGTCAAACGGCAGGATGTCTAACCCTCAATAGTTTTGTTTTATCCATGTTTTACGTCTTAATTCATTAGTCGTCTTGTTTTTTTTTTGTTACTTCCCTATCACTTTATTTCTCGATTTTATTTATATTATGTGCTTGGACAACGGGCTGTATTACGAATCCATTCACATGTCTTGTTATTTATTTATTTATTTATTTTTTCGTTTCTTCATCGGCGTGTCGTCGCGCACCGATAACGCATATTTCGCAAGAATGCTTCCTTCAAAGTCCTTGTAGCGGGGAATCGTGTAACCGAAATAATTGCAAAACGCATTTCGTTGCGTTTATTCAGTCACTTCGTGGCAATCATCTCGTCCGTTGCGTTCGATAACGATCCCATCGCTATCGCGGTGGAACACAATCATGGCTTGTGAGAGCTTTCCCTTCGTTAGGTAGACGCAGAGACAGTTTCGATCGATAGAAAAGTGTGAAGAACTCGCACATCGGTAGGACGTGGAGCTGGACATTTCTTCAATTGTGCAATTTTCGTTTTTGTTATTGTAAATGTACTGAAGAACCCGTAGATTTTTGAGCGTAATTTTCTCTTCTCACGCTCGGGCTACGATTCGCTGTATTCTTCTCGTTCACCTGACTCATTCGCCTCTTCACCACTTTCTCTTTCAGGCTCTTTCCAAGCTTGAAAGAGTTTTCGCTTCGGTTTTCATTGTAATCTTTGTTTTTTTTTAAAATTGTTTTCAATCACTTCAGGTTGGATTGGGCAGCGGATTTTCTTGTCTGATGTCGCTCTTTAATTTCACGAATTCTTTGGCCACCTCGTCGTTGTTTCTCTGTGAAAGAATTCGCAGTATCGTCCAGCCGGTTTCATCCATCTGAATTCGTTTGCCTAATGACAGCCAGCAAGCGCAAGAACCATCCTCCACAATATCCTTCAGTTGCAGCACCGCGACTCCTACGAGTCTATCCTCACGAGCGAAACAGTAGTCCTTCACACAGACGTGAAGCTCGAAGAAGTCCAGTTGTTGTTGCTCGTTTCCGATAATGCTGATTAATAAATCGAGTATAAGTAAATCGTAAAGGAATATATATTTTTTAAGTCTCATGACTGAAGAATACTCACAAGTGGAAAGTTTCGTTGAACTTTGGCGACCAATTGTTGCTCTTCGACTTCGTAGCGTATTTCCTCTTCTTCTCGGCCAAGTGAGGTCCTATGAGATTAACCTCAACGAATGGCCTGAACATTCCCGTGGCTATTGCCCACTTGAGATCGTTTGCGGCGACAACTGAAATTTTCATTTTTGCATCATTCAAACTTTCAGTCAGATTTCTAGCAATTATCACACATTCTATACTGACGAATAGACTAAATATTTGTATTAAAATTTAATTTACATACAAATATTGTACAGCGAACAAGTATTACGTTCATCTAATTGCGTTTTACGTAATTAAATTGACAAAATTTTAATTCAACGAATCAGAGATTTTCGTAAATATTTTTATTTAAAAAACAAATTATCAGAAAACTTCGTAAAAATATTAAATTGTTATTTTTCTTGATATACCTTTCACCGTGACTTTCTGTTCACCGGTACCAGGATGAGTGAAGAGATCGACTTGGATACTGAGTTCACCCACGGAACCTCCATCCGTGCCCACGGTATCTGAAAGAAAATAGACGAAATTCATGAAAAAAAAAACAAACAATCCATCGTCAGTTACTCGCATAAAAACGTGTTGTCTGTAATCCACGCGTACCCTAATGGCGAATCGTGATCTAAAAACTACATAAATTTGTTACTATACACATATCTATCGCTTATGCTTGATCTGCTACGGGTCTAATTGAGTGTCTATAATCCCTTGTCGTTCTAGAGCAAACTACATGCTCTATGCTATAATATGGCAGCTTTTGTGTATCAATGGGAGAGTAGTCCTTGGGTACAGCTCGTCGCAAAGCTCCGGATGTGATGCAGGATCGATTCGGTGAGTTAGTCAGTCATCTGCGGATGAAACAACTATTCTACGCCGCTTCCAAAATTGCAAAACGTGCTGGTGGTCTTCTCGCGTATGTACAGTATTGTGGGTATTGCAATAATGGATTGGGGTGATTGATGAGGATATTATGTAGTCGTGAATCAGCGAGGTTATCAACGGCAGCAGAAACAACGCAGTGGCAGCGGCAACGATATCAGCACCTAATTTTACTATTGTGTTTATCAAGACAATTTCTTTTCGATTCGACAAGGATCGTTAACAAGATCCTCATCTAGTTTCAGTATTGAATATACAGTCATCCCTCGTAAAACGCAAGTATTAGAGACGGGATTAATGATACCGGGCTCTTGAGACTTTTCAACAATTTGTGGCCTCTCAAAGTGACAAATGAATTGAAATTTCTAGTGAATAGAAATGCTGAAGCTCTCTCTAAATCCATACTTGATAATAACGATACGTGCTTTCTCTTGTCATTTTGACTGAAAATTAATCTTGGATAGATTTTTCATGATAACTGCCAATCTAATTGGATTAATAATTCGTTTGTTTTTTATTCCTGAGGTAAAATATATAAAATCGTGCGTTTTTTTCAAGGGATCAGTGTAAAATAATGAAATCGAATGGAAAGTTGTCTGGATTGAATGCAACAATTTAAACTACGTCAACTATGATGAACGAGTGACTATACGCCTTAAGCTTTCGGTCTCAGAGTGCGTGTCTCTGGTACCTTGTCGACTCTCTTGACGGAGAGGAGGAGGCTTGCTCTGGCGCAGGGGCTCCTCGAGGCCCTCCATGCCCTCAACGCCCTCCCCTTCGTCCGCCCTCTCGCTGCTCATCGAGCGTTGACGCTGACGTAACGTTGTCGGATCGTTCAGCGGCACTGTACCCGATAATCATCATTATCGACGTTGTCAAAATTACCAAAAAAAAAACGCGTTTACCATCACGATATAACATATATTTGCAGCGCGATACAATTGTTACGTTGTTATCTTTCGATCGTTTAAAAATCCCTGAGAATTTATACAATCGTTTAAATAACGTTGAGAATACTTTGAAAAAAAATTATATTGCAATTCGAGTTGTACTTACTCTGATTAACTTGAGAAGTCACAAAAGTCTTGATTAGCGTGTCTGTCGTTTGAGTATACAAGCTCAGAGCATACCGAAGACTTTGGAGTTCCGGTGATTTTTCGAGGAAGTTCTTCTTCAAACCACTTCCGCCCGCGTGAAAATATTGCTTAATCGTATCGAGAGCAACGTCTAGTACAGCGCATTGCTTCGGCGACAAGTTCTTTTCCACTTCCTTGGATATGTCCTGCCGAATTAATTAAATTTGTGAAATAATTTCTTATCAATGAACGAAGCTTTGATACCGTCTTAACGTACCATTACACCACTTAGAGCAGTTTTGACATCGGGTTTCCCGGCCATGTGGTTCTTGAAGAGCCTCGACATATCCTCGATTTTTGCGTTCGCCGCGAGATTCTTAGCATTGTCCGTCAAATTCTTGAACATCATCTGCAAGGTTCAACGCGAATTACAATTTTTTATGCCGTTCGATAATAATTTTGATGAATAATCCGGCTTGTGGATTTATCGAATTGAATAATCGATTAAAATCTGTTTGATTATAACAAATTATTTTAGTCTTGTGTAAGGATTATGATATTTGCTTACGCTCTTGTCCGTCATTGGTGGCAGTACAACCGTTTTCTCGAGAATCCTCATAACGATCTTCCAGAGTTCTTTGAGCAACCTCTTGAGAACGGTCTTTTCGCAAGTCTGTGCATAGAGCGATAAGCTGCCATCGAGTAGGTCCATCAATGGCCTCAGAACATCGTCCGCTTCGGCGGCAACTTGATTCGCTTGACTGGGCTGCGAAGAGCCCACTTGGCCGCCTCCTTTAATAGCCAAAAGCAGATCACCGAGTTCTCGAACCGAAACCGTTATTCTCGGCTCCAGACTTTTGGCGAATAACATCGCAAGATCGTCGAGAGCCGCGTTCAATTGCTGCTGAAGATCCTTCAAGATATTCGCAGCATCCTCCTCGAGTTTATCACCACCCATGGACTCGAACATTTTTTCCAGTTGGACGCGAAGTTGTTGGATATTGTTCATAAGGATGCAGGCCTGAACGATGATACTCGTATCAAGCACATGTTTGATAACCATTAAATATAAGATTTCATTAATTTTCTGAATTACTCACGATTCTTTCCTCTTTGAGGTGAGCCGGGAACTCTTTCTTTACTATGTCGGCGTACGATATGAGAACCTTGACAATAGTCTTGGCAAATCTCTTCATATACCTCTTCCAGATCTCTGGATCGGGACACTCGAGCTTCGAAACGACATCGAAGCACTGAGTCAACTGAGTGAAGACATCCACTACCGAGACACTGAACAAGGCGTGTTCACTGCTTTTTTGGAACTGAACAAATAAAAAGTATCACATGTAGTGTCTTAACTTTTTCTCCATTATGGCATATAAAAAAAAATCTGTTAAGATTTCGAAACATTAATGACAATAATGCGAGTACTCTTTTTGTCTTTGTTTACAGGCTATCATGGAGGAAAAGAAACCTCGACAAAAAGTATTCAATGTCCAATTTTAGGACCATAAGTATTTAAAAAATGTGGTCTATCGATAAAAGATTTTTTTTTCTCGATACACTATTTCATTTTCCATGTGGAGCGTATTTTTTCGATACGTTCGATTCACTCCAATATTATGAAACACAGGTTTTCGTCGATCCTTAGAAATACTGAATTTCACGATTATTTTAACTGAGGAGAGGAAGATAATTGTAAAATCCCAAAGTGTTTACTCCGCGTGAGAAGAAGTCGTCGAAAAAAGACTTACCCCGTCCTTCTTATCTCTACTGAAGGCACCGTGAAGATACTCGAGTGACACGTCGTCGTTCTCGTTGAGCCACTGCATGACGAAGGGTTCGAACCAAGCGGGATACTCGGGCACAGCGGTTTTGTAGAGCGGCACATCCTTCACAAAGTTGGCATGAAGCCATTTGACCCTGAAGTGAAGATTCATATAGGCCGAAGATTTGCAGAGTCTGTGTTGCTCGTGTTCCTCAAGAGCGTATTTCATGTCAATCGCGAAGAAGGTCCACATGTTTTCGGCCGACAATTGACCGATGTTCAATTCCTGAGGAAATTGGTTGAGCACCGGAGCGTAACTATTTTTATCCTCTTCGATAACCGAAACAATGAGTGCTATCAACTTGTGCCAGAAATCTAGAGAATCAAGACGTGGTCCGTGATCTTCGGAATCTCGTTTGGCCTCATTGGGATCCACTTGATATTCGCGATTGTACAGCTCGTAGCAGTGTTCGAAGAGGAACTGGTACGTCGAACGAAGACAAGCCTTCACACAGTCCTTGACCACTGTACTAGCTCGCGGTGGACTCGACAATTCTTGCACCTTCATTCTGAAGAATGTAATACTCGTGAGGAGATCTACCGTGCTCTTCAGATCCATGAGCTTCTCTTGACTCGACGCTGGGAAGTTGTTGCGGTACATCGACAAATCTATTCTGAGTGAGTTGTGTAACTGGTCCAATAGTTTAACGAATTTTTCTTTCTGCAATTATTAAGAAAATGATATAGTAACACGAAAATAATATAGGAGATCTCTCTCCTCGACGTTAACGCTCGATTCTACTCCTCGAGAACTATTAAGAGAATTTTATTATCATTGAATTATAATTCTTAAATCGAAATTTATCTCATTTATGTAAAGCGTTAATTTTGTATTGTAATTATTTATTATTCATCGTAAACCATCCCATGGTTTATTAAAATAAAGCGAAGTATCGTACAAGCCAAGGGAACGAGACAATAGATCTTTACTAAACGCATGGGATAGATAGAGAGGCTATGAGGGCAAACACCGTAGGACCTTTAGTAACAACTGAACCAGCCATACAGAGATCGAAAATCAATCACCGACCCTTCGTCGTAGCCCATAGGGCTTGGAACTAAGCCCTCGGGGAGTCTCGTTGTTATATAGGTATATACTAGGGTTTCGTACCCTAGCTCATGCACCACGTGCCCTTCAATCTATCGTTAAACCTTCCCTGTTTCGGACTACTGTCCCCTTTCTAGAACCTGAATATTCCAAAACAATCCCCATCCCCCGCCGGAAAGTGGTGATCAAGGGTGCAGTGATCATGTCAAGATGAAGATGATATTATGACTGTCCTTGTACTAAATTTATCACTTCGTCGTGAGCTTGCGTTACCGGATTATTTATTCTCAGCATTTATTCATACTACAAGGAAAGTATAAAAATTCTAAAGATAAAAAAGACAAAAAGTCAAATAACTGCGACTGTTATTTATCTATGGATGCAAAGTCCATACAAACTTTATTCTCTCTGCTCTTATCGTTCTTATCTTTTCAAAGTCATGTGTGTTATTTATAGCAGGATCGAGCAGACCCATGTTCGCTTAAACGGAAGCGTGAGATAGATACGCGTTAGTGAAGAGCGGTATACAAGAAAGAGAAGACCAAGAAAAACGGAAATCTGGACGGAAGACGAATCGTCAAGAAGAGATAGATGGAGGTAAAAATAAATCGCATACGTGACGTAGGTCGGAAACCTTATGCTTACATGTTTTATATCACGAATATGGACGAATCGACCGTAAGAACATGACATTTCGTGTTATCTTCAATTATACTGAGAAAAGTAAACTCATGCGTCATCAAAGAATTAGTTAGTGTTGTGAATCGTTGAGATTAATTTATAGTTTAAGTAGACAGACTTTCGCTTTTAACGGGCCGACAAAATATCGCAATAATTTATTCGAATCTACAGTTGATTTTTTACAATATACGTTTGTTGTCTAATGAGATTTCTCAAATGAAATTGGAGTTGAAATTGATCGCTGCTAGACTGTTGGCCGCGCGGAGCTTGTGCTCATTAAAGAATTCCACTAAAAAAGAGTTTTTGTTATTTTTCTTCTTTCCCAATGTTGTACACGGATGCGGTCTTCTTTTTAGTTTAACAGGCGAATCATGTTCCAGACTTCTGTACGAGCAACCATGCATTCATTCAATGTCCTGCTTCTTTTCAAGTGAAATACAACAATACTACGCGAAGGGAATGCGTATGGATGGCTTCCGGACGATTAACTCGACGCACAGTAAATTTTTCCAGTGTGCAGGAAAACATGAACTAAAGAACAGCGAGTATGCAGAGACGCGTTGGACAGATTTTCCCAGAAGGCACCGTATTTCAAGTTGATTTATTCGTTTTTTGTACCCTAACTACGAAGAAGCTGTCATTCTTCACAAACCATGAAGAGAATAAGATCCCTCGAGATCCCTCTGAACGCAGCACCCCTGCTGCGAGTAATATTTGAGTAATGTTTGAGTAGGTGTGTGGAATCACCGATAATTGGTCAAGTTTTAGTTAGGAACGTCTCCTGCTATTTTGCAAAGCAATCCAATGTCACAAACGCCGTCAACTGTAGATAGTCCTGTTGGTCTTATTGCGTATGGGGATCCCTGGGAACCAAGGGAAATTGTGGATGCCGTGCGAAAAGAAGGGAGGGGGTGAAATTGATAGGGTTGGAATGTATGAGAAGGGTGCCTCATTGGGGATGTCGCTGGAGTGGTATATTGTGCATCAGGCCGAGGGTGAACCGTATGTGGGATTCGAACAACGGATGGACCACGAAATTCGAGGAAATTGCACGAACATTTCTCAGTCTCGACCTTGCGCAAAATGCTTCAGGGATACCCTTATCTCATCCCAATCCCCACAAACCTCCTTTGGCATGTCCCTTACTCCACTCATTCGTTTCGCCCAGACTTCCGCAGTACACCGAATACCGGAACGCTCGATAAAACGACACAACGTTGTCTTTTACGGACGGTAGTCTCACCCCAAAATTGCTGGCTGCGAATCTATCACTCGCCGAGACCGCTGAACTCGCTGTTGTGTGAGCGTAGTAAGCGTTTATATTCGCAAGGAGGGTTGACATCACTGCTGGTACACCTGGACAGAGGTACTTTGTCGATAGACAGTGGAAGTGCCTGTAAGTAAACAACTCGAGTTATTTATTGTTATCGTCGAGCACCTGTTGATAAATACACATTGAAATGGTTCAATAAAATCAGCGATGGGTATTTTTTTATTTTCTATTCGATTCTTTATCTATTTAACAGTAAATAAAGCATTATAACTAATGTATCAATCAACTAAATTTTTATTGGACCTGATATCAATATTAAAAAAAAACATATTGTTCAAATATGTAAAACGTGAAAATGTAAAACGAAGAAAATTACACAAACAATATTTTCAATTTAGCTTTCGTAATTAACTTTATTATACTAAACAGAAGTAAAAAGGTTTATTTTATATCAATTACGATCTTTGTACATATTATACTAACGTCATAGCTTGATAGATGCTCTCGATGCCGTAGCGCATAGCAAATTCATCGACGAGTTCCTCGCCAGGAGGATCGAAGTAGACCTTCCACGCGTCGTCGCCCTTGGCCTGCGGAAGTGTGACCATACCGCCGTTTCCTTCGCATAGACTGTGGAAGAGATTCTCATGGAGGCAGGTGTACTGGACGTGATAGGGGGCGACCTTCTCCTCGCCTTTGATCTCCACGCTTATGTGCAACCTGATTGCACCTGATACAGCGCTCTTATCCGTACGCTTCTCCAGATTATACCACACGTCCATCTCGCCACTCAAAGTTCGTACTTCGATTATCGTCTGACCTAGAAAGTCATCGCTCTCCCTCGTTAGCTTTTGACGCAACTTTGATTTGAGATCGTTGTCCTCGTCCCATACTCGAACTTTTATCCGATCCGATGAATTGTGACATTCGCTGAAAATTTGTAACGTTGATATGCAGTCTCATAAATAATAAACTTACATTAGACTAATATTAAACTAAAACTAGTCTAACAGTATTGTATTAAAAAAAAAAGTAATAAAAATGGCAAAATCTGTGGTTTTCCCAGTGATTTTTTAATTCTTTCTTATGACAGAAATTCGATAACGTTTAATCGTGATGAAGATCAAATTGTTAAGTATAAAATAACAGCATTTAATGAAATATTGAGTCCGAAAGCCTATAATACTCCTATCAAGTCCTCGATAATGAAAGAACAAAAAAATTAGCACTATAAAACATTTCAGTATACAACGAAGCGTTTGAACTCACAAGTAAAACTTCTCGTGCCAGACTGGATTAAGTTCCTGGGGCATGGTTCTCGTGCGTTTTTTTACTTTTCCGACCTGGACGGTGACGTAGGGATCCGAAGTTCCGCTTTTGTCCTTGGCGATGAGCCCCTGGGCGCAGATCACTGCGTATTTCGGGTGACAAGAGTCACGGAATTAATAACTCAGTATTTAAATAAAAAAATTAAAAATACTACGAATCTCTCTTTACGTTTGTCGACTAAGTTTTCAATAAGTGTCACGCAAAGGTTTAAGTGCACATATATGTCGTTCCGGAATTTATCGATTAATCATGAAACGCAAAAGAAAATTGAATGCCGAAGAGAACTCAGCGCAGTAACTCGAAATGGACTGCCGTATAGTCACGGTTTCAAGAACGTAATTTGAATTTCAACTTCGAAAGCTTACATAGTGTCCGGAGTATTCACATTCCAATGCAATCATCGTATCCTACGTGTTCTACGTACTGGCAAATGGGTATTACGAGTTTTGTAACTGGGTCGTCACCAGTGTGGCAACCCTCTACGATGAAGCTACTATAAAACTTTATTGTTGGTCATTTGAATTAGTACTAGGTCAGCAGAATTAGTACCATCCAGCGAGTAGGCCAGCTCGACCTTACGAGAAGCATGCGACATTTCCGGTGTATCCCATGAACGTTAATCGAGTTCTTCTCAGTTACAATCCAGTTACCCCCCGTGCGTGACACTTCGCAGACGCGACAGAGAGCTGTATTACGTAATTTTTATTTTCTTACGTTTATTCTATTTAACATTTTTTTATTAGTTTACAATCCTTCACATCTCTGGAATGTGTATGTGTGTACGTGAGCGTGTTGTTAATTTAGTTATAGACAATGGACACAAGGAAAATGAAGGCTACTGTTAAATTACCGAACTGGGAGTCGTAGACGTGAATTTTAGGTCAATCGACTCTGGTATTAAGTAAGTAGATACGTCTTGGTTTAGTCAGACAACTCGATCCTATGGAGTAGATACATCAAGTAGTGTTCAGACGCGGAAAAATAAACCCAACATTTCCTGGTATCCACAACGTTTCGGTGATTGTATGCAACTTTGACCCTTCGCCTCACGATTCATGCAGTGGGATCAAAAATGTTTTATAAATTATTCTTGAACCTTGTTATTTACGTTTTTTTTTAATATCTTACGTTAAACCGATATGCTCGGTCGTATGGCAAATGGTTAAGCTATGGAAATAATCATGCAATTATTCTATTAAAAAATCCACCAACCATCGAAACACCGTCACACTCAAAATATCTCATTTGATAATTATTCTATAGAGTAATATTTATTGTGTCTTTGTGACAGCCATCTCGTAAGCGTGCAAAAGCTCGGCGGTGATATAAAACATGTAACAACAGACGTATAACATATATTAATTTCTAGTGTATCGGTATTCATCGATAAACATGTGATTGATAGTGTACGTGATGCGTGCTGTGATTCGATATTACATATTATTGTGATGTACATTATCAGTATAGAAAATAGACGGGAAGTACACACATGCCCATGCTACCAATGCTTTATCATAGTCGTTAACCCTTGTCACGGCTCGTTCCAAACCATCTTCGGGGTCTGTCCACGATATAATTGCCACTTGGCAATTCTTAGTCATCCATCGAGTCATCAACACAACGATGATCACAATTTTCTCGGAAATGTTGTGTAAAACTCGTCTGTATATGTTTGTTCCTGTGTGTTCACTGCATTCTGCCATGAATTCTATTTCCGTATCTGTTACTTGTCCAGTGTTCGCTCTTCTATCTGCTCCGGTGTAATTAAAATTTTACGTGTTTGCAATCGTTGGTCGATAACCATCGATATTGCAAGTAGTTGCAGTTGGGTATCAAACGGACCCTCAATTCAAAGGAAGTAAGTGACCAATATAGATCGATTACGTTCGCGCTCACCCCGAAATTTCTCGTTCGAATTTAGGTTATGAACTTTTTGTTTTAAATTTCAAGCGTGATTGCCATTTTACGAAAGTTTTCACCGCGTTTTGTTATTGGTTTTTGATTTGTTTTTTTGTTTATTTTTCGTTGGTCGTTTTTCGCAACGTTGATTTCATCCAAACTGACAAATGTATGTGAGCGACAAATTATTCTGAGATCCTCTTTTCGATTGGAGACTGGCTGCGAGGAATCTTTATAAACGCCCATTTGCGTTTAACTCGCTCCGTCGGACTTTGCAGCTGATTCCCTTCAGCTACAGAGGTTACGTGCCGGCCCTACTGTAATGTATATAGCTATTTTTATTTGTGCTCGGTGAATCAAGAGATTTGATTACCGGAGCGAAAAAAGCAGTGGCGCCAACTGTTACTCCCACAACAATTTCACTCTTTCCGTGCGCCGCATTTTCCTCTTGCACGGATTCCAGATCTCTTTGCCTGACTCCCGAGGAATGCTAACCGAAATTTTACCGTTTCCCAATGTTTTCCCGCTTTATTTTTAGCGTATGCTTTTTCTCTTCTAATTATTGGTATTGGAAGTATGATCAGTGTAACACGTTCATCAGTCATTAATACGCACTAACAAAAAGGGCTTGAAAAAATTTTTTTGTTATTATCGTTGACTGTATAAATATAAAATATCTTTTGGAATAAATCAATTGAATTGCAATATTGATCAGTTATCGTAACAGCGAATGCACAGTCAAGCAGAAAGTTCCAAATTTATTTAAACAATTATTACATTGAAATGTTTGCATAATTCTTTAAGTAACAGATTTGATAATTAAATAATTTATTTGATCGATAATCGTCTGATCGTATTAATTACACACTTCAAGATCAATTGAATCATTATTTGTAGCTGTATTCTAGAAAATTACTAAAGTTGCAAAGACTTTAATATTTTTTATCGTAAACAAAGTATAATAATATTTTTATAAAGTAATGAAAGCAAAAAAAATCTTGTTAAAAGCATCGTCAGTTTTTCCAGGCACTGGTCAGTGTTCAATGACTGTAACATCGATCTTATATAAATTATTAACATATACATCAATTGTATAAATTATTTTTAATCTCAATTGAGTGGAAAACAACTTTTTCTTTGCTTCCCGAGAAAAAATCGGAGGGAGAGAAGGATAAATAATGACGTGAAAAGTTACGAGTAATAGGTGGATGAAGAACACTTGGCTTGATAAATCAAGGATGCGTTTACTAATTTTAACGAGCAATTCAAATACATCTGCAACTATCCCTTTCCATATTTCTTTCACCGACTCTTCGCGCAATAAGCTACCTTATCGGTGCCAGACTTTATGTACCCTCTTATATCTTCTCGACGACCCCTTTGGAAGGACTCGAGAAAGTCCGCCCGCGTTTCAATTCACCTCTGCGAGTCGTACCAAGCAGACGTATCGTTGAGGGTTCACAAGTGTATTTAAGTCGATATATATATGGTTTGTATAGTCTTTTCATTCGATACTACTTCATGACTACTCGACGATTTTTATATACAGAAGATATAAAGAGCGACCTGTCAATCGACTTGACATTGATCGTCATGGTGAGCATTCCAGGCATAGACGTGAAAGAATACGGCAATATGGGATATTCACGATGGATAATTAATATTTAGTCTAGCAATTATAATTAATAAAACTGCCTCAACACAAAGGATACGTATTATCGTTACGTGAGAGTGAACATGGTTTAAAAAAACCATGGTGTAGATGTAGAATTTTTCGCTGTTACGACTCCTCGTAAAGTTGCCTTTAACTAATAGATGCTATGTTTGTTTATAAACTATTGTTTCATTTAACTTCAACTATTGAGGATAATAATTTATTATACTGCTTCGAAACAGAAGGAAAATATTATTTTGCGTTAAAATGCGATTAACTTTTGTCTTCAAGTTGAAAAATCAGACGGGGAAAGTAGGATAACTATGCCAAAAATATTTCTTTCAAATGATTTTTTGTAATTAAAAATATTTCTGACGTTTGCTCTATTTTTTATTTAAATAAGTCTTTAATTTTTTTTTTAAACGATTCTTGTTAAATTTTCTAAAGTTACATTTTTTTTGGGAATACAACGATATCCATGGCGTCAAGTTCGAACGGTTTATTTTGCATCCTCGGACCAAGACCAACAAACGTAGAAGAGTGGTAAAAGTCGATGATTTAATCATTTTAGTAGATATATGATTTTTTTTAGCTGTATGGTGATTCACGAGCTCCACCGAAAGATGCCCTATTTCGACTATGAATTTTACTTGTCCGAATTGTAGAGAATCCATACATGTGTGTGTGCGTATGGGTGTGTATCATGGGGGGGGGGGTTGACCAGGGAATCCCGCTGGGGGGATGGCGAGCCACGCCCATGGCATAATGTTACAATTATTTGTTGCTAAAACATCTTCAAGGAAGCTAACTCGCAAAAATGGTCGTTAAAAAGTGTAACCAACATCAACAATGTCACTATGAAGAAATAGTAGCTATGTGGAGGGTGGGGGGATTCGCCCCCAGACCCCCACAGGGGATTTGACCCTGCCCCCCGCCTCTTCCTGACCTACGTATACACGTATACACACACGCATGCTTGAAAAATTCTGCAATTCAGATGTAAAAAGTCTAAAATAATAAATATATCATAAAGTTATCACGGATATCGATTTCACTTCCACGGGTTATAATAATAAAAAGTGGCTGGCCTAATTGAATTTTGATATTTTATTTCCGTATTTATTTAATACCGGTGTTGTACAATAATTTCAAAATATTTATTAATAATTAATATCACAAATATTATGAAAATTATCGTAATAACTTTCGTGAAAATTTTTAAGTATTCTCTCGAAATCTTAGATAATATGGCCACGACTGCCATCATTTCTTCATGGTTGTTACGTTTTATACCCACGCTAATTTTTTTACATTCGTACATTATATATACAGCTGCTTCGCGGGATTCCATTTAATGTACCGACTAATCTTAGCGGAGTCTACAAGTGCAAATTACCGAGTGCAACATAAATACCCTCGTAAAAAACAGACGTAGAGTACCAAGCGATGTTATACGAGCAGTATATATCTCAAATCCACTTGTTAATTTTCTCTTATTTGTGAACAAGTTAAGTCAAGTCGGTATGTATCCACCTTGCGCTGCTTCTTCTCGAAAGAGGATACAGGAGATTATAAAAATAAACGCTGCAATGAGTTTAGCTGGAGTGTTGCCAGATGATTCGCGAAGGGACAAAGCTAAAGGGATGGAAGTAGAAGTGCGAATAAAGAAGATAGCGAGGAATCGGGTAGGCTTGCGAAAGGGTTGGTTGTACGAAGGTGGTTCCGTTGGGTATGCGGGGGTGCGGAGGACTGTTCTGGGCCACGGATGGCGCTGCACTTAGCTGTACGTTGAACTATCGATCTCAGGACGCACTCACATACAAAGTTTTACCAGTTTCACCTCTCGGCTGGCGGTTTCACGTTTTCGTCCGAGCCAACGAGACGATTATACATAGCACAGACCCAAGCTCCCACGAGACTACCGCGATCGTATAATACTCTCGTCTCCCCCCCCCCCCTCCCACCTCAGTACACCGTCTCGTTTTCGTCTGACCCTTGCCCGGCACCACCCACTACTACTTGTATACGAATACCGACACGACACGAGCTTGCGCACTGGAGCATTAATCGTTGTGCTTCCTGGTTCACAATCTTTTTTATGGCAGCCTCACCTCGAGGCCAGACGTTAATTGAAAATGAAAATCTCATAGCAAGCATCACGGTCCTTATTACCATCCAGATATGTTTTTTTTTCCTTCTCTTTTGCGTACAAGTCCCATCACAAGTTTTTTCATATTAAAGTTTTTATTACAGATGGCTTTAAATAGTGTGAGATGCGCGCACGTGGATTAATTATTTCAATTTTAGTCAATTTAGGTTTTTTAAATTGAATGTAAAAAAGTGTTAGTTGAAAATTATTGAGCGTATTTTTTTTTTCTGCTTCAAGATTTAATTAATTGTGAGTGTTTTGCTTGGTAGTCGGCGATAGCAGAGAGTGAGATATAGATTTAGAAATAGAGTGAGATAAAATTGTGATCAACGAGACATAATTCGTGATATGTAACGAATGAGTTTTGCTTTTTTGTTGTTTTTAGCAATTGCTCTTTTCTCTATATGAAGTAAAGTCAGTATTCGTGGTGGTCACCTGTGATGGCGATCTTGCACGACCACTTGCTGGTGCCCTCGAGGACGATCAACTCGGCCTGCTCGAGACTGTCAATGTGGGTATCCGGGTCGACTGAAAAGGTCGTGCTGAAAAGAAGACAATGACAACTTCGTCATCGAGCTCTACAGCGGGAAAAGGATGAACAAGCCAGTTGGGTGTTACGACCGCTGTCACGTGAAGACAATCCTCAAGAGATTAATCGAGTTGTCCGTCGCTTTGCATTGTTACGCCATCCGATGAATCCTACCAAGCTTACTCGTTATGAACGACGAATGGTTGAAAAGAAAATTGAGAGGAATGAGTACGAGAAATCGAATAATCATGAAAATCTCGTGTAACTACCAAGTCCATCTAATAACTATTCGGCGAGGTCTGTGCGCTACGGAATCACTTTTAGGGAACACACTGAGAGAAATTCTGAAAAGAAACAACAAGGAATATCTAAGCTACCTTTAACAAAATTATTACTGTTGCCTAATTCGTTATCTTTCTAGCAATATGACGTCGCTAATACTCTTTCTCCAAAGATACACTTTGCAAAAGTGAACGAGAAATTGCTCATTTCCATCGACGATCTTTACGCAATGCTGATTAATGAAGGGGCCTTCTGCAGTATAGATGTAGCTAAACTAAAACCGTCTATAGCCTTGCGATTATTAGCAGAATGATACCGAGCCATTATACTAAATAGCCGAGCAATAGATCCGACAATATCTCGGGGTTGTGTCTGTTCTAATCAAAACGTCAAATCGCGCTTAGGTTCTTATAGTACGACCGTGACGAGACCACCTGTTAGCCAGAGGGGAGTGGGGTGGGAGGAAAAAGGATAGCGAAATTAACATCGTGGCAAGAATACGGAGGAGGAGGAGGAGGGGATGTCGTAGTCAGAGGAGTTCCAGTCCCCTTTCGAAGTCAGCCTTTCAACCACTTCGGAATCGGCCGTCCAGCTGGCGGCCTGGAATAAGAAAACTTGTTGCTCCTCGTCGTCGTCATCGTCGTCGTAGACTCGTCGCTCTGTGTGGCGCAATGCCAAGTCTCGACTAGCACCCTCTCCTGTTGGAGTGAATAATGTCATAGTCTATCGTGCCATGTCCGCTGCGATATAGTCTCCGCCACCCTGAGTGAGAACCAAACCCGTGTTGCAGCGTAGCTGGATCGAGGGGGAACCGGAAGTGCCGTGTTAGACCCGACACGAGAGTATGATAACCAACGAGATATCGTTCTGTCTCTACTTATTCGATTCGTTGAATCTCACATATCATATTCCGAAAATTTCAGATCCTCGCACAGATATTCTCTTGCAGGACACATCATATAGCTTGCAGAAAACTTGGATGAATCTTCGAGAGATCGTGTTAGAATTTTTTAAGTTAATAAGGACGTAGCCACGTAATATCGGTGTAGCATGAAAAATGCAATATTCCAGACTGAAAATTCGTCTTGAATAATGCAACTTTTATGTAACGACGTTGTCGAGAAAAGAGTAGGCAAAATGTTCTCGGTGGGAAAAAGTGTTATCATTGATCGATCCAAGTGCGAGGCTTCTTGGAAGCTCGAAAGTAGCACCGTACCATAGATCCACAGGTGGAGTACAAGAGTGCAGGACCATATCCTCGTCGATATGACATCGACGAGGAGAGGTGGATACGCTACTATCGAAGGTGGATACGCTATCGATCGAAGAGTAATGCCAGCACGTTATCTTGAGTCCATTGTGTGCTTGCACACGACGTTTCAGAGAGGGAGGAACGGATGGTGGGCACGTGGGATCGTTAAACCGCCTCCAGGTGACCCGTCGTATCACAGGTGGTTGGTTGATTGCTTTCTAGACTGGTTTCGCACGTACATAGCACAAGCGGAGGGGATTGTCCGATCGAGAGCAAACTAGCTACCTAACACGCCAAGAACTATAGTCGAGGGTAGGGGGTTCAGAGCGTCAGACGAATACTGTACGAGTATTACGCGGAACTCACTTTAATGACGGAAGAGAACACGGTGGACGAGCCACAACAAGTTGTCGCATGGTCTTAATGGACTTTCGATTGAATTTCGGCGAAGACTCTCCGAAGGATCCATGGGGGATGGTACGAGTACAACGGAATATACGAAAGTGCACTATCTCCCTGGTGTATAGAGTCAACTAGCCTAATGATACAGCTTGTTATACGTACTCGAGAGAACAGGAAGTCCGATCACACGGGATTGGGTCTCGTTTCACAATGGAATAACAATGGACGAGACGTTATTAAGCACAATCGACCTTAATCGATCACCGATTTAGGTCAGTTCGATTCATTCTGCAACGATGCTTCAATTTATTCTGAGCTGAGTGCAGAATTTTGCAGGGAAGGATAAGATATCCATCATCGAATTGAATGGAAAGCACCAGGCGATTGGGGACGTGTAAAGATCGATGACAAAAAGAAGGAGAAGAAGAAGGAGGAGACAACGATGAAGTAGAAGAAAAAGAAGAAAAAAACGACTAGTTCGGAGCGACAGCATGGACGTGCTGAATGTAACTTATTTAGTTACAATTTTCAAAAACTTGGTGAAGTACTAAAATCAATACAGTATACAGCACTATACACATAAAGTAGAACTTGTTTGACTTGTTGTGCAGCTTACTTTAGAGTGCAAATTGTAGGGGGATTTAATACACGTAGGTGTATTATGACGAGTGCGACCATAGCTGCGTAAAAATACTTGGAACGTACTACACGTTCACCGAATATACATTCTTCCACAAACTATTGTTATCGATTCCCAGCGAATGAGAACTACCGTGTGATGGCTACCACGACAACGACGTTGTTATTATACGGACGAAGAGAAGATAATAATAACACGGAATAGCGAAAAACAGAAGACATTGATATCTGTAATCATAGCTTTCACTCTCCTATTAAATTTTTTATCCCATTATAGGATAGTGTCGCGTTGCTCTGGACGTGTTTGGTATTGTTCTATTTTTCTAGAGGCTTTATCACGACGTCTGGTAAACAGAATTAAACTCAACTGAGAAGATGTGATATCACGTACCGTTGTTCTGCGCAGGATTGAATATGTATGAGTATTTTGGTATCAGATCAGTTGGTGTCAGTGCACTAGAGGAATGAAGAGACAAACTGGCCAATGGAAATGACAACCTACATTACCAATTGATCTCGTGAATTGTTGAGACTGTTATGCGTCTATAAATATAATAAAGTGACAAGAGACCGATACAACGAGAGACTTTCATAGTTGAGAGTTTGTACATTGTCCGTAAAGAGTAGGAAAGTCGAGGAGTGACACTTTGTCTGACCACGAGAGTCATAACTACTTTTGTCACAGTTCAAGAAATAACTGAGTAATCGGCTGTGCAAGCGATCAATATTTGTGTTGTTTAAAAATAAATTCGATTCTTTGCATTGCATACATTTCGGGATGATAAAAGAATATGTGAATTACCTGAGAAGCATTGTGGTTGTATGCTTTATAGTTAATAAACGATGTCGCGATGAGAGGAGAGCACGACTTATTACAGTGACTGAGACTACTTTAACCAAATTTACACAATTGGTGGACCCGAAGGGAAAATACGCGATCTTATATAGAAAATACTCGATAAATTATACATTTTTATCGATAATTGTATGGACAGTATTACTCAGTACAATTTTTGCTGTGACAATTGCAATAATTGTAAACAATACGTGTAATCATGAGACGCGAGTAATATAATTCATATACTTTGTCGATGGCTCTATAGAAATTGTTAAATATTTATGAATGTATAGAATATTTATGTAATGACACATGAAAATAAATGAATATCTAATAATATATTTTGTAGTGAATCAAATATAAATTTTCACGCATAATTATAGTCCTTGTATGATATGTCCGGAATGCTTCTGGAGTGGATATCATTAATGTCTATAAATGTTTCGTAAGACAATGAATAATCTATTTCTGAATAATACGGTTGTGACTATTTCGGTATACGAACATGGACGGATGTGCAATTGGTTTGTGAAAACGCGTGAAATTACAAGAGTTGTATGAAATGCTTAGTTATGCAAATAACAAGAGAAAGCACTAGAGGGTACAATGGTCATCACGCGTGACGTGTCGAATAGAATGGTCCGTTGTGTTTGCACGAGCCTCTTCTCGACCACTGTTAGCTGAGGGATAGAAAGCAGGAGAGAAACTCGTCGAGAATATCTCACACAATGAGTACTTGCTGCTTACACTTACGACGCAAGGTCTTCCTCCCTATACACAATGCGGATGCTTCGAGGTAACGCTAACTGTTATTCGTCGTGAATTCCGACCGACCACTTTATAGCAGTATCAACTACTTTAAATACAGAATAGCATCAATCACCGTGATCCGAATGAACAATATCGCACAGAATATAACAATAGGAACGCCAACTGCAGCAAAAAATAATATAAAATCAGACATCGGGAATATGATTAACGATTTCTTCGGGGTAGATCAACGCAATCGGATAACCTGTTGAAACGAATCCATTGTATACAACAACACCCATCCACAGCGAAACGATAAAATTATACGTACGAACCACTCAAGACACGCAACAACGAACTACGAAATAAATATATCGATGTAGAGAAAGAAAATTGAAAATTGATATTAAATAATGACAATCAGCGGGTATGTTATCAGGATTGAAAAATGTAAAAAATAATTAACAATGAACAGGATAGTAACAGCCATTAATAATGAACAGCGGGTTGCACTTGGGTGCGACTCGGAATCGGCTGTACATAATCGACGCAGGAAACGCTAAATTAATTAGGAAAAAAATTAATATAATGATAATATATAAATATTAATACACAATAATTATGAAAATAAAAAAAAAAAAAAAAACAGCGACACATAACACAATGGCTATTGACGTGGTTATACAAGAGCTGCAGCCGCCGGGCAATTCGTCGATCGAACGGAAGCTTTCGTATACTTGTAATTAATGTGTTAAATATATATAATATATATCTTATAAATAATCACAGTTATAGGTAAACGGTAAATATCGTAAGTGTGTGTATATATATATATACCGGCAATATTAAATTTAATATTGATTTGTAAATGTATAATGTATAGGTGTGTCAACATATATATCTGTAAATAAGGAGCCACAATGGAGCACACATCGAGATAACCCACAAACCTGTTATCGCGATCTTCGCTGACCATTTGCTGGTACCGTCCAGGACGGACTGCTTCACCGACGTCATATGGTTGATATGATTCTTGTCGTCAACCCCGAAGACAGACCTAAACTCCGACGAGATTCACATGAAGCCTAACCAAACTCCACATATCATCGCATTTATATTTTTAAAAATAAAACAATTGTTTTTTTTTGTTGTTTTTTTTTTTTCAATTCAATTCCCTTTGGCTTTATGATTTTTCCGAGTATGAAGATGATGAGAGCATCGTTAACGTTATAACTGGTACATCCGGTATAGTGCATTGTCATCGCTTTACAGTTTTTATAAAACTATTCGTTGAAACATATGCAGCGCAGAAAAATGCAATCTACGTGGGTTGCTCGATTAATCACATACTTAAACGGTAAATGTTTTCGCGACGATATATCATATCGAGTATGTAATGTCGTTGGGCAAAAAACGGTAACAAAAGCCAATAATTACAATGATTTTATTTACTCCCATAACTCTACTCTCATGGATAATTCAATGTGTGTACCTCGCGAGTGCTGCAGTTAAAACTCGGAAAGGGTATGTCGTCTGGTAATAGTAAACCGAACGACATTCCACTCAATAAATAAACCTAAAGGGAGATAGAGAAGCTGTCGGACCAGACAACGATTATGCTTCGTGGTGCTTATATCCCGAGACCACACACTGTGTTTTGTCATTATCGATACTTCGATATCGGGTCATCGAGCATCGAAGATAGTCTTCGATGTATCTCTCTTAAACCAGTAATAGGCTTCTGTGGTTTCGGGGATCAAGAGAACTGCCCGTTATCCACCCGCGTTGTATCCGGAAGATGTTGTACATTATAGTCGCTTGAGGGTACAAATTTATCGTCGAAATGATTGTTCGATTGTCAAGGAAAAATAAACAACACAAATAAAATTTCGCCGTTAAGTAGAAACTTGAAAATTTAGTAGTTTGGATGAATCGATTAAATGAAAAAATAAATTGTGAAATAATAAATGATTTAAAATAATTTTTGTTTATGAAAACATGGATAAAATATTCAAAGAAATGGACCATACTAAATGTATAATAATTAAGAGAGAAGAAAAATACGTGAAAAATTGAGATTTTCTCGATACAATGCAGATTTTAAGGGGAATATTTCAAATACTGTTGGTCATTTCATAATTGAATCATCCAATATTCAAAAATATAATTTAGAGTTTAACTAAAATAACTGAAATCTCCAGGGAGGTTTAAAGAGAATCTTAGTACATAAAAAATGCTCGAAAGTACATAAAATTGTACAGAAATGACAATTTTCGATTTTTAAATTGTGAAATTAGTTGCTGATTTAATACATAAGTTTTCTGTCAAGAACTTATTAATACAAAACAATAACAATATCGGGATAAGAATGTAAAGGTACAAAAGGGTTATTTTATTATATAAAGTATAAAATAAAATGTCTTAGAATCATTGGAAACATCAATTGCCAATCCCGATAGAGTATTTAGTAAAAAGTCGTACAAAATCTCAAAATATATGAATGTCGGTCGCAGCGGGTTCGATAAATGCCCAGTTATATATATCTGTTGTATATATATATATACTTATGTATATAAGTATCGAAGCTACTTTAACTCGTAACATTATCTACAATCAATAAGCATTATCAGATATGCTTTTTTTTTTTAAATATGTCATTAATATTCTAATATTGCGTTAAAAAAAGTTTTTTCTCAAAACGTATTCTTGAAACATATAATTTTATTCTGAATGAATGTCAGTTATAACTGGCCGCCATGTGAGCCGTCCAAAATATCATGTGGACAACATTTTTTTAAATTGGCAATGAAGCGGTAGAATGTTTTTTTTTGGTTTCATCTTGCGATTTTAACTTGAAAAGTAAAATAGGTGACATCTCCCCTTCAAATGACAAACCTAAGAGCATTCAACGTAGTACGAGTTACACTGTACAGTAAGTAGAACAAAAAATAGACGTCAAATCAGGAATATTAGTTACATATAAAAATTCTAGGATAATAAAACTCAAAAATGATACAAAGAGATTAAGTAGTTTTGTCTAAAGCGATGACTGCATACCGGCTGTACCAGTTGACGCATTGTACGTGCAGCGCCCATGTACTTTGGGTTCTGGTAATGACTGCCAAGCGACGACATGTGCATACTTTCGGTAATTAGCTGGCAGCCCGTTTGGTATGTCGGATGCTGCTGCAGCCGGTTGCATCTGAAACCTCTGGTATTGGTGCCTCGGTGGCGCATTAACCAAGACGTTGATTGGCCGATGGCACCGTACCAAAACTCAATTCTCGAGAGTCAACGAATTTCGACCTTGGGTCCCACGCGAGCGTGAGACTGACTGGCCGAAAGCTCAGGAGAGTGAGTGAAAATGATTCGAAAATTTCGCTCAAGTAAAAAGAAGAACGTTTCTTTTTTCTATTTCTTCTTTTTCATTTACATCGCAAGTTCAATAAATTGCTAGCTTTGATCTGCCTAGTTCTAATTCATATTCCGATTAGCTCATTAATATTAAATTACGCAAATTTACTTCGTTGGGGTTTGATGGATTAGATGATAAATCGATTGATAATTAAAGTACATGAATGAATCCCCCATAAAAAATGATCGACTATCCTCGCCTTTTCAAGCATCGTTATGATCGTTTTGTATTTTAAGAGGCGAAGTAAGGGTCTACCGATTTCAGTAAAAAAACGTTTTTAACTTTGTTTATCGATAAACATATCGTATTAAAAATTCCCCGCGAATGATTGTTCGTAATGGCGTTCTAATCATTTTGAAAAGTTCCTAGATTCAAATTTTTTAAATGCTCGTAGTTCCATTTATTTTTAAATAAAAATTAAGATTTATAAAAATGGAACTTCTACAGTTTTTTTATATTCGGATCTGAAGATATTTTTGAATAATTTTTACTCATAAAAAAAAGTAAAACTTTTTTTTCAACTGAAATCGAAGTACCACCTTCACACGTTAATATAAATTGCACCATTTGATTTTCTATGCATGCATCAATCGTTCGATAGATTCTACCTATGTATTTTCGATAAAATGATAACGAGCCAATTTGAAATCACCCGTCGACACGCAATTGACGAAAATCTTTGCATCAACGAACACCAGTAGTTATTACACGATAGAGAGATGAAAATTCGCGTTGTTCGGAGCAGCAATAAACTCGTTACAATTAATTGATTAAATATACCAGAGGACAAGTAGTGATTTATTTTTATTTTTGTATAAGGCTGGGTGACGCGCATACTCCAACCGTTGGTATTTCTATTTTACCTGCGACGCATGAATGCAGTAATCGTGCAGCCCATCGTGTACAAAGTGACGATTTCATTTTACACCGACTCCAATGATTACTGGTTTACAGTAACGTAAAAAAAAAGCGGTTCATTTTCTCAAAGGCAAATTGCCACTTCTCTTATTTTTTACAACGCGAATTTTCTGCTGTAGTAAAACTCCGAGATCACAACCAGTATGGGCATCCGACCGTTCTTTCAACTTTCTCATTCCAACCTGCTTTTCCATTATAATCCAAGATTGTAGCTTGCAGCTAAGACTTGGCTCGTTTCATACTTGAATGCGGAGATCGTTGCAACGTGAATTTTCACGTGGGTACTAAGCTTCGTGTATATAGCTGTGCGTTAGTTCAACAGGACTCCGTAGAACTATTATTATGTAACGATATTTTGCTGCTATGTTTACGTCTCAACAAAACGTGACAACATTCATTTACGTGACATCAAATCATAACTTCTTGAAATTCTTTTCGCAATGACAAAAGTTATCGACAAATTTGTAAATAAAAATTACATTAAAAAAATTTGTTTACAATAAAAAAATTAAAAAATAATTTCTGACGCTGATTTATACATTTTTTGCTTCATCACAAGGCAAGCTTGATTTCCGTGAAAAAAATTTGCTCAACATTTTGATTTCAGAGTATCCAAAATAATTCCAAAACGTGGAGAAATCATATTTAGAAAAAATGTCCGTGTCTATGTATGTGATGCGCTTGTAAAATTAGAATGGAACTATATTTCGAGAATGGGTCACTCGATTTTCTAAAACTTTGCACATGAGGCGGGTTGCAACCTCCCTCAATTTGCTGTAATTTCCGCCCGAATCGCTAACGGGTGTCTCATTTTATGGTTGATTAAATTTTTTTAAAAAAGGGTGTGATCTTTCTAACTTTTGTAAACTTTGAGCTATCGATATCAAATTTTCTACAAGAATAGGTCTGGGGATAAGGTTGTTCGATATTGAGTTTGACATGAATCGATCAAGACGTTCAAATGTTATTGAATCATGGATTTTTGTAATTTTTTGAAAACAAAATATATTTCCTCTAACTTTTTGTAAATTTTCATCTATGAAACCGAAGCTTGACATACAAATTGACTAAAAAATAAGGATAATTGGTCTTGAATTTGGTGAGAATCGATTGAGAGATTTGAGTCTTATTAAATTTGCAATTAAAAAAATATTATTTTCCACCTTTGACAGAAGCCAAAATCGATCAACATACTTTCTCACAGAGGTAACTTTGCAAAAGGTGAAAAATAACGAGGAAGCAACGTGCAAGGCTCTACTTTGCATCTTTGTTAATTATAATATGACAAGAAAAAGGAATTTATTTTATTAAAGTACATTTATTTGCACGAAGACAAAATATATTTGTACATCGGCCTAAAAAATGTTAACCGTTTATCCACATATATTCAATTGTTTACAAATAAAAGCAATTAAATTAATTCCTTACGAGCTGAACAAAAAAAAACTCTTTAAAATGAAGATATATATTAAAAATACTTGAAAATTGCAATGTAACGAAGATTTCTTTAATTGCAAATATTAATTTTGCATTTTCCTCTAGAAAATAGGAAGTAGAGACAACGGCCGAGATGACTCGTTTGTTCTCCATCCAATTAAACACGCGCGACTCTCGATTAATATTTATTAATTCATACATCTCGCGGTTTGTTGGCATCACTAACTAAATCTTTATAAATAATATTATCGAGGTTAACGCGCTGAATATTCTGTCTTTGATGAAAACAACTTTTTTACGGTATTTCTTTACTCTTATATTTCTTTTTTTTTCTCTCTGTTGTCAAGAAGTCATTTACGTAAAAAATATATGGATGAGCTGGAGTAAATACCAGTTGTGCAGTATATAATACGGATATCCGATAATTTTTAATTCAAGACTCCGATACGGTGGATTGGATAAAGAATATACATATAACGTAGAATCTCTACATAAGGGGTTACTGGAGTATTACATTATCGATAACGAGTGTATTGTATACTATAGTACATATTTAATGTACTATGGCAGACGCGCAGGCAAACGTCAATTCCAAAGTGGATGGGCGGCATCGATTGCTATAGACTTAGGCAACCAGACACCAGAGAGTATCAACGCTATTCGATCCTCTGTCCTGAGTTTGTGCCTCGTTGAATAAGTTAAAACTTTCGAAGCCGGATTATCGATTAGCTCTCTCTGCTACTCTACTCCAAACGCGATCATTCAATTTTCTTTCGTTGTATCTGCTCTGACTACCACGATTATACACGCTCTATATTAATAAAAATCAAAGTTAACATCGGAAGCTCGTTCGTTGTAATTTCTAAATCGAGTAACGTCGATTTAGTCTCGAAAAGTTGGTGTTTTTTCTGTCTTTCGAGTTTTTCCTTCGGAATTTAATAAATCACGTGTATCATCCTGATTATTTGTTTTATGTCGGTACATCACAAGTATCGTCGACCTGTTTTAATTTATTGTCCGTCTTTTCGTACTAAGCTTTTTTTAAACCTATATAATTGATGCATTTAGTTAAAAGAATGATCAACATAGAAGCGACAACGTGCAATGATGAACGAACTTGATGCTATCTTCAGCGTTTTGGTGTCGGGAAAACACCCTCAACAGTTCGATCGATATCGATCGACGCGCTAACTATGTAGTACTTTGATGGAACTCATTCTCACTGTGACCCCTGAGCTTTCGCCATCTCGGCATCACTCTTTTTATCTACATACATATTAAAAACATTTTCTGACTATAACTGCGTGTTGACACCTCCGCTCTTAAGATCACCTGTCAAATCGCACCCTACCTCAAGGAAATCGACGGACAAAAATAAAATAACACGTTCGGGAAACGAGAATAGAAAACAAATAAAAATTATCTTGTCGACTCGACTCACCGGATAAGCTCGAAGATTTCCGGTTTCTCACGTTCCCTCTGCTTCATTCTCTCCTTCATGGCTGTTATAATGCTGTTCGCCTTGTCCTCGGCACCGTGTTTCGAACTCTTCTCTGCAGCACCTGGAAAAATTGTTTGTGGCAAAAGAAACATTAATAACGATCAAAAACATTATATTTAGACTAATGGCTGTAACGATACAATAATCATTTAAAAAAATTTCAATAAAAGCTCACACTTTCATTAAAACATTAAAGATTCGATTGAATGGAAAGTTGAAATCGTTTTAGTCGATCCCTGATGGTTTCTACTTCTATTGATTAGATTGAAACTGCAGTTTTTCTTGCTGAGTTACTTCACTAGTATGGTTTAACGAAAGTAAAAAAAAAATGTACAAATGTATACATTTGTTTGGTCCAAGTTCCTGTCGTCATAACTTTGTTCCGGTTCGAACGAGTAGACTTTTATATATTATTTAGCACAGCGCGTACCTACTATGCTAGTGAATATATATAAATATTTAAAATAAAATTGTAGCGAGTAAAGTATTTAATCATTTTGGCATTTTTTTTTTCATTCCATTGGTCGATTACATTTCAAAGTACATTTAGCTTGAAATATAATTTTATAGAGAGAACTCGTCGGCTACGTTCTGACCAACTTTTAACCGTGTCAGTACATACTTTTTGCCTGACAATTCCAGCATTTTGTGGAGACTCGGAGGCGCTCTTCGTCACGGGGGACGTCACCACCATTAAGCCATTTTGTCTTTCCAATGAGATTCCGACCTCTTTCCGTGGAAATTTACGCCCTTGTTACCCCCATTCACCGAGCTCTTTTAGCCGCGTTCTAATTTTCCGGTGGGAACCGAATCCTATAACGCAAAAAATACGCGAGGGGTGCGTCTTTCGACGTACATATCCACTGGTGCAATCTCCACCATTTGGTATCTGTTTGCTGTGCTTTGCAGCTTTGGAAGAGCACCGTGACGCTATTTAACTGGGTCAAATACATAGCGAGAGATGAAAATTCGCCGGATATACGCTTGACGAGTCATGATAATTGTCAAGTTATTGTAATATACAGGAAATTACGCGTTGAAATTTAGATTATTTCCATCTCCGCGTTTCCCCATTCATTTTTATAAATAACTTGTTGTTGCTAATTCAATGAATCGATGGCAAATATTTTATAACTATCAATTTAAATGCAATATTACGCTATATCAAGATTATAATTTGATCCAACGTACAAAAGGACAAACAAACGAGAGGAAAATATCTAGAACAGGATATACTGTTGCTTCCTAATTATGCATTAATCGATATATCTGTACTACAGCTGGTGGAGCAGCACCATTGGCAGAGACTTGTTAACGAGACATGTATCTGTCCCTTCCTACCGCACCTTTACTCTTCATTTCTCTCTCGTGTTTCCTCAGGCTCAGCATAAACTTCGAGATGTTCCTGCGAATTCACTCTCACCCGCTTCCTCCCTTATTCTCGTTGTACTAATTAACACGGAGCTTACTTACTGCGACGAGGTCGGCCGAGTGGAAAATTAATTATTTCGGTACACCCAGCTAAAGGAAAATATATTTTCGTAACTTATAGTAATGCATATCAGCCAACCTATTTCGTATTGTTAGATCTCAACTGATAATACAAACGTTCCAGTCCGACTAATTTCGTTATAAAAATAATTTTTATTGATGTAATAATTTTTTAAAATCATTACTTGTTATTTTTTATTTTCCTTGCGGTTTAATAAAATATAATTATTCCCATGGTGTTGATAATACAAAATTATATTTGAAAGGAAGACAATTGAATTTGATTGACGTTACAAAACATCCGGACAAAACATAAAGTTGTGCATTAAATTCTAGTTTATTAATTGTTAAATATTCGCTTGAAACGCGCATACGTGCATCTACTCGTATTCTTGTACGACCCAGTTAGTGTTTATCACTGCTGCTTATGTAACTTTTGCTTAAGTCAGCAGTCCCACGCTTACCAACGAGACACAGCGCATCTTCGAGACGCGCTGCACCCCTCTAATCAATCGCTAACCTTTTTTCACGATATTGTAGCGCAGTCGCGAGTCCACTACTTTTCTGATAGTCTAAAGTTAATTTTACTACGTGCGTTGACTAGTGTGGCCAACCACGTACAAAAACGTATTAAAAGTAAATTCAAACATTTATTGTGATAACAAACCTTCTCTCCGTATATTCTTTGTTTTGCCTCGTTTTAAAATACAATCATTAATTGTTGCGATGTGTCAATTAAAAAATAAATATTAAATTCTCCATCACCAGACCGTACTCCAATCCCTAGCCAGTACATTATGACTTGAAATGGAGATTAATATAAATTATCCCTAGTTGCGTATTCTTTTGTGAATTATATAAAATCCAGAATGTAAAACGTGTAAATTATTGTCTACGAATTTATGCATAGCTGCATAAAAAATTGTTATTTAAGTTAGTTTTAATCGCGATTTTTTATGCAATTTCAAATGTGACACCGAGGAGAAGTAATTAATTGTTAAAGGTTAACGAGTCAAGTTTTTATTGAATAGCCTCTGGTATTGTGATTCAAAAATAATATAATATACGATCGTTGGACCGTGAATCTTTTACCCGTTCCGAAGAGAGGTTAAGAAGATATTCTAATGCACAAAGTTTCTGTTGACTCTGCGTCCACGTAATTAATCTACTGTTTGATGTACAGTTAGTATACATTGGCGGGATTTAATATTACTGATTTAATCAAAGAAAAATAGCATTTGCATGCCGGCGGAGATATGCTGCCTATGCGGAATTCCTAGATTCGTCGGTAAACGAACGAATGGGATTACAGGTTGTGTACCGGTTAACGCACGTCAGGCTCGAACGTTATTACGTTGCTTCGAAAATATGTGAGCCTTCGTTCACCTGTAATTATTTATGTAATGCAGCAATATTTCCTAGCAAAGTTGAACAACGTAGATAATAAATTGAACGGAAGATCTGTATGACACTGCAGTTTGTAATAAATTCCAAAATGAATATAAGATATCAAATAAAATATAAATATAAACGTTTTAGAAAATTCTACTTTATGCAACAAAATCCATACCTCGGAATATTAATGATATTTATTCATCGTATATTTCGTCACGATAATACAAAATAAATTACTAAATGTTGTATAAAATTTGTCAATTAATCAAAAATCCTACTTCACCCAGAAATAAGATTTTATATAATTAAACTAAATGTATTAAAACCTAATAAAAAATTGCGATATCCAAGTATATTTCATTTATTCATCATTTTTCACACAAAAATCACTTTTCCCAGTGTTTATGCCAAATAGTTAACTCTGTACTCGGGAAAAAAGTGAAACTGAGTTATGATGATATCTCGCATTATTTTTACATGAAACTCTGTAAACATTATACAAATTTTCATGTCTATTATTCTAATGATGCATTTTCACGTAGTGCTGTCACCGAGGTTGCCACATTCATTGTAACATTTTTTAACCAAATATTTAACTCTGTACTTAGAAAAAAGTGTGAAAGTGAGTAATAATGATATATAACATCATTTTTATTTGAAACTTTACATACGTCCAAAAAAATTCATATTAATTGTATTTAAATATGTTTATATTGATCCAATCCATTTAGACTGATAATTCTATACGATGTACGTATCGCTAAGCAATATAATATTGTTTTGAAAATTGCATTAAAACTTACGTTGAAGACAGTCCGCATTGAGCAGATCCTTGCACTTCTCGTGGCACTTGACACTGCACTCCATGCATTTGACGCCTTGACGAGCGATACCCCATAGCAAGCCCTCGCACTCGTAGCAGTAGGTTGGTGACGTAGCAGTCCAAGTAACAAAGTTGTGGGGTGTAGTCGACGAGATCGGGTAGATCATCGCCTGGAGGGTCTTCTTGTACACGTGCATCTTCTGCGGGTTGTATATTCGATGCGATTCGTCAGAAAATCGTCATAGCGTTATTCGTTTATCGCACATGTACACATCAGTTCACTCGGAATATATTCAACCTTGCATACGCGCAACAAGCATTACCCCCATTCATTCCGACCATTCTCACAGGCATGCTGCTGTGCTGCTTTTTTTCAGCCAAGCATTTTTCTGGCACTCTATATACTATGTGTGTATTATCGTTTTATATAGTTTCAACAGACAATTGTGTATCTTTCTCGTGTTGGCGCCAAACGTTTTCATGTGTGCATATATAATTCAAATAAGCGAACAAAGCACTCGACAAAATGCTACAAAACGTTTCGATTGTCATTTGATTCTGAAAGTAGCGTTAGTCCAGATAGAAAAATATGTCAAGAGGTAGATGAACTTTTAATATTAATGGCAGATTTTGGAGGACTCGATGAAAATTTATGGATATTCCGGAATCTCTCGAGTGTAAAAAATGAATTCAGATACAAGGAAAGCAAAGTCATTTGCTTAATCGTTAATCCTTTGAGCTTCCTAGCACGTTATTCAAGATTAGTGCTGTCGTGGAAAGTAGACTATTTGTTGTATTGATTATACTATTAATAATGACCAGCACTACCTGTCACGAATAATGTCGTTGAAACTTGATTATTCATTATTCAACATTGACAATGAGGTCGACAGATTCTCTGTACAAGTAATATATGAAAAAGAAATGGTATTGTGTACAGGAAATAATATGTCGTTCGGGCTCTCTCGTGTACGCTATCGAAACATTCAATCAGCTTGCACTCCCGAGGCATGCAGAAGTACATACTCTCTCGAATAATATGTTACGCATTTGTTAAAGTATTCTGTTTATAGCTTTGTGGAAGAAGTGTAGGCAGAGTAGCCAGGGCACACAAACTACGCGGACTCTCATCAAACGAGCATTCATGTTTCTCGAAGACAAACACTCGTGCATACTCGAGGTACGCGATTCTCTGGTGACCGTACCGGACCCCCCAGGACCACAACCATTCATTCGTGCTACTTGTGTACATTCTCGTGTATTACTCATAATTTGCAATCGCATTTTCACTCTCACCCACTCGTACTTGCACTTACACTCAATCAGACACGCTCAAGACCCCACAAACGCTCGTAGTAGATTTATCAAGCCAATGAACTTAGTGCCTGCAAATCCTAATGACATACACAGTCGAGTGTTCACAAACCATTCGCCAGGGGCTGTGGACGAAGAGATTCCAACGAGATTTCACATAAAAAAAAACAATTGTTTAATACTTGAAAGGTTTTTTAAAAATGTATTTCTGAGATACAACGCGTATAAATGATTGTGATATCATCAGTGAATAAACTATTGTAAATTATTGTGCACGTTTTTTTAGAATTTAGTGAAACTGTATTAAATTATTTAAATAAAAAATTTCAAATAAAAGTTTTCGATCAATTACTTTTCACGCATTGTAAATGGGAGATCAATCATTTTTGTGACCGATGCAGTCAATTTTAACTCCCGAGTGACAATATATTGATCAAATTTGCAAAGATTAAATTATATGGTAAAACAGGCAAAGGCTACTTTTAAAAAAATATTAAGTATACAATAATATTTCATACAAAATGATTTTAACAGTCATCATCACTGCGTTCAAAGCAGTGAAATAATAATCGATATTATATTTACACTCCCCTTGGAATCTCTTCGCACCAAGGAGCTATTTTGATTATTTTAGGGGGTGAAAGCCAGTGAGCCCTCTAAGAAGCTCTAATAAGTATATCCTCGAGCAAGGATCATCCCGACAATGAATATTCATCCCTAACGCTATTACTCATCCCCTTCTATCGTTTGACTCCATTAGTGATTTTACTTCGCCGGTTTTCTCTTTCACAATATTTACTTTGGACCAGAGTCCTACACTAGAGGGATACACTTCCGGTAACTTCGAATATAATTCGGGTAACACGAGGGTAACTTCGAAGACCCTTTGACGAATATCTGAAAGGATCTCCGTAGGTATGACAAGGGTCTAGCGTATTACCTAACAAGCTCTAAAGGATCCTCCGTTCCGGATTTGTCATTTCCTCGGATCCCAAATGTCTCTTGTTTTATAATATATTCCAATTTCGCGCTCAAATCGATTAAACTCGCAAACATAGATGCAGATATACCGGATAATACGGAAAGAAGATATTTCGTTAAGTTTTTAAAAGTTATTTTAGTGTATGGAATATAAATTCAGATTCAATCTATTAATTTGATTTTTTAGAATGGAAATAAATCATTTTTTAATATTTAATTTAATCAATCGCTATTCAAAGGAAACTCATCGATTTGAATTTTTTTATTTTTCCCAGAAATAAAAAACTGCCGAAGATGTTACTTGCAAAACAAATTTTTGAAATGTTTATCAAATAAAATTCTCTGCTGGACTGCGTAGAAATGTTATTTTATCCTGAGGTATCCATTATTGTAGAATCTACTTTCTATAATCTTCGATATACTCCAAATCCTTCGAGAACTCTCTGCAAGGGGACTGGAAGATATTTTTCTGAATTTCACGAGATGACCATCGAACTAAACTCCAGGGTAAAACCTACGTGCAGCTTAGGGAGCTCTAGGGATTGCTTGACTTTTTCTTTTTGTTTCATTCATTTTCTATTTTATTTCAGAACTCGATGGAAACTTTTCTCGTTTTTTTTTCAAAGTTCTTTTGCAATCCAAGCGTGTATCGATCTTTCGTAGAACTCTCGCCGCGTTGACTCGCACTAGCTCGTAGCTCCAAGTGCACCTACACTACGTATTGGGTGGTTCTGATAGGGGTGAGTGGTTAAGCATCGATCCGTTAAAAAGCACTAGAGTGGTGACGTGTCAGGACTCGTGTAGGATGTTCCTCGTTGCCAACGGAGACCATTTTCATGATTTTGTCGACGGAATATTTCTTTTTGCCCTCTGACAGTTTGACAGGGATTTGCTTGCGAGATGTCGCATTGAAGCACTTTTAGATTCACAAACACTAAGGAACATCCTGCACCAGTACAAATTTAGGAACTTTGACAGTCCCGGTGCTAGCGTATTAAATTTGCTTTGCGGAAAATTGATCGCAAGACAATATTTCGAATTTAGCATTGATCAATAAATGTGGCACGATCGGTTATTATTTTAAGGAACAGGCAATGAGGTTAAGGATTTTTCAGTTATCAATTTGTACAAGAAAATTATGGAAAAACATTAATTGTTACTGGGATTGTTCAATAATAATTTCGATCAAATGTCATTTCATTAATATTATTTGATGAATTTTCTACAAACGCTAAATTTAATGTCGATTACTTCGTGGCTTCAGCGCCACCTCGACATTCCTAATGTATTTAAGAACAATAATCCTAAATATTTATATATATTCTTGTGATCATATGCTGTACATTACTTTTTTTATGTACATTATGGTGATGCGATTAGGGCATTTACTCCACTACTACACTCTCGCCTATGTAGTATATGACATTATGTATAAATTTTATGTATGAGATGTATCTCGAAAAATGTCTATATTTATATTATAACTTATACATTCGCACTTATGATCATATAGTATGTATAGTATATGCTTCCTCGCTATATTATGCTCGCTAAGTTGATGATTTTTCTATATCGCTACACGTTGCTCTCATAAATATATAATATAATAAATGTGAAGACAGAAACGGAAGAGACAGGTGGATAGATATAGAGATATAGAAGTAAAGGGATAGCGGTAGTTGCAGACCGAAACGTAGCGAAAGACAGAGATAAGGAAAGTAAAAGGATAGCATTAAAGATGAAGAGAGAAAAAGTAGTAAACAGACAGAAAAGCAAGACCCAGAGTATTTTTGAAAGAGAAGAGAGGGAGAGGGAGAGGGAAAGAGAGAGAGAGGGAGAGAGAGAGAGAGAGAGAGAGAGAGAGAGAGAGAGAGAGAGAGAGAGAGAGAGAGAGAGAGAGAGAGAGAGAGAGAGAGAGAGAGAGAGAGGCTGAGCCACACTTACGTGAAAGAAAATAGCGTGGAAATGAGGATAAAATGGCAGCACGGTAGATATGGAAAAGAAAAGAGAGTTCAAAGGTTAAATTTAACCCATTCGTCGAACGTGGCCAATTCTGTTGTAAGCTACACGTTGAACGGGGAATCGTTAAACTTATGGAGGTTTGATACCTAAACTATGTTTTAAAAAATATTTTTACTTCTTACAATGTGTTTTATAGTTTTAGGTGAAAATTTGACAGAAATTTTAATCAAATTTAATGGTTAATACTGCTATTACCTGTAATTTAAATATACTTGACACGAAATTGCGTAAAACAATAATTTATGCCAATAAAATTATTGTTTCAATATTTTTTCACTTGTTTTATCATGAATGACTTGTTGTTTAATATGGAAACTATCAAAACTGGATGTTTTTACTGACCAGGTGTTTCCAATGGTTCATTATATCATAGGACGTTAAATTTATAGCAACAATTTGCATAATTATTCTCAATTTCATACTTGTTATTGTTATGATAAGTATCAAACCTCTGTAAGCTGTTTTCAAATGCAGGGTATAATATTTTATGAACTCTATTACAGTATAAGAAACACTAGAATAAAAGAAAAAAAAATTTCCTTAATATCTTTTCAGTTTCATCGTATATAGGCGACATCTGTGGTTATATCGTCCGTCGTGGTCATAAAGAAATTTCACTATTTATTTAATAGTAGAAATATTCGAGATGTACTATCGTAGTAAACCGCCTTTAGATATTTTGCCTTTTCTTCTGAAATTTCGAAGCCCAAGCCATTTTGTCAGGAGGATGACGGTCAGACAGCATTAGAGGGCATTGCAGCTGCCGCTGTCATCCTCGCTGGCCCATGGCCGACGTCTGTTTTATAAATGTATATGTATATGTACATATACATACATATACATATATCCTTATAGTCAAGGGAATAATTTATATATATATAGTACTATATAGTAATATATATAGTACAAATAATTTGTTCCTGGGCGAGTCTCGACGCAGCCTTTGGGATTAGCATTTTTATCTTTCTCGAGTTCGTGCTACTCCTAATCGTAATCGTTATATATATTTCAAGATAAGAATAACAGAAAAAAAGGAAAAATAAATATCGAGTAAAACAGCTGCAGCGTAAGATGCTTTTTTGATTTAATAAAATATTTTTTTTTTCGAAATACGTATATTACCTACGCAGACACAATTATTTGTATTTTCAATCGCATTAGAATTTTCATATCAATTCAGACGATGCGCTTATTTTCTTAATTTCCTATGGAAGAAAATCTGGACAAAAGGCGAAGACGTATAGAGAGAAAGAAAATTTGATGTTTCATGACTAAAGTACGAGTCCTTACCAGCTCCTCGTCGTTTAAAGTTGCGCGTGGAACAGCTGATGTCAGTCCTGCGTTTCGCTTCGTTGCAGCCATCGTCTGAGAAAAGATATAGATTAGTGTTCGCGTGATGAAAAGGCATTATTTCCTTTACTTTATTTACAGAGAAAGAGTGTGTGTGTGTGTGAGAGAGAGAAAGAGAGAGAGAGAGAGAGAGAGAGAGAGAGATGAGGTGTTGGATCAGTAGACGAAAGTAGTGAAGATGGAATAGTAGAAGAATAAAAAGAAAAATAAATAACAGTAGTTGTAACTAAATAGAAGAAGTAAAACCTATAAACATAAACAAATATCAATAAACGCATATATAAACGTTTAAAAAAAAGATAAACATCAATATTCATTAAATCTTTTTCAAAAACATCGTCGAGCAAGTAAATAAACAAATTTCAATTACCACACAGTAATTATTACACAAATATATCTTATCGACAATTTACATATTCATATTTACAAAAAATAAAAAACCACTCAACATGTTTTAAATGTATAATACGGACAATTTATTTACATGCACTAAGAAAATAATTTAGTTAATGTTAACGAATCTAGAGTTCAATATGGCGAAACAAAATGTTTAGTTATTTACAACCAGATTAGAGTTGAGACAAATAAGACTTTTTTAATTGTTAACAAATATTTTTTAGATATATTTGACTCGAACCAACATTATTGAGCTCAACTAAAATTTGTGATATTAATAATAATAACTTAATATTTATTTCACCATATTCAACTCCAGATTTGTTAACATTAAATTAATTCTTTTCTCAGTGTGGGATATTTGAAAAACTTTTCATTTGACAATTCGTTTCATTTGACAATTCGAACATATATAGGTAAACTTTAAAAACATAAAGAAAAAAGATGTTATAGTCGTTAATTAACGATTTCGAAATATCACATTAAAATCTAATTAATTACATTACAGCGAAAAGTAAAATACAACAAAATAACAGAAAATATATACTGTGAATTTGGTAAAAAGAGACTATAGATTGGGAAATCATAGTCGAAGTATTAGTTTGAGAAATTATACAAGAGAGATATAGAGGGAAGAGAAAGGAGAAAGGAAGGATTAAAGGAAGCATTTTGGAAATTGTGAACGTTTTGAGGATCTTCTACGTGGAAAATCTAATCCAATTAACCTATGGTATCTGGTGGGGTATGGCAGCTGGGATTTGCGACCGCGAAGATTTTAATTAAGATCTTGCACCCGTACCGGTGCTGCATAAGATCATATTTTCTCAATAGTAAGTATAATAAATAGTGTCTGTATATATATATATATATATATATATATATGTACATATATATATATATATGTATGTATGTGACCACCAGACACTCAGAATTCGGACCAACAGCGCGAAGTGCCCGATCTGCGAAGAATTCCTTCATCTCGCTGAGTGCAACTTCGTGCGCGCCATATTTTTGTGTTCTTCCTTCTACTTTTTCATTCGTTAAATCCTGCCCTTTCTCAACTTTATCCACTACATTCATAAATCATATGATATATACAGTGAAATTGTCGGATAACCGAATTCTGTGGGATCACGATTAAGTGAATGTTTGTTGAGAAAAAGGAGGATTATTTCCGTGGGAAATTGTTGCTCCGACGCGTCACGCCGCGTGATACGGATCGCCTTTTGGTAATGCGAGTAACAGTATACAAGCGAGGAACCTATATCGATCTATCGATCTATTCATTCAACTATCCACTATCGAACTACACACTACTTAACGCACACGCACACGCACACACACACACACATATATATATATCTATCATACATTTATCATAAGATATATATTTAAATATTTAACGTGTATTATAGTCATTATAATTAACGTGCACAGTTTCAATATTAAAATACCACGCCGGATGCAGTCTGCGTGCTGTACTCTGAGAATAATTATTTTTCAATATATGTTTTTCTTCAAATAAACACGTTGGTGGAAAGTCAGATCTGATTGTTGATTGAAAAAGCAAATGGGTTATGTCGACCAGGCGATTCGGTTAAATGAATCAATTGTTGATTCGTGTATTGCGTGTGTAAAACAAAAAATATTGCAAACATCATTGGTGTCGCCGAAGTAACAACACAACCCACGTGCGGTGGACGGTACAAAAAAAAAAAGGAAAAAACAACTTGAGCCAAAGTAGTCGAAAGAATGGAAAAATTTGAAAAAGACTTTCTAACGTATGGCTGTTAGAACAAAATGTGTTATATATCAAGTATCTACAAGCTTTGGGGAAAGCTTCTCGATCATCGCGAGAGACGCCAAAAGTTTCATGTCTTTTGTAATGATATTACATCGAATTCTCGGATACAGCGTATCCACGAGACAATTTTGCATGGTGTATGTTATATATAAAATATTAATTTTCGCCATAAATCTGTTCGTGGATGGAAAAAAAGAAGCGAAAGCTCTAGCAAGCGGTCGAAGATATCCTTGGTTAAATAATTACCGCACAATCTCCTTTCTCTTTTTCTTTTTCGATCTCGAGGATTCGCGCGAAAGCGTGCTTGTGCGTAGAACAAGAAAACTCAAGTTAGGTCGAAGAGACTAAGAGAATCGACGTAGAAGGCGAGATACAAAAGTTTCATTAATATGAGACAGAATATTTATCTCAGATGCAATCTTGAATCATCAGTATAAGATACGACGTCAAAAATATACATAAAAAATTATAAAATTAAATGAGTATGTATATATATATATATATATATATATACATGTATATGTATATTGTACATATATATGTACGTATGTATATATATATATATATATATATATATATATATATATATATAATATATAGAATATTTATAATTATTGATATAGAGATGAAGAACATTTAGAGAGTGAAATATGAGAGATAGAGATAGAGAAAACGAATGAATATAAAATTGCATGCAACGTTCGAGCAAGCTTTTTTAATTAAATTCACTAAGGAGGCATTTAATTAGTACCTTCAAGACCTGGACGTGGAGTTTTTGAGATTATTGAGAGGTTCAGTGAGTGGTTTATTTTGTCGGGTGTTCAGGTAGATACAACAACGGGCGCCACAGAGAACAAACAAAGAATAGCATTAAATGCCGGTTAGTTCATCAGTTTTTTTTTGTCTTGCAACCTTTGAATATACAAAAAGATCATTTTTAACAAAGGTGTATGGAGATAATTATCGGATACTCGTAGAGGGATGTTTTAATAACTTGTTTGACGGTGGAAACATTGTTCTTTAAACGCGTAGCAAAAAAATTAAATTTTTTTGACTCTACGAGGATTCCGATATTTTTCTCGGTATTTGGCAGAATTAGCAATTGGCTACTTTGTACCGATTAGAAATTTAAAAGTAATCACACGTAAACCATTAATCTCTACCAGTTGGAAAATCGTCACATGCGTAAAATTCGACGATGAGTGAGAGATTTTGAGAATACCTCTTGCCCCATTTATCTTTTGGCTACCGTACTGTCAAGATGTCTGGAAATTACAATATTCAATAATCTCACTCTGTGCGCGAGTCATGTTCATTGGAATGTGCACTCCAATAATTATAAGATAAGTATCTGAAAACAATTTTTTTTTATGGCGAGAAAAAATATATTCAATGTGCTTATCATATATCATAATGTTTACGTAAATGTTCTCGGTATACGTTTTAGCTTTATAAATAATTGAACGAGTAGAACATTCAATTTGTACATTATTATTTTTGCTATTGTGCAATGGTAATTGAATTAATTTGTTCCAACTATATAATCTCCTCATTAAACTGTAGAATGTGTGTGTGATCAAATTTTTCAGGAAATAAATTTTTGGTTTTGAGACATTTTATAACTAAAATTGAAATGAATCTTTATTTATTTTTATAGATGATTAAAAAAAAAAAATAAATGTTAATGTAACATTTCGTAGATATGCCAAATGACTGCAATTTTATCCTTTTTAAACGTTGTCCGCGAGTCAACCTCGAGTAGCGAAAAAACCAGAACTAGGACTCGGAGACCCAAAGGGCAAATAATGAAAGACAATGCGGAGTCAAAGAGTCGAGTCAACGAGACAATACGAGCATTTACGAACAACGTATTAATGTCGTTCGCAAATGATTCGTATGTCGGGTAAAGGTGAAACATCGTCGTACACGGAACTGAATTTCGCGTCTGTCTATGTCTATTACTTTTGCGCATAATGTCTAAAGTCTCTTAATAGCATTTATTATAGATTTTGCACAGATCCAGTCTGTTAAATATACGAGAAAAATGAATTAGAAGTTTTTAGCTGTCTCTCTCGCACTTGCGGTTTTTGGGACCATATGTCACGTGACTCGAGCTCCCCTTCCCTTAATTCATGTTGAATAATTTGCTGCGAGCACATCGATGGAGAAAGAGCGAGAGAGAAATGCCAGCGATACAACAGAGCTCCTTATCTCTCACGATCATCATGATGTCACTCGACAAGGATCTTAAGCTCGGCGGAGGAGATCGTGGGTAAGAATTTTAAGTATCGTGTCTGCCGCCACGTGTACTTATCAACGTTTAACGCTAACAAGCACTCGCGAAAATTCACGCAAGTAAGAAGGCAAAATGCGTAAAAGCGTCAGAGAAAAGGGTGGAAATAGCGAATATCAAAGATGAAACATAAGTTCAATCGTCTGACGAAGACACTAATTTCCATTATTCATAATTTGATGGTTACTCTCTTTATACACTCATAAGCTGGATCGATAAAACAAAAATTTGATTAATAATCAAATAATAATAATAATAATATTGAAAAAAGCATTTTATAGGCGTTTTCACGTATTTGGACAGATTCGAATTAATAAAATGATATGAAAATGATGTAAATAACTTTTTTTTTCACATTTATCTAAAAGTATACGAGTACTTTCGATTTGAAAGATATCGAATGTTTTATCTATAAAATAATGATGATGATCGACAAAATCTATAGAAGCATGAAATATTATGGTTTTCTACATTTTTATAAATTAATTCAAAGAACGAAGTGAAAGTTGCACCATAAATTAAATCAAATTAATTAAAAATAATAATTATTGCATAGTAAATAATGTTTTATATTATATTGCAAATTTTCATGACATTAATCAAATTAATTCGAGAGAATTGACGAGTTGCGGAACTCGAAATCTTAATTAAAAATTATTTCTACCATCGGGAAGCCATACGGGTCATGTACTGATTATCGAGAAAGAAAATGTTTTCTCCACGAAGTACAAGTTAGAATGTGTATTCATCGTCAGGCAGAGTGAGAAAGGAGACAAAAAAATAGGAAATTGGTTGAGAAATCACAATGGAGATTTTATGGTTGAGTAAGCTGGGCTGGCTCAAGAAATAAAAACTCAACGAACAGTAAATACAGACAAAGACAAAACCGTAAACGTGGGCTTTCCTCAGAGTACTGACTGGCCGAGTATGCCTGACGTACACAATCCCATGGACCGCACTAATTGTAAGTAAGTGTGAGTAGGAGAGCACATCTGTGCTGTTCGGATGGTGACGAATTAGTATGCAACGCTCACGACTCTAATGGGTAAAACCTCGCAGAGCAGAGATTGGAAGAATAGTATTTTCATCAAAAGTCGTTGTTCCGTTACAATATATATATTTTTGTAAGTGTATATAAAAATAAATAAACATTTATATAAATTTTAAGTGTAATGAACCACTAGATGTAATAATATTTGTAATAATAATAAACTTTAAAAACTAAATGATAAGTAAATTTACACATTCCACAATTCAACAAAGAGATTATAATTGGAACAATTTAATTCAACTAATATTGTACTATTATAGCTACGTAAATTTTCCTTCAATTATTTGTAAAATTAAAACGCTTCCCGAGAGCAATTATATAATAAAAAAGACATATGACGAGCACATTACATTTTTTTTTGTTGAATTCTCATCTTATAATTAAAGGAGAGGAAATCCATTTAATCACCGTTTTACATCAGACCTAGATTTATTAATCGAATGAACAAACGTGAAACTCCAATAGACATGACTCACACAGAGTGAGATAACACGTGATAACCGGACGGAGAATTTGGGAAAGTGTGTAGAATGGTAGTGACGATGGCCTGTCGAAGTATCGAAGAAAGAAAATATATGGCGATCACCGTGTATCGGAACCGGATTGTTCAGGTACCGAGTAAGAGCGTTAACCACTGTACTGATGTCACCTAAATATTTTTCTCATTCGAATCATCTGTTTATACGCAAGGCAGGCATCGTTACAAATACAAAGTTATAATTTCCAGACGGTATATTTGATATTGTTCATGCGGTAGCCGAATGAGAATTACTGGGACAGGAGGTATTTACGAAATTTCTTACCTATCATCGAGTTTTCCCATCCGACGATCCCCCTTCTAGTAAATTAATTAGTCACGTGATTTCTTAAAATTTTAAATCGTTACAGTTTTTTTTTTATTTCACTTATTAAAAAAAAAAATGTTATTAACGAGAAATAATATTCTCGTAGGCTTCGAGGATTCAGGGTACAGTAAACAACGATTAGATTGAAACTTTCGACACTGAACATTCAGGGGACACAGATATTGGGCTGATAGATTCAACGTTTAATATTCGTGAGAGAGAAAGAAAAGATTTTTTGTTTATAGAATAACGAATGAACTGTCATCAGTAATTTGAAATAAATTAAGATATCGAAAAATCTTGTTCGTTCTCTTCCACGACAAGGCCTTTGGGAAACACCGATTTCGAAAAGACTCGTTTTTCTTTATTCATCCCCGAAATCGCGTGGTTGTTACGGGTGTCCGGGTGAGAATTTGGAAAAAAGTAGCATAAAAAAGGGTTGAAAGTTTGAAAAAACCTAAGAAGGGGAAACAACGTCAGCTGGGTCGAGTGGGACTCACCCATTTTCGTAAGCTCCGTGTAAACGGATTAATTAAAAGTTTATAACGCGCGGAGAGATCGAGGCAGAGAGCGAGGTATAACGAAAAAAAGAAAGTAGTACAGCGATGCATTATCAAGTTCATGAGTACAACTTTCGCGGGTATACATTTTTTTTTGGAGCTTGACAAAGCTCGCTAAAATTTTATTACGCGACCTACTCTGTGGTCGAGCGCGTTTTTGACCATTTCACGGACATAGAGCAGTACAACCTCCGGAATTTTAGTTTCACGAATTTTTTTATCACGGTACAAACAATTTTTAAACCGACATATATAGAGATAAACCAAGGATAGAATTTTTATCGGTTCTCTCGAATGATATTTACTTCTGGTGTAGTTCCGATGCAGATAACCCGCGAGGATGTTCGTCTTCTATCGCCCCGCGCGTTAAAACGTTTATTTAATTACCAAAACGCATATATAGCAGTCGTGGTACCTGGTCCACACTCGTTTTTGTGTCGAATCGAATACGAAAATTACGGTTTTATCCCTCGACCCAGCCTACAGCCCCAATCCTTTGCGTGTATGGCCTCGAATCGTAATCGAGGTCATCCCTTGACGTTCCTGCACGCGTTTCGGGTCACAAACGTTCGATGCGTTATAACCATAAATTAATTGACGATGGGTCATACCGATATCACTGTCAATAATTCTATAAAAATAAAATTTCATATGATTCCCGTTATTGGCGATATTATTATCATATGGTTGCGTAGGTACAGTTTTTATTTAGAATTATATGTTTAGCGAAAGGGATATTGGTACGTCGTACGTATATAGGATAATATGAGGCTAAAATTTTCGCAGGACCGATGCAAGCATAAACGAAAGCAGAACCGTACCATAATATCATAAGCCCGAGCTCGTTTCTATATCCAATGACGTTTGATTACCCATGACGCTTTTATGGATGAGAGAATTCCGTTCGTGCGGAAACCGCTATCGCACCACCATCACTGCGAGGACGTACTCATGGCAAAGGTTTTTCTCGAGTGATAATTCAGTCGCTAATGCGTGCTAATTATCGTTATTGCAATGCACGAGGGATGCGATGGGATACATGGAAAGTGCATAACCCATGGATTAAAAAATAATGTTGATGAATGGACGATCGAATATCACGGAACGGATAAAAGCCGTTCTATCAGTAGCTTAGAAAAAGTCCTTCAATAAAAATTCCTTCAAGAATCGTAGTTTTTAGTCCCTTTGAAGCTCAGAAGTGGAAAAAAGCTTGTGAGCTAATACAAATTGAAATTACAATGTTTGTCAAAAATGAAATACTCTCTACTTTATTTCAATAGAGTTTACGGTCTTAATTTATACATTGGTAATCAAATATTTCAGTGGTTCGAAGTATTAATCATTAGTAGTTTTGGCATCTTTGGTAGAAAAGTTTTGTTCGCTGTAGTCTGAAGTCACGATGGTGGTGCGGTTTACCGAACTAGTTAAAACAAATCAAGCGTCTAATTAACTACTACAATGGCGGTACGATTTCAGAGCGGTGGCACGTAGGTTCATAGTTTCGGAAGATTTGCCTTGAAACGATCAGCCGTGCGAAACATCGACGAGAAGGAAAGACGGGGTCAGACTGCATATAGACAACCAGAATGATTCGGTAAAGATGAGATCAACTTAGTGATCATGACACCGACACCAATTATGATGATAATGATTATGATTATGTTTATAACGATAATCACAGAAGTGACATAGACAGCGATGCCCTGCGAGACGTTAATCAATTCGGACGAGTATAGACGGTACAAGCAATATATATATGTAGACAACGGGATGAAGATATATATAGGACAGGAGACGATAATGGGTAATCGGCTACGTACCAGCTCCGAGACCAACGGTATTGATTTCCGACGTGGTCGTATGTCCGGCATACTGTCGATGTTGCTATAAAATGGGTTGTCTCCGGGATGTCTGGAACGTAAAAAATGTCGTAATTCATTGATAAATCCAATTATTTACAATTTATTTGAATCGTTTCATTATATTTATTATAATTCTAGAGAATGAGTATCGCGCATTCGGCGGTGCCAATTTTCATAGTCGTATTTGTCGCCTTATCGATAATACGAATACTGAAAACGTGGTTGCATTGTTCATTCGCTTATTGAATTCGCTTTAAAGTTCGATCAGACGGAAATTGGATGTTCCATCTCACTCTTGGCTATGGCACTGCGAGCGCCACTATACCACTGTCACTTTCTACTTTGCAAAACTTTGCACGTTGGATAAACTCAGCCGATTAATCATTCTTCAATTGTTTCCTGCGATTATTTTACCTGATACTCATAATGAAACGTTATATACCGCCGTTAAGTGAGATGGAACGATGTGCACCGAGGGATTGGTCGGACATTGACGAATTGGAAATTATTCCAATTCGTCAATTGAATGAGGGATTGACCGAAGATTCAAATGATTTTCGAGCTCTTTTTTACTTTGCGGAGTCAAAGTTGGAGTAGAATATTTCTACATGGAGAGAAGGATCTTATGAAAATCATCATAATTATGATAGAAAATGTACCATTCATTTCTGTTAATTGGAGACTATTACTGCGAAATTCTCGAAAATAATCTTATATATTTAACGAATCCTATTAAATGTTACCACGGGTTTCAATGATTTTTGCTAGAAGATATAATACGTATTAGAATACGTTTTATTAGAAAATATATAAATCTCTCTACAATATTCAGTTGACATCTCAGGCGATTATGATTACGGCCCGTGCCATATTATTTTTTTGATTACAATGTCTTATAGGATGTACAAATCCACAAACGTAAGTGTCGAAAATGATATTATACTATTATAAGAAATAAATGTAATGTTCTATCGTCTATCAAAAGAATTGAATAGAAATTGATTGCAATTTAGAAATTGTAACCTTCTAACATATCAAATGTATACAAAACGAGTAGGTATAATCGTAAAGTTAGTCAGCAGATTACATTATCTTAGAAGTTGCTTAAATGAATTACATTTCATAATTCCAGTATCATTGATTAACAGGCAAGATCTTAAAAAAAGGGAGAGAAAGAGAGAAATATTTTGTTTTCGAGACATTCACTTTTAATTTAATTACATTCATCCATTTTTTTATCATAGGTAAAAGGTAATATCTCCCCGTTTAGTTTTATATCTATTTCCCTGCTACCTCCTCCTTTCACATATGTCATTGTGTCATCGGCAAACATTTTAATGTTGCATTTATCCGGGTATGTTTGCTCGATATCATTTATATATGTTGTCAATAAGAAAAGACCCAGCATAGATCCCTGTGGAACTCCGTACTTTGTCGTAATTCTATTTGACCACTGATTGTTAAATCTAACTTATTGTATTCTTTCATTTAAATATGATTTTAACCATTCTAGTATCCTTCCTCTTATTATTCCGTATTGATATAATTTACCAACTAATCTATCTCTATCTATTGTCTCGAAAGCCCGTTTCAGATCCAAAAATATTACTCTTATAATGTCACGAGAGAGAGAGAGAGAGAGAGAGAGAGAGAGAGAGAGAGAGAGGGCGGTATTTAGCAGTGTTTGTTAATTTTTTTCATATCGTCAGTAGTAGCGCTGTTGTGCCATATTGCCTGGTCAGTTTTTATCATAATGCTGGGTCATTTTTACCGGACATATATCTCCGTGTAGCTTTAGTTCTGTACTCTCCTTCTTCAGAACCTTTGAGACTTTTCTTTTATTTGTCGTACGGTATGTAAGCCATAAATATTTGCAATGTATATTCTATATTGTGCGGTCTCGTATATTACCTTTGAACTTTTGAGCTAGTTTACGTTTGTATGTTATTTTTTCTTATATTTTTTTTCATAGCTTACCATCATGAGCACACGCATCTCATTTGAATAAAAAAATCCTTTACCGAGAACACTTAATAACACCCTAACCTCGGGATACAAGCATATTTTCCCTTTTTCTTCTGCCACTTTTCTCGACATTTCCGTTACGAATTGAGCGATATTTAATTATGCAAATTTTCTAGTCCGATGACTGGTGATAAAAATATTACAAGACAGGTTTGTGTTTAGTAAAATATAAAATATCGGCTATAGATCATTCGGGGTAGGATTCTGCGAAAGACCCTTAGTGTTAACCGGTATCGAGGGTAATACCGCAAAGGGCCATGCGACTTCTAAAGCCTCTGCACAAACTCAAGAATTTTTACACTTTATGCTTTTGGTCTTCTCTTTTATAGACACGCGTAACAATCAAAAGTATTGATAAGCATCCTTTAACAACCTGTGGTGAGTTTCAATTTCTAATGTAGAAAAACTTAAACGAAGCGGCCCTTTCGCGTAGTCAGAAGTTACGTTTCGAATTACGTAAATTATTATTTTTATTAATTATATTAGAGTAGATACGAGACGGAGATTTCAATTTAGTTTTATTCATTTTTTTTCCAGTATAAGTGAGAGCAGGACTGTATTTTTCTTTTGTCATGTGTTTACTAGCATAATATAGTCAACGTTACCATTTCTTTTTTTTTTATCTGAACCTGATTTGACTATAAAAATTCTTATTATTGACAAAAGTGTTTAAGCTGTATTAATGACGTAATTGTTCACAATTAAGAAAGTTGTTGGCCTTAAACTTGTATCGTCCGCAGTGTTTGCTGAGTTAAATTACAGGTTACGATTTAAATTTGTTCAGCAACTTTGAGCAAAGCTGCCATAATGATACTTTTCTTGCTCGGAACAAGCGGATATCGATTCAGCCTCAATCTCCTTTACTCGAGCGTAGGGGAAACACGGAAGCGTCGCCACCACCTTCAATACGGAAGCCGTCTTGCCTGTCATCTAGCAGGGATTTTTCATTTTCACCCTAAGCCCGACCCAGAAAGAAAGCCCGCAGCCACCGTCGACACTCAGGGTCTCGACTTGTTTTTCATCCTAGTAACGCATAAGCTCAAGGGCCAGGAGAAAAAGAAAGATCCAGAAAGAAAGGAAGTGCTTGTTGTCCCCGGACTAGCGAAAGATGCTATACCGAGCAAAAATATAAGACGAATTTCCGAAGCGTGTCAGTTGCCACAGAAACATAGCTGGAAAAGCTTCAAGCAGACCCTCGTTAGCTTTTCCGACGGAGAATATGGGAAACATGGGCAGGGACTAAAAGGAAGGTGACAAGGGTCCGATAGCTATGGCAGAGTTAAAAGGGCTTGAAAAGGTTCAACCGTGACTTTTGCTGGGTTGGTACCTAATTAGCGAGCTACTGTATCGAACGAGCTCGTATTCATTACTGCGTGTACATTTGTAAGTTCCCTCGACCGAACAATCGCTTGAAAAGAAAAAGGAAAAGTGATTTATCCGCTTTCCGTCTGATCCAAAACAAATACGTTATGAAGAAAATACTATGATTACTTCAGTGGTAATATTCAACTGGTATCAACAGTGCTCAAAAATGTACCACTGTTGATACCAGTTGGTGTTAAAAGTAACACTTTTCACAGCTTTTACACAAGCGAGTGTGTTAAAATTATTCAGCTGCCACCACAAAACTTTAATCGACTGTTAACAGTCAAGATAGAATTATAATAAAATGCAAAATACGAACAATGCAGAGAACAAATAAGATCCAAAAATATCATTAAATGCCATTAACACGTTGAAGCAACGAGTTTCAATGCCTGTTTAAACAGTCGTAACGAGCCAATTTCAGATCAATGTGATTCAGCGGGCGGTACGTAGACGTTTCATACCCGCTATATTAGTTTCTAACTTCATTTCATCCCTGTTCGAATCGCATTCGTTTATTGTAAGACTCTGAATATTCAAGTCATTCTAACCATCAACCGATCTGACAGTTGTCGTGTTCGACTGGCTACAGATATTTAAACTCCCCGTGTCAATACAGGTTATATGAATAATACAGTCTGTGGCACGGGATGAAATACGATTTCAGACTTCGCGGGATGTCAACCCTCGCCTTCGGCTCGGGTAGTCAACTTCACGCTTGTCTGAAATCGTCTTGTTTCACCCTTAGCCACACAGTATATTATATTTCGTTGACTTCCATGAACATTATTTGTAATTAAAAAATTAAAATCTATTACTCTTAAAGTTCACTCTATTCAATATTATTCCGATTCCACTTGTAATTAGCGAATAATATAATATAAAATTGTACGATTACTCACCCATTCGCTCTTCCGCCGGATTCTCCACCAGGACCACTCCCGTTCTAACAAACAAAAAAACAAGTTTATTAGAAAAACAAGCTAATAACAGTTCTTAACGAAACGGAGAACACACGTTCCCGGGGTTCATAGTTGCGAACGACCAACGTAATCTATGTTATACACATGTATGAGGTATACACAGTCTTCAATATAGAGTGCGTCCACGAAGAATGAAGACACGTATTAGAAAAAAAATTATTTCCTGACTTCCATTTGAAATATTTTTCTGTCATTTTTGTAATATTTTTGAATTTAACTTTCAGTAGATATGCTCAAGTTCGGTGTATTCGTTTTCGTGGACGCACGTACACGTTTTATTATGCACAATGCTTTGCCTCGGATCGCTCTCTTACAATATTACGCTATTTTTCATCTCTATGCTTCTTTTGCTTCGCTTCATTATCCCTTCGAGCGCACATTTGCACCCTTGTTTGTGGATATCTTCACAATGCGTCTGATGGGCAGGTCGAACGTTCCTGTTTCTTTATATTTATATATCTTTCGCGAACAATCGAACAGCTGCGTCAATGTGGGAAGCAAGCCTTCGCGGCTGATTGTGCTACATTCTATGTAACTCGGCGGAACGAGTGGTGCAATAAAAATAAAGAAATATGTGAAAGAGACAAGAGATGTGGTCCGGTTAGGTAAGAAAGAACGGAAAGGATCAGAAGAAGAATACGAAGATGGTCAGCGTTCGAGCATCTCTGGCGTGTTCATCCGGATTACGAGCAGCTATCGTGTCTTGGAACCTTTTCGCTATTCTCGCTTCTCATTCCTTCACCTCCTTCACCGGCTCCGATTTTTCCACCATCCGTTCTCCAATTTTTCGTAAGAATTTTTGTCACTTTATCGGCTTCCTTAATCCAATACTCACCGTCAGTTCACAAACTGGAACGTTCAACCGTTACTTCAATTCTCAAGGTGAAAGAACCTCCATTTTCCGCTGGAATTTTTGCTGTCTCGGCTGCAAAACATTTTCTACATTCTCACACTAATCTGAACATCTTAATAGAGAATAATTTTTCATCTTGGTACTAGCAACGTTCTCGAGACGAAAAAGTCGCGGTTTTTTACGAGTCGCGAACTTTGACATTACATTGTATATTTATCGAGACGAGAGACGGCGCGTTTTTGCGATTTTCTTCATCCATTTATCACTTTCTACTTTGCGTCTGATCGAAAAGTGATGTTTCTACTTAGAAAGTGCTATACTGGATTAAACAGCAGTTACCGAACTGCTCGCAAGATTTTTTCTGAGCAAATTCAATGTTAATTTTTGTTTGAATCTTTAGGACTTGGAATTTTCGTATTCACCTAAATATTTCTTTGCATTTCATGCAGAAATCGGCTGTCTTTCGTCTCACTTCCTCATTGAATTTCGTTCGCCCGGTATCGCGCGCATTTGGAAGAGTGTTCGTGTATATGTGTGTAATTTTTGTATGCACGTATATATTGTAGAGTGTATAACAGCTCGTATAAATATAATATCACGTACCAATTCTCGCGAATCGTTTGAACGATCGCCAAGAGATATAATATAAACTTATGGATAGCGTAACAAGTATAAATAAATATTTAGAGTTTAGAGCCGCGGGTTTCTTAACGTCGTTGTCACTCTCACCTTGTTTTCCATTTTTATTCTCTCTTATCCTCTCACTCTATCGCAAGTACGCGTACATTTTTGTTTGCCATGTGTCCGCTAAAACATCTCGTTCTCGTGGACATTATCTCGTCCACGGTACCAATTTTTTTTTCTCGTTTTTTTGTAATTCTTGTCTTCTCCCTCTCTCTCTCTCATCCTCATTCGCTTTGTTAATCTCCATCTCCTCGTCAGCGTATGCGCACGATGTCCCTACGAGCAGGTCACGGAGTGCGAGAAAATGTGTATTTATTTTTATTGCGTTCGTTGCGACCGCAAAACGACGCCTCCGAAGGTGCTTTGCCTCGGCATCATAAGTCATTAAAAAATTCTCATAAAATTAATATACGAAAAAAAAAAAAGAAAACCTCGGGGCACAGAGAAGAAGTCTGTCGAGTAAAGTAAAAATTACGAATTTTCATTACGATCTCGCAGAAGAGATGTCCGTGAGGGGATAATGTAAGTTATTACTTTCGAAAAAGGCATGGTACATAGGCACAGGGGTACGAAAGTTTTTACAGCTGGTAGAATGTTAAAATTTTCGTTTACATTGAAAGAAGTTATAATGCCGGAGCGCAGGCTGTGTTTATTGGACCACTTCACCCCTACACGGTCATATAGTTGTCAGCAGAGATTCCAGAATAATTAATAGCTCGATAGCGTAGTTCGATTGACAATGAGTTGAAAGTAATGAATGGCTCGTTATTCGTTGTGGGGATCCGTTAACGATCGTTCAATTGTATTTGGTAGTAAATAGCGTGGTGTCACCGGTGTTGACACGATCGGTTTGGACTCGCGTTAGCGTTCGACCGCTCGTTTATTGCACATCGAAACGTATGTGCCATCGATAATTCGGACGGTATGAGGACCGGAAATTCTGACAACATATATGATTATATACGATCGACGTTAATCCGTGTAATAAAACGCAATTTTCAAGAACGCGTCGAAAAATCGTTATTTTTTATTACTGCCATGAGTCTCACACCTTCGGAGGACAAGGAAGTACAAATTAGTGTATAATTATCACACGCTAATTCAATAAACGTGGACCTGCACCATCACTCGTAACGACAAGCAAACGCTTTATAAAAAAAAATAAGACTCGTGTGTTGTTGTTGTTGTTGTTGTTGTTTTATCCATCAAATCTTTTGTGTATATCCTAACTGGTATCGAAGAACCGAGAGTTATGCAGCAGTTTGACATACGAAGATAGACAATATGTCTAGGTGAATTTTTTATTTATCTATTATGCCTTATGGACGCGTTTACGCTACAAGGTCCGCCGTAACACAATGATAATAACAACAACAACAACAACAACAACAACAACAACAACAACAACAACAACAACAACAACAACTAATAATAATAATAATAATAATAATAATAATAATAATAATAATAATAATAATAATAATAATAATAATAATAATAATAATAATAATAATAATAATAATAATAATAATAATAATAATAATAATAATAATAATAATAATAATAATAATAATAATAATAATAATAATAATAATAATAATAATAATAATAATAATAATAATAATAATAATAATAATAATAATAATAACAACAACATTTTATAATTAATGGTGACTTCTGATGCTGTTGATACTACAGTAGGTATGTGTAATACTATACTGTATATGCTAGTACGAATTACCTACGTCGAAAGCCCTTAATAACGTCTCCTATTCATGTATATGTAGGAGTTTTTTCTCCTACATCGATCGATGGAGTTCTCTTTTTCATTTAATGATATGACATTTAATGCGAACACTGTTGACGATAATGATATGGAATTATGATAAAGGGACATCCGAATCGAGCCTCGAAATTGGTATTATTATATTTATTGTCATCTTAGAATCATCGGGAGTGACAGTGCATCGATAACAAAGATTACATTTTCATGTCGAGTGGAGCATCGGAGCATTGGATGTAAAATTGAAGTTTCAGAAAAGCAATTAATTCAAATCAAGTTACATCCGTCACTCTTTTCTCATTATCCCATTTCCTTCATGGGAAGATAATTTATTAGCGACTGTTGCATCAAAGCGAACGGGATCTCAAGCGCTATTTAATTATGAAATTAGTAGAGAGCGTCGTTAGCTCCATGTTGGAGGTAGGTGAGCGTGAAACGTTCACTTTACACGTCAAGGATGTAGCATGTGGGGTGCAGAGCACGAGAGGGTGTGCGCCGCGAGATCGATCGTCGCTGTCGCAAAGCGAAGCCCCTAGACGTAACACGCGGATGGCTATAGTACGAGCTAATGCCTTATAACGCTCGGTAATGTCGTATTATAGCGATCAGGAGGGTTGATATACCCTGCCCAACATTCTGGCTCTTGCACCTCATCCCTAGACGACCTTGGAAGGGTTGATCCCAACCTGTTACCGTTTTTCTCCTTGACCGATGCACTGCCCTCCCTTTCCATCCAAGACGTTTTTCGGAACATCAGAGAGTGAACGCATCGAGAGAAACATTCGGTAAATTCTGCAAGACGATGTTTAGGACGAAGGCGAGATCCTCTCGATTCGAATGTCCCTGCGATAACGTTTAATGTTCACGGTAAAGCCCACCCGCGATATACTCAAATGGCCAATCGACGTCTGATACTCCTTAATGGTGTTCTTATCTACCGTAGTGTATTATGGCACTATAGTAGATACCGTGCTACGAGATTAGACTGTTTCCACATTCAAGTACCTCGGATTCGATGTAAATTAGCGTATTAAGGGGTCTCTTGAATCCACAACTAAAATACCTGGATTTAATCTTATAGTCAAATCCGTGTTTTGAATTTCGATTTAGTGTTCTTAATCCAGTAAAATTATTTATTTACCATAGATTATGGTTTGATAGAAATTTATGTAAATTTAATTTATCTGTTTTTATTTAGTGCATTATTATTCGATAGAATTTTCTCAACGATGAATCAAAGAATGCAATTTCTGTAAATCAACTGTAAATTTAAATACGTTTTCTATATAAATGCTTTCAATTGCCGTTAAATGCTGTACTGCTACTGCTCTTAGAAAAATTATATTGAAATTTGAATTATTTCATTCGTAACAATTGGAAAAGGTGGAAAAATTTTAGGACGCAGCAGCGGTTGTTCTTGTTTTCATAAGTTGTGGTGATAATGCTCATTTTCTTACGAATTTAAATTAAGCGAGAAACCCCTTAGTAGCCATAGAAATATACGATTTATCATCGTCATTCGGTCTATGCAATTATAAATTTATGCATACGATAAACCTTCATTTATTAACAAATTTATGTATCGCGTCTCGAGCAGGCCATCAGAACCGTACATGTAGCACACGATAGCCTATTTTAGGGTGTAAATTATATTTGGCGCTTCGTAATAAAGGGTGATTTTTTAAGAGCTTGAGAACTTTTTTTAAAAAAAAAACGCATAAAATTTGCAAAATCTCATCGGTTCTTTATTTGAAACGTTAGATTGGTCCATGACATTTACTTTTTGAAGATAATTTCATTTAAATGTTGACCGCGGCTGCGTCTTAGGTGGTCCATTCGGAAAGTCCGCTTTTTTATCGACAAATTTTGTTCAGCGATGAGGCTCATTTCTGGTTGAATGGCTACGTAAATAGGCAAAATTGCCGCATTTGGAGTGAAGAGCAACCAGAAGCCGTTCAAGAACTGCCCATGCATCCCGAAAAATGCACTGTTTGGTGTGGTTTGTACGCTGGTGGAATCATTGGACCGTATTTTTTCAAAGATGCTGTTGGACGCAACGTTACGGTGAATGGCGATCGCTATCGTTCGATGCTAACAAACTTTTTGTTGCCAAAAATGGAAGAACTGAACTTAGTTGACATGTGGTTTCAACAAGATGGCGCTACATGCCACACAGCTCGCGATTCTATGGCCATTTTGAGCGAAAACTTCGGAGAACAATTCATCTCAAGAAATGGCCCGGTAAGTTGGCCACCAAGATCATGCGATTTGACGCCTTTAGACTATTTTTTGTGGGGCTACGTCAAGTCTAAAGTCTACAGAAATAAGCCAGCAACTATTCCAGTTTTGGAAGACAACATTTCCGAAGAAATTCGGGCTATTCCGGCCGAAATGCTCGAAAAAGTTGCCCAAAATTGGACTTTCCGAATGGACCACCTAAGACGCAGCCGCGGTCAACATTTAAATGAAATTATCTTCAAAAAGTAAATGTCATGGACCAATCTAACGTTTCAAATAAAGAACCGATGAGATTTTGCAAATTTTATGCGTTTTTTTTTTTAAAAAAGTTCTCAAGCTCTTAAAAAATCACCCTTTATTAGCGGGTGAACTCTAGCGAATTTTGTTCGTTCGTGATTTCGTGCTCAGTGCATAACACCGTGACGTGTGTAACATGATGTGACGTGTGCGAAGATGATATGTCGAGAGGCATCATACGCTTAATAATAACATAGTATTTATACTAGATAGAGTGCGCGCGTGGGATAATACATAATGCCGTTGTCCAACACAACTATAATCCACATGGTGTCCAGCCTAATCTCACACTTCTCTCTAATAATTTACCTTCGTTTACCCCCCTGTTCCGTTTATCGCTCAACCTTGCCCCAATTTCGTATGAACCTTCGTGCATGCACGCACCTCTTTATCTCGTTTGCGTGTGCAGTTACTTCTGAACGCATCTATTGTGTGCAACTTCGTCCTCATTTCAAGTTTTTAAATACAAATTACAAAACAGTTCTATCGCGAGGTCTTTTCGTAATTTTTATGCCTTTCTTTATGTTACGGAATTTTTTAAATTTCAATAAGTACTGACACGCAGACAACTATATTTAAAAATTTCAAAACCTCTAAATATTTCAAGTATGTTTCTAGCTGATTTTTTAATTTTTATTATCCTTTGGAAACACATCATTTGATTAACTATTCAGATAATATTAGAGTATCGTTTAGATATTTTAAATAAATTTTTTTCAACATTTATATGTGCGAAACATTAAGTTATATAAAAAGAACTTTTAAATGTTATTTAAATTAATTTTCATTTCCGTAAAATGTATCAAATTCTGGTAATTTAGATAAATTCCGATAAAGGTATCCTATTGTTGTATTCAGCTGTGTATTTATTCATGCATACATCTATAGATGTATTTTCCGAGTCTGTTGTGTGTGTTGTGACGAGTTGGAGCTTTCATAGCTCCTGGTACATACTAAATATTCTATCTGTATAGGACAGCAAAACAAGCTTCGGTATAGCCTATCGGATGCCTGAGCATACGCGGTTTTGTGTATTCTCTTCTGTGCGTTCACCACATTCTACTAGTATCTGTCTGTTTAAATACTGTGCTATGGGTAGTTGTGACACGGATGTAGAATGACGAGAGGGTGAACCTGGTAGTTACAACCTCGCGAGCCACTGTCATCACGTATTAACCATCTCTCTCCTCCCCCCCCCGCCGTTACTATCGCATTGCTGAGAGGTAACAAGAAACAAGATTAACCGTAGCTACGGAACGAACTTTGCAGCACCTTCATAAATTCGCGTTTTTTTTTTCGACATACAAACATTTATTATCCGGCATGAATCTTGATCATTGGTAAATAAAAAAAACAACTCCACGATTAAATAGTCATTGAAATGATGACAATTCTTGTTGCGTTAAAAACTTTGTTTTGTCTATTTTATCATCCTGTTTCAGTTTTTTATTTTTCTTGAATTTAAAATGTTTAAAAAAAGGCCAAGTTCAACATAGTAAAGAGTCATTTATTCAGAAAAAATGTCGATTTTGAAAGTGATCGTCAATCATTGATACAATTGTTACATTTGACTCTGGTACAAAAAACGAAAACTTGAATTGGAAAGATTTCTAAAGTAACTAATTCTGCTTTGCAAAACCTCGGGATTTGTAATTCACGTAGGTCGGTCACTGTGAGCGCTATCGATTAGTCGTGAAAGTTGGAATACTCGAAATTGCAATGTCACGGTTTCGGCATCACCGAGGCAGATCGCGTAGTGTAGCGCGCGGTCTACTGATAAACTCGTTAAAATCAAGCCCTTGGCCTCCGTGTTACAGAATCACGGGGGAGGGGAACATCAATTACGTTATACGTGACGTGCAAACGAAGGAATTACCTAACGGTCTCTACATATCAGGGAGAAAAAGTTGTTGCAACTCGTGTTTTGTGTTCAATTGTAAAAGTAGAAATGTTCTTTGAATTTATGTGAGTACGATACCGTTAAGGTAACAAAAAATTATTTTATCAACTCCTGGCGGTGTTATATCTCTCTCTCTCTCTCTCTCTCTCTCTCTCTCTCTCTCTCTCTCTCTCTCTTTCTCTCTCTTTCTCTCTCTCTCTCTCTCTCTCTCTCTCTCTCTCTCTCTCTCTCTCTCTCTCTCTCTCTCTCTCTCTCTCTCTCTCTCTCTCTCTCTCTCTCTCTCTCTCCCTTATTGTTGATATACGTTGGAGTAATTTTCGAATGGCGCACTATTGTTCAATCTGCTTCTTCGTGCAATGTACAAGTGCTGTCGAAGATGGAGTAGAGAGATTCGAAGTTTAGAATGGAGATTGTTATCGCTCGACACAACAACACAACCAACAAAGATTCTAAATCTGCTGTGGAACTATCGGAACGAGTTTATGTTTGAGCTTAAGTAAAAGCTTGATTCGTGTGCTTTTCTTCAGGTGCGAGTTGGCGACTAAGATTTTCCTTAAGTTTTACTGTTGTACTTCAATACAAAAATTGTGAGTTTGAACTACCTGCAGTGCACAATGGTTCGTAACGATAAGTGGATCAAGATCGGCGACGAAAAACATTTTTATTCACCAATTTTCCAAATTCGCAATCATCAAATGCTTAATAATTTATCACGAAAGTTTCGATTATCACTATTTTCGTCTAGCCAAAAAACCAGACTAAACGTATCGCTATATTTTATTAATTGACACAGACTACCGCGTATAAATATGTGTGAGTGTATAATGATAAAACGTGGGTCACGTTATCCCTCTCTCATCATCATGGTATGTAATGTATTTATATAATGTATGTGTGATTTGTGAATTTTTACGATGTGCAATAATGGTGTTCAATCGAAGTGTTTTTGAAAAAGGAACCGATGTGACACGATGCCCTACGAGGCCACGATGCCCTTCGATGCCACGAGAGTATCGCGTCGATAATAGCTGCCTACGAATAGCCCTAAGAGACATCTTCATTAGTTCGTTTGTTATTTTATTTTATTTTTTTTCATATCTTTCGTTTGATTCGAAGAAGCTCTCCGAGACCGATAAGCCACCACGGCTTCGATCATCCGATTCTACTAAGTTCGGAGACCGATAGCACGAGGAAAAGTTGTACCACGACTAAGTACTTACAAGTACATACTACATTACGTAATTGTCTATAGCTCAGTAACAATAACAATGACAATAATGACATCGTCACCGGGATTATTCATTCTCCCGATAATCATAAATAATAATGACAATAATAATAATATTAATAATAATAATTTAAAAAATTGTCATTAGGCGCCAGAACTAGTTCATATAAAAGTGAGAAATGGTTCAGTTGGTCTCGTATTTACTCTTTTTTCCATTTTCTTTTCACTCGTTCTCACTATTTCTCAGTGTGTGTATATATCTCAGTCTTTCTCTTTATTCGTTTCAACTCTCGTGTTGCGATTCAACCCGTCTGCGAGATCGTCCTGGAGAGGAACGGAGCCACCCAAGCTGCTTAATCGGAATATAATAAAGTATTTTAACCCCTGCCACCCCCTTCAATCCCGGATCTCTCGATATAATTGATTTATGTAAACTCACGAAGAGATGGCGCCAGATCGGATCGATACTCCACGTCAACGAGTTAGAAATCAGTAACAGCCTGCATTTGCTTTATGTTATCAGCTTCGTTCCCGTTGCTCTGTCGCTGTCGAGCTTGTAATATCTCTGTCTTCCTTTCCCCGGGCACTTTGAATTTTAAGACTTGAATAAAAATGAAAGAGAAGGATAATTCAAGAAAATAATCGACTTAGTTCTCCTCCGTTGTTCGGATTTCACTCTGATGAGGTGAAAATTAATTACCATGTGGCTAATCTACGATAGTTAGAGCTTATGAATTTTTTATCAATCGTAGATAACATATTTTATTTCAATATATGCTGACACGTCTAAAAACGAGCTACACTGTGGGATCTCGCCAGTTACGCGGATCTTGATTAATTAGAACAACGTTGAAAGTTAATAAAGACCTCGAGAGTTTATTTAAAAAAATATATATTCACGTTTTTAAAGAGGAACATGAGTGAAGAATGCATCACTTACTGGAGAGCTTGGGTTGTAAATTTGATCAGGCAACATGTTTGCCTTCTTTTACGTACACACGAAGTCACGTTCAGGTTTGCTAGCGTTATTATAACGTTCGGTTTGTGTGTCGCGTTTTATAATATTAACGAAACGAGCTTCAAGGTATGCCCGAGCGTTAACGTATATACATAACTTCATTGTTCGATACACGCTTTTCAATTTTGCCTTGTCTCGTAGCGGTTGGCGAGGAAACTCGGTTCTCGCCCAACAGAGTTGCCAAAGTTACTCTTGTTCGTGCGATATTTTATCTTACGTCGGCGATCTAATCTGTGATATTTTAAAAGAAGACCTTAAGTGAGAACTAAATTATTGAGGTGTGGAAGACTGCGAAAAATCGAGGAATAAGTGCAGAATTTGTTTATTTTTTATTTTTTCACGGGCTAAATCGATTATTAGGGAGACGGCGCCCTTCGTACTTGGGATGTCGAAGCTCCGATGGGAACCGTCGAAGACGGCCCAGGGCGGGTTACAAAGTTCACCCTAGGTGCACTGGTATAGAAGATCAACAAGGATTTTGATCTTATGAATAATAATATAGACCTCGATAATGGATGGAGAAAACGGCCCACTCACGCTATCTAATCGAACGTCGTCTTTATTCATCAAAACGAATAAATCAAGGCGTGGAATATATATCATTCCCGATGGAAGTACAAATACTTGCAAAATTTTCTAAAAGAAAATTGATCATTTATCATACTCAATGAAGACGTTTTAAAGATTCGATTTATAAAGAAAAATCTTCGTTTCTGGTTCGTGAAAATTGTCATTAAACGTCTATTTTTATAATTTCTTTTGCGTTTAATTGACACTTTTTGATCCAGGAACGACATATTGGAAGCCCGCACAGTTAAGGGAAATTGTGCTCTCGCAAAGACAATACTTGAAATGTAATTACATTTTTTAAAACGAAATCACGGAACGATTTGAGGAATTTATTGTTTCGGTAAGACCGTGTACAATTGTGAATTTAAATACGCGCTTACATTCACGTCACAAGGAAGAAAATAAAATTGCAAATGCATGCTCGTTGAAATGTACGTTTCGCGCAAATCTGCATCCAACTTTTCTCAACTATCGTATTCTTTCGAGTAAATCAAGTTTGCCGGCTCTATCACCTGGTTCCGCCAGGCATCGTAAAGGGAGGGGCGGGGGCGACAATTTAAATTGCCATTTGAAAAACGAATTTCACTTCGTTCCGCATTCACAGAGACCAAAATTCTTTCCAACACGCAACATAGGAATTTTTATTTTTGCCGTTCAGCTGGTGGCTCCGTTTTTTTTCCTTTCATTTCTCCTAATGCAAATGGAAGTTAAAATTTTGTAGTTATCAACTCTCTCTCTCTCTCTCAAATAAAATACGAGCCATCTCTAATCGCGACTGGATTTACGCTTTCATGTTCTTATTATTTTCTCATCCTTCTCGTCTATCGACCCAACACCAAAGACAAAAGCACGATATTTTGTTTATTTTACGTTTATTTTTTTGTCAAGTAACCTATCAATATTAAATATACGTTTGCTAATAGCTTGCAAGTCTTAGATACGGAAGCATTTATGTACTTTGGGTTCCCCATTTTCTTTTGCTTTGTTTTTTTTTAATATATATAACGCTCACTCTGTTCTGTATCGATTATCGATAATTATATTTTTCGTGAGCCACGAATTTAAGCTTGCGCATAAACCTGCAAGCTAGAATGGATCCCTACGGGATAATTGCAATAATTATAACCGTCTGACAAATCTTATCTTCAGTTTAGTTTTTCTTTTTGTTTCTACTTTTCTCTTTGCTTCGGTATCTGTTCTTTTTTTAATTATTTTTTGTTAATTGGATTCACGGAGGGTTCTTTCAGTGGAGACCTATGGAAGTCCTTGATTCCCATTAATTCGGCTTGTTACACGCATGATTTTTCCGTCGAGTGTATAAAACTCGTTCGCAGTAAAATTCGTGCTGTGGGACAGTCTTTGGAAATATTGTTTACATGACAAGTGATGCCGCATTGTCGGCCAATGTCTCGTCATCATTTTCGGTTTTTGGTCAAGTCAATGAAGTAGCAATTATATGTTAAGTAATTTGCGAGTGCTTTTGAGTATTATAGCTACTTTAATACTGAGCACGATCTCATTGGGAACTTTTTTACTTGATTCATAATCATTCATCATCATTTATAAAACGATAATTCCTTGTGGCTTGTGCTATAGATTCTAACGTCACGATGGACACCAGTAAACTATTTTCTTTTTTTTTTTAACATTATTTACTGAGTATAGTGCATTCGGTATGACTGGTAGTCGTCGTGTTAAGGGAGATGCGGTTTTCCAATCAAGTACAAAAGGAATAATCGACGCGCTATGTATAGGATTTATATTCTGCTTGTGCATCGAGCTTTATCGACGATCAAAGCCTCCGCGCTTTCGCCGACAAAGGGTTATTTGCTAACGTGTTCACGAGAGTATCTCCGTAGCATATTTTCATTCGATTTCCTTTAGTGGGTTTTCAAGCTGAATCAGTGATACGCTATCCTCGGGGATAGCAATTGGAATCGAAACTCACATAGGCATTAGCTGCTAGCCGCGTGTCTCTCCCAACCGGAAGTTGAATAATTTGTATCTCTGCTGACATTAAGATTGTGCAATAATGATCAATAGGTTTTCTCCAACGAACACGATTCGATGGAAGCTACGATATTTTTCGCCACAATAGATGTCTCTTTGCAAACTTTTCTTTTTTTGCCGATATGACTTGTAGATATTAGTATTTGTTTTTGTGTGTTCGTGCGAGTTGATTGATTGGTATGTTTTGGGCATAAATGAGTATTTTTGACGACAACAATATATATTGTGATGTAATAAAAAGGGAATATTACTCAAAGTGCCTGGCAGCAAAATTCCGTCGAGAAATTGATTTTGATACGTGAGTATCGCGGAAAGCTCTAAGCAACATCACTTTATACTCTCCAATGAAATGGTCTCTTGTCACCCAAAGAAGATTCTCTTAATTTATGGTTGGGTTTTAAGGTCTATCGCTGTTGTCTCTGATAAACGTGAGACTACGTCAGAGCTATGTTAGGATTTCGACGCGGTAAGTCGTAAACGCTGCCTCTGCCTCATTCGTGTGTCCGGCGAAAGCACCAATTTCAACAATGTACGCAGCGCCCTCTACGAGAGCGTAACGCGGACCAGCGCATCTTTGTTGAGCGCTGCTGTTACGATAGAAACGCAGAATTGACGTTCTCTGCAAAGAGAACCAAGTATATCGCGTTAGCGTAGGTATGTTGGACGTAAATTTACCATCTCTCCCTGTTTTGCTTTCTCTAGGGAGTTTAACTAAGATACGAGCGTGAATGTCTTCTCAACTATATGTATAGGATGCAACCATGCGTAATCACAATTTCCGACCAAGTTTTGCTCAGGCACTTCGTCCCTTTACCGGTTCTCGTGTAATTACAGTTTGAAATCGTATTACGAGAGCTTAAGCATTACCTACTATAACTCTTAACGCGCTTTGATAAGATTTGTACGGTTACAGAACAATTATGCTTTACGCGTAGTTTTGTTCGCGGTGTTACCTTAATACCATATAAAAATTCTGTAGGGCTATGTGTGAGTCATTTGAATCAACTGGGTTGTCCTTTGTTTCACGTTGTGGGCTTGACAATTGTGTTATAACTTGCGCGTTTAGTCTTACACGAACGATATGCAATAAGACGTATTTCTTAAATCTCGAACGCACAAAGAGGAACAATCGGTAGTTTCTTAATTATCTATTTTATACATAACCAATCAGCGCTTACGTGTATTGAATTGACTGGTACCTTCGTTACATGTATACCGACGGTATACCACTATTTGGGCTGTGTGATATGCCAACAGTGGCACGAAATGCGTTTCCTCACTAATATCGTACATGCAAATCGCAAAGTCAGACTGTCACGTTCGCTCTACGCCTCTTACGCTTTATATATTATTGACTTCTTTGTGGTTTCTATGTCGTGTTTGCTATCTCATAGCAATTGCTCTTACAATAATAAATATCTTACGCACGATATAATTATAGGCTTACATCATTAAGGATTTTACTTTGTAGAGACAGTACCTCGTACAAGATGTACAGTGTATTCGATATTGAGGAGAAAATTACGTAATCGTAGGCTACGAATATTCGTCGACAGCAATGAATGTATGGACGTCGTAAGTTAACATTATTTTCGGCGATTATTTATTAGAAATATATTTAAAACTTGCGGGAATAAAAGAGGTTTTAAAGCTTTTTTTACCGAGAAGTATTGGTTTTATATATTATACAAATGTTTTTGGTCAATTCTCATTCAGCAACTATAATGAAATTTAATGACGTAGATGGAAATTAGTATGCAAATTAGGCCTTTCTCCAGCTCCCGAATCTCGAATACACTTTACAGAGGTTTTCGTGTCCTCACTTGATCATTATACTCACAGCCGCAGGTGGCTGAGGAATCGCGGTTTCCTTTGCCGTAGCTTCCTCGACTTCTTTGAGCTTTTCTTCGGCTTTACGCTCTTTGAGGGCCTTGACGAGTTTCCATTTAGAGCCGGGTGGTCCAGGGCTGACTTGACCCTCCTTTAGCGTAGCGTCGGAACTGCCGCACGATGACGTGTCGATTTTGATCTTTGGTAGGCTCAGCGTAGCGGTTGTACCAGTCTCAGCGCTACCAGCGCCCTCGCGTTCGCCTTCAATGACAGTGCTTTCAGAATCCCAGGCCCCAGGGATACTGACTGAGACCTCGCTAGGTGGTACACTTACGCTACCTTCGCGTGACAGGGAGTCCGAGCCCTGAAGAAGCTTCTCGTTGTGCCGTAGCGTTGAACCGCTTGAACTTCTGCGCGATTGCTCTTCCTCGAATTCCTTGTGTAATAGCTCATCCTCCTCCAGCTCATCCATGGAGTGAACCGGACTATCGGGTCCCGAGGTTTCACCCGATGATCCCTCCTCCATCGTTATTACCTGCAGAGTCTTCTCCTCCTTCTTGACTTCTTCCTCGTGAGCCCAGGTGTGATAGTCGGTTACCCTGGCGAAGACAGCCTCCACAGTTTCGGCGTTCTTCATCTTTGGCACGGGTCTGCCGGCGAGATGGGCGTCGTGATCGGGGTAGCGTCGATCCTTGGGCATCGATACGGTACCGTTGACCCTCGCACTTCTAGGCAACTCGTCTCTTCGCAGTTCCCTCTTTAAATCTTCGTCCTTTGGTTTCGCTTTGAGTCGTAATTCTCTTAGTACAAAGGACATTCGTTCCTTAACGTCTTCATCGGGTTGATAAGGTTCTGTTTCTTCCGGTTCTTCGATAAGTACCTCACCCATTTCTGGTTCCATTTCTGACTGTCTCTCAAGTTCTTGGAGCTTTCTCAATTCGTAGCAGTACCATTCATCCTCGGAATCTATCGAGTCCTCGGTACTTTGTCTTCTCGATGATACCCTTGACGTACTTCTGTACGAATGTGTACTCCTATTGTCCTCGTCTCCTTCTCCGCTTCTAGAACCACCCCAGGGAATCTCAAGGGATTGCTGATGCCTCGGCAGGAACCTCGAACCGCTTTGTGTGTGACCCCTCATACTCGAAGCCGAAGGACTACCTTCCGAAGGTGGCGCTTCTTCAGACACGCTCGTCACTAACTCCGGAGGTTTTGAGCTTCTAGACTTTTCGCCGTTTTCTGAAACGGTGTCTTCTGGGAACTCTTCGCTCTGCTCCAGACACTGAAGCTGACCATCCTCGAACTTCCTGTCTCCGTTGAGGTCTTCGTTTACCCCCTGATCGTCGGACACCGTGGAAGATTGTCTCTGTCGATACTTCCCGAGAGCTCGCGATACAGCAAACTCCATACTAGCGCCGCCCATCAAAGCCACGCTCGGTAACTTTGGTGCTTTCTCGTTGGGAGCCTCGTCCGAGCTTCCCGTGGAACGCTTGATGTCACCGACCGTTGGAAACATCGAAGTGGAGCCCCCAGAACCGGAACCGGTACTTTTGCCTGACGCTTCCTCTTCCGGACCTCCAAGATTATCCGAAAGCTCGTGTTCGCTGCCATCGAGCTTTCTCTGCTCTCGCTCCTTTGTCCAATTCTCCTGAGCAACCTGCTGTTGGAGTTGCTCTTGATGTTGTTGGATTTGTTGTTGTAGAACTTGTTGCTGCTGCTGAAGATTTTGCTGCTGTTGCTGAAGATAATCTTTCTGTTGCTGGAAGCTCGCTTGCGGCTGTTGCTGTTGTTGAGGTGACTGCATACCTTGCTGAGGTGGTTTCCTTTTGGTGCTCGTTCGCACTTTCGCGAAGAAAGGTGGATCCTGATTAATGTCCGACATCACGCTGTCTTCGTCCTCCGATAGTCCGCTTTGTCGCCCGCTGCTCCATTCAGTTTCCGATTGTTCCGGATCCGATAGCGACTGTGAGTGGTGACTTCGACGTTTGGCCTTTTGCAGAATACCCGAGACTGTCGAGACCAAAGTGTGTTTCTTTTTTTTCCTAACTGCCTGGGACCTGCCTCGTCCTCTCGCAGCCGCCATTTCCGCCGCCGATCTCTGCTGCGGAACGGCTTCCGGTGGTATGTCCAAATCTTCTCTTCTGACACCTCCCGGCAACGATTGACTTCTGTGCCTCTTGGTGAGGTGAAGGTCAGGCAGCCAATTGCTCATCGAGCTCATCGCACTTTTCAACGAAGTACCGCGTCTTACTTTTTTCGGCATTTTAACCTCTTCATGGTCCTTGATATCCGCAGATATACTGATGTAACCGGATTGCGAGACTATTACACTCGATGCATCGTAATAGTTGCCCTGTTGGTTTTGCGATTGCGCGCTCGCTGGCCTGCTGCCCTCCTGGTCTTGCATGTACTGATGCTCGCGTTGCCATTGTCTCTGATAACCATCGGTCAATTGGGCACTCTCCGAACTCGTCAGTCGTTGATTGTACGGCTGATACTGTTGCTGATAATTTTGCGGATAGTTTTGCGACGCGTAAGTATGATGATACTGGTGACTTTGGTAGGCCGGTGGCTGGGGATACCTCCTGTCCGTGTAAGGACTTTGTACGTAACTGCCATCCGATGTCAGGGATCTAATGCTAGAGGACGTTGAATCGTGAGGTATTTGACCCTCCATTGAACTCAGCCAGGATGAATTCTCGTTCGTCTCCGTACGTGGAAGATTCGCACTTGTTGGATAATACGAGAGTGCGTCGGTTATATTTCCGGTTGGGAACATGGTGCGATACATAGCGGTTTTGTAACCCTCATGATTCGTCATTCCTTCGCCGTAGGACATGGTTCTCGTGGGCTTCTTGCCACTTTGAGAAAAGCTCGCAGACATTGTTGCTTCGGCGTACTGCAAAGCGTTGTAAGCCTCCTGATAGTTTGCATACTGATCGGTCGATTCGGGCTGAAATTCAGACCTAAAACCGTACGAACCCGAACCACTTGTATAGACACTCGTGATGACGTGCTGACGATTGCTTCCGGCGACGGAATAAATAGCAGGCTGCTCCGAGCGATACAGAAAATCCATAGTACCGGGTGGTACGACTTCGTACGTATGCTGAAGACTCTGTTGACGGGCGCGTTTCTTCGGGCTCTGACTGATTCCGCCCGAGGGCGCGGGAGGTGGAACGAAGTTATAATCCTCTTTAGAGACCGGTGACTTTATAGGCGTGAATGGGGCCATATGGTTTGCAGGCGTTGGGTACGAGTGACTTGTTACAGTGGCGGAGATGTTGCCAAAAGCATCTCTTCCTTCGGGCGTATCGTACAAGGGTTCATGCGTTATAACCGGTGCACTCGTGGTCGTTGTTGCAGCTTCTGGAAGTGGAGGAATCGGACTCGCCGTTCTCAGTGGCTGGGTGCCCGACATTAGTGTGGATCTGGCTTGATCCAACGAATATGAGGTGAGCATTTTTGTTATCGAACTCTTCGGTGATCCGGGTGACTTTTCTAAGCTACTCCAGCCGCTCATGGACGACAGACCGGAGTCCGACTTGGCAGCTACTATGTTTGCGTTGGAAGGCTTTACAACATGTTTCGGCGAGACTCTCGGTGATTTTGGTGAGTGAGGTGTACGCGGACTCAGTCTGCCCTGTTCAAGGGCCACCATCCTTTCGGAATTCTTCAGAAGGCTTGGACTCTGAGCGCGCTTCGCTTCGGATTCTCTTTGTTCGACGGTAGGCATGAGGAAGGCGTCTGTCGAGTCTCGCGGCGCCGGCGGCGGAGGAGAACTCGGTGACGGGCTGGGAGGTGTTCTGCTTTCGGGAAATTCAAAGTTCAATCGTGCAGCACTTCCGAAATAACCGTCCCGACGAGTTCTCAAACTTTGCACGCTGTGAACACTATGGACGCTGTGAACACTACCAGCTGATAAGGTCGGTGATGGTATCTTTTCTGTTGTCGTGCTATAGATCGTGGGTGATGCGCATGTGACAGCCACAAAACTTTCGACCATGAGATCGGTGAGTTCTTTGTTTTCCGCGTAACCCTTGGCAAAGTTGCCAACATCGATGGGAAGCTGGATAACGGGTTCAGGGCTCTTTTCCAAGAGCGTCGTTGTATAACCTAGCCGCGGAGGTGTATAGGTCAAGGATATCGAGTCAAGATGGCTCTTTGGTGTTGAGCTTAGTCTCGGTGAAATTGATCGAGCGGTAAAGTCTCCGTCAGTGGCTAAGCCACTGTCGGTACTCACTCGTGAAATCGATCTTCCCGTTGAGCCGGGACTCTTCGAGTACGTCCAATTGTCAACATCCGTTTCTGCGTATATCTTTCTCAGTTGCTCGTCTATACTGCTCGCTTCCTCGGCGAGTTTTGCTTCAGCTTCCGAGGCGTATTGATGCTTAGGCGATTCCATCAGTCTCGTTTGTAGCTCAATGAGGTCCTGAGAGTCCTTTTGTAGTTTGCACGTGAGTCTGTCAAGCTCGTGGAGTTTCTCAAGCGCTACTGGATCCAGCGAACTAAGTCTTGACAACTGAGCAAGATCCTGCTCGCTCACGCAAGGCGTATTGCCTCGATAACTCTTGTAGTCTGCTGCGCTAAATATTTCTCCCTCGTCTTCATCTTCATCGATGTGTTGCTTCTCCTCTTTCTCGTTCATATCCTGCTTTATTTCTTTCTCCGTTTGTTGCTGCTGTTGTTGGCTCGAAGACCTCTCGTTGTCTTTGTCCTTGGTTGAAGTTTTATCGAATATACCATTAATATTTTCGGTATCTTTCTTTCCATTGGAATCGTCTACGTCTTCGGCCTCTTCCCATATCATGCCCAATTGAGAAGTGGGTCTGGAAGTTTCGCCACATATGAGATCCTCGCGATAGGCATTGTTGAGACTTCTGTAGAAGGCTTCGTCTGGTATATTGGCTTCCTCTTCCAGTGTTTCCAGGGTATCGAGGCTTCTCACGTTTCGATGCATTTCCGTTACAGCGGCGGCTGCTGCGGTACTGTCCTGCGTCAGTCCATGCATCCTCGCTAATTCCTGTTGCGCTAGTTTCTCCCTGAGTACACTGGTCTCCTCGACTCCTATAGCTGCCCCGAGACTTTTGGCTATCGCATCTAATTCGCCGACCGAACTCTGTTGAACCACCAAACTATCTTCTATGACGTTTGCAGATTCGCTTTGACCGCCTTCACCTCCGGGACCACCAGGTCCACCGCCACCTGTGTAGAACTCAATTAACTGACTGATGACTGTTTGTTGCTCGTAGAGCAGACCCTCCAGCTTCTCGAGCCGCTCCCACATCTTGATATACTCCTGACTCAGGAGATCCAGGGCTCGCCATGCATATTTCAACTCAGTCTCGAGAATATTCAAACGAGTGCCTAGCCGCTCCATGTAATCGCTTATTATGTAGTCGATGTTGCCATCACCGGTAAGACCGTAGGTAGGTACTGCGGTAGCTTCCGGTCCCGGGCTTTCCGGAGCCGCCGGTCCATTCAACTTTGTTGCATCCATCGTTCGGTTTTTGTATTCCTGGTTCTTCTTCTTCTTCCTCTTTGTTCCCCTACTTACTGTACTTTTGAGTTTTCCTCCCTTAAGCTTCCAAAGCTTTTAATATTCAACAAGCCCTGCTAGTGGAAAAGCAACGTTGCTTTCAGCTGCCCAAAACACCTCATGCTCGCACAGTGTCTTAACATTCGGTTGAGCTCGTGGATGAAATTACGAGAGTAAAAAACGTAGGATGACAATGTAATCAGACTCGACCTTGCGGCCCGAGAAGAAACATGAATTTTGCCTTCGTATCCAGCACCGATATCCTCTCGATCCCGCCAACAGGCTCAGAATTGTTCGAATGAAAACCACGCTGAGTCCCCATGACGTCTTCCATCCTCCGCTGTAAAGCCTCTTAAAGATCTTACGACATACGCATCACATTTTTCACCCGCGCCCGTACGACTTCCAATCTTCCGCACCGTCTTTTTTTTTTTATTATACACGTTTTGCAAAGCACTATTCGGTCCAATTTTCGAGGTTTTTCTAGTTATTTGTTTAATTAGGCACTGTCACTGGTATTATCGTCGACCTCGGAAAAGTCCAACACTCGATGGTGCACTTTACGTGAGACAACGACAGTGTCGACTTCATGAATCGCCAGTAACCTCGTTCTCATGCTGCTTTCGCTATCTGTAAACAGGTTAAAGATATTCGTGATTTAGTGGGGAGGGGATATACTGGAAATTCTTTGGAGCTAATGCATTTTAGCACTTTTCTACACGTTTCCACGTCGAACAATTTTCATCGTTATAAATATAGCGATATGTACACATATCAACGACCAACTCGGGGATCTTCTGTAAGAAAATGGATCTTACATTGGATATTGTCAGTGTGTATATGAGAAGAGTATGGTTTTCCGACATGAGGCCGAGAGATAATTCCACCATGCTCCTCCCCTCTGCCTTTACATTCGAGATATCTTTCGTTGATATCCTTTCCACCGGAAAGCCGTACCCTTCTCATGAAAAACAAGTTCTTCTTGCTGGTAAGTAGGTCAATACATGGATCTACGGAATCTTGTTGAGCTTCTGTGAGAAATCGCATATTCAGATCTCCCGAATATGTGATATGTCGTAACAGCAAAATCATTTATTTTATCTTATATAAATAAAAGTGGAATCGTAAGAAAATATATATCCAGTGATCCAGGATTGTAATTTTTTAACAAAAACAAAATTCTCGAATTCTGTTGTATATCTGTCAAGTAAAAAAAATCGGAATCAGCCGCTTTTTCTGCCGGCAACGTGTCGGATGCACTCGAATATGACCGTGCACGTCGAACTAATCGTAAGCGATCTTCACGGACTCGAAACACTTGAAAATCCGTCCGAAAGTGCCACCAAGGTTTGCCAGGAGGAGTGGGTCTCTTGTCGAGCTCTCGAAATGCTAGGTCGTAGATCGATTGTAAAACGTAGATGACGAGAAGGATGTGTCCGTGTTCGGAATAACCTTGTCGTGTACGACTCGGTAGTCTCTACGGAAACATACTGGTTACTATTGGCTTCGGATGTAGCAGACGACATGCGCACCGAGACGCCGATTAAAACTTATCGTCGGCGCCTCAGGTACTCAAATGAAAGTTACACTGAAATAGCACCGTAGTTCCTTGTAAAGATTTCTCAGTATGGAATGCCTTCGTCCATATAATCCGTTTTCTCAAGCTATCTATAACTGTCCTTAAGTAAAAATAACAAATATTTTTGTTAAATGATATATTTCACTTTTCATGAATAACCAAATGGCATTTTTTTTTCAATTCTATTTATTCGAATCAACGAACACAAAACTTCTCTTACGGAGAGGTAAAACAATGATAAAGTTTATAATCGATGACACCGGTCCCCAAGGAATAGCGTGAAAACGAGTAGAAACGAGGTTGGTGCGCGTATACACGACTATAGATACACAGAAACGAGTCTCGTATAATTCCAGTGTCGGAAGTGACGTGTCCCCAGGTGGTACTATAATCGTACACGGAGGCAAGCACTTCGTGTTTGACGATGCGCATTCTGAAGCTTGCGTATATACAACCGTTAGAAGCATCATCGTTGTTTATTCCAACTTTTTTCCTATCTGTTCGATGCAGCAACACCGAGTATCATTGCGCTTTCTATTACGGCTCCAAGTTTTCCAAGAATAAATCTTATCGGTTTCTCTCTTCGTTCTACTATTCCGAAACTCCAATTTTACTAACTTTTCGTTCATAATCCTATCAATAACAAAGTTATCATCGTGTGATAACTCGTTATTGTATCAAAGGATACGCATGCAGTAGATATTGGTTTAGCGACCGAAACCAGAAAAATCAATTACAGGGAACGTGGAAAACGAATTTCCATGCATTAGAGAGAGTCTAAAGAGAGTTTAAAGTTTTATTTCTCATTGGACCCTCGTTTAATTCAGCTGTTTTATCTTTTATAAACGAAATATCCAATGGCGCTTATAACTAAAACCGAACCCCCAAAATGGGGCTCTCTATATATTACCGTTTGAAGAGCAGCAATTGTTAAATATAAATAACTTAATTTTCATCAAGTACGCAAGATTGTATTAAATATTGAAACACCCACAATCGTTCAATATTTAGTTAACTAATTATCCTAAAGACTGTATATTAAAGGGTGAATATTGTTAGGATCAGTATATTATTCTTGTTTTAAATTTAAAAAAATATTTTTTGTTTGAGAATAAAAATACGTAATAAAAAATTTCGTTTTTGAAATAAAAATATGTTTACAGAATTTTATTTTCAGTGTGCAGGATGCTTGTTTGATCTTTTACACAATATGTCAAATTGTCAAGTGGCAAGTTCATCATGTAATCGAAGGTTAAGCGGTGTCCCTATTATGAATCAATAATTTGGACTGAGGGAAGGGTTAATGATAGGGATAAGGTAGGTCAATGACATGAAGTCTTGAACAAGGTGTGTTTGAGCTATATAGGTTCGAGGGTGAGTAGCGACCGAGCCGTAAACCTTATGATATATGGTATACACGGTTATCACAGTATATCAAATACGCATCTACGTCGCTTCTGGTCGTCATTACGATGCAGCTATTACCGAGTTATGAGATAATTAAATTTATAATAAAGCGTCGAATAAAAAGTTTCGCTTCTGCAGAGATCTTGTTTGCGATAATAAACATTTTATCACCGTTTTGTCCGAGCTGAAGCCGACCGGTGCGTTAGAATTTTTATCAAAGTTGGAGCTCCTCGTCGTTCAAAGCTGGAACCACGTATTCTTCCTGATATCACGAAGTACGCGCGATAGTAAAGTAACAAAAATGTAGCATTAACGAGAAGCATGTAAATAAGACACTGCGAGTTACTTACGCATACTTGCAATGATATTCGGAAGGGTCCGGATAATGAGAATTACGACACGTCTCGTTTTATATTCGTTTTGTTTACCTGTTCAGATTCTAACTCAAAGAAAAATACATTCTCCACTTAAATTGTGCATCACAAATTTCCTGTTTTCGGTTTGACATGGTATTCTTAACTTTAGCATGTACGGGATTGAAGTATTTTTATACTTATCGCTTGTAATATTGAATGCAAAATCTGATATTCTTGCTTAAAAAATAAATACTCCCAGCTCTGAGAGAAAAAAAAATTATTCATCAAATAAATATATTGTACTTATCGTAAGTTTAATTATGCTTATCGCGAGCATTAGTTTTTTATTGTATTTTCACAGTGTCAAACTAAAATGTATTTGATTATTTTTCTTTTATCAGAACATATAAATATTTAAGACCAATGATACAAAAAAAAAATTAAAGCTTAACGTGAAATAAAAATTGAACAGATTATTCTTTATCGGAAAATATACTCAAAATGTTTATTTATAGCTTTCTACTCGTTTGAAAGCCCTTTATAGTGTATCTTAATACGTAAATTTATATCAATTCCATTTGTCAGGAAATACTAACGTTAATCAACAAGAAGGGCAGCGTAATCAAAGCTTACGTGATTTACAGGGCGTACAAAAATAATTATAAAGAAAAAGGGAGAGTTTGTAATGTTCTCGCTGCGGATAAGTTTTTTAACGTTTGCGGAGTAACCGGCCGACTATAAGGGACACTAGCGAACGAGATGCTTTCGTTGGTATTCTATCGAGCTCGCGACGGAAGCCCTCGGTGTGCACTGCGTCCCGTGCGACCTTACTTTCTCTAGTCCACGAGTTTTCCAGTAAGTTTTACGTTCGTGTCCGAGCGAGCTATGATGAACGAAGGGAACAAAAGGTAACGGTATAGTATAGTTAGGAGCTAAATGAGGAGGCTGAGAGACGGCCCCGTGGCTAGCCACGTTGCGGCGGCCCTCGAGTTCACGCAACGAAAGAGCCAAGTAGAAAAGGTCCGTTCATAGTCGAACATGGGATTCGTGCTTAGTGAGGAAAAGGGCGATTAGTCATGAAAAGAACGAATGAACAGAAATCGATGGTAGAATAATGAGACAAAAAACGAAAGAACAAACTTACAATGCATTACAGTAGAGCCCTTCTCTCTCTCTCTCTCTCTCTCTCTCTCTTTCTCTCGGGTAAGCCCTTTGCTATATTCTCTCATCTTCATTCTGCTGTAGGTAAATACCATTGAAAACAAGGATTAACCACTCCGCTTATATTGACGGGGAAAAAGTGTAGTATAAAGAGTATATAAATTTGATAAATTTTGTTAATGGTTCACTGATTTAATTGTAGTTTGGATGATTTTGTTCAATGATAAAATTATACAGCAAATCATTAAAACTAATAAATATAGTGACGTTTCAAGTAAAATTCGGTTGATTCGATTAGTTGAACTTGTTGCAATTTAAGAGAATCTCCGCTGTGCAGCTGTCTTCGGTGAACTGGAACGCCGATGCTTAGTTTTGCTGCACAATATATGCATTATTCTTAACGTAGCAATGATATCAGGGGTACAAATTGAAAATGCGGGTTTGATAACAGATGGCGTTACTAACGCTATACGCATCAGGCAGTACTGTGACTATGTTCATGTCAAAGCTACGTCTTATAGCTTTAATTTTCAGTATGTGTCAATTTGTCGCAGTGTCAAATTCATAGTTTTTTTGAGCTCTCAATATGTCGAGTTTCGTGCCAACAAAACAGCATTTGCGGGAAGTTTTAATTTACTTCTTTAATTTGAAGAAAAGTGCTGCTGAAGCACATCGATTGGTCTCCGAGGCTTATCCGAGTCATGTTCCATCGGTTTCAACGTGCGAGAGATGGTTTGTGCGGTTTAGAAGTGGTGATTTTGACGTTGAGGACAAAGAGCGGCCGGGCCAAGTGAAAAAGTTTGAGAATGCTGAATTGGAGGCAATACTCAATGAAGACTCGTGTCAAACTCAACAAGAGCTCGCAGATTCATTGGGAGTGACACAACAAGCCATTTCCCATCGTATAAAAGCCCTCGGAATGATCCAAAAGCAAGGACATTGGGTGCCGTATGAGCTGAAGCCGAGAGACGTCGAGCGCCGTTTTTTTGCATGCGAACTGCTGCTCGAACGGCAAAAACGGAAGGGTTTTTTGCATCGCATTGTCACTGGTGATGAAAAGTGGATCCATTACGATAACCCGAAGCGCAAAAAATCATATGGTTACCCCGGCCATGCATCATCATCGACGGCCAAACCAAATATTCACGGCGCCAAGCTCATGCTCTGTATTTGGTGGGACCAGCTGGGTGTGGTGTATTATGAGCTATTGAAATCGAACGAAACCATCACAGGAGCACTATACCGAACTCAATTGATGCGTTTGAGCCGCGCACTCAAAGAAAAACGGCCACAATACGAGCAAAGACACGACAAAGTAATTTTGCAACATGACAACGCTCGGCCACATGTTGCAGCGCCGGTCAAAACATACCTACAAACGCTGAAATGGGAAGTCTTACCCCACCCGCCGTATAGCCCAGATATTGCTCCTTCCGATTACCACCTTTTCCGATCGATGACACATGGCCTAGCTGACCAGCGCTTCCATTCTTACGAAGAAGCCCAAAAATGGGTCGATGACTGGATAGCAGCCAAGCCGGCCGAATTTTTTCGCGACGGTATCCGTAAATTGCCAGAAAGATGGGAAAAAGTTGTGGCTAGCGATGGACAATACTTTGAATAATTCATTTGTTACCATTTTTTCAGAATAAACGTTCAAAAATAGAAAAAATCCCGCATTTTCAATTTGTACTCCTGATACAAATTAGGAAAAGACGACCGACGCAAGCGGAAGCATCTGCATAAAAAAGGTAAATACGCTGGCAGTAAAATAAAAGTCAGCATCCCGTAATTATTCGTGAGATATCTGAGCCAGGAACGAGAGAAGAATGATGGTTGTTTCGAAAGTTTCAAAGCTTTCCAAAGCTCATAACTTTGCACCGTGTGGCTGCGTACCACAAAGACGCCAGGGTGCGCGTGAAAGTAAGCAGCTTAACGTAATCATAAATTTTTATTATCAATTTCTTCACAGAGCTTCATGGCTGCCGTTGCACACTTCGTTTACCCTTTTATTCCGGATGCAAACATTTTCATTAATTGTCTCTCGTCGCTCGCGCAGTACTGACTGGCGCTTATAGTTCCATGATTCATCTTTCCAAGAATCTAAGTTTGAAACTACCTTTTTCTCACTGTCGAAAAGGCCAAATATGACACGAAGTGATTACGTTACGTGAGTCATTATATTATATAAAAAAAATTCTCGAGGGTTTCAGAAGAAATCCAGACGGAACAAATGTTGGATTTTTTGTTTCAATGTTACGAGTGGCATTTCACTGGATGACTTTTACCTCTGTCTTCGCACATCGATTGACTACTGGCGTAGTATGAGAAAAAAAGAGGGAAAAGAAGAATGGAGTGAGGAGTGTCGGAATTTTCGTGCTCTTGGTGACAATAGAGTCAGAATAAGATCGAGTGTGAATCTAATCTTTGAATCGATAGTCTCTCGGTCATTCTCCCATTTCTTCTTTCTTTTTTAATCTTGCAATTAGTGTCCGTTGGAGGTATACGAGGGTTGAGTGACTGCTCAAAACCATGGGCTGTCGGCACGAATAAAAAAGGCACAGACGAATGGGCTACCAAGTTGGCCGGATAATTGGCGCCATTGTGTGACTCGTAGGGTAGGCGGCACCTTCAATGGAACAGCGAGTTAACCGACGATTGTAGTATGACGACTACTACTACAATAGGATTGAGACATCCGGTCGACAGTTGTAAAGCTTTCCAGCTGGTTGTGCTGCAGCTTGTTTCAAGCTTTACCCTCTACGAACCCTCACGCGTTTACTTGACGTCAAGGTGGGTGCGTTGTACTACAATTCAACCAGTCAAGGCAAAAAAGTGGTTTCCTCGTAACGCTGTTCCAGAAACCGTGCGAACCACTATGCCGTCTTCGATATTTTACTTCATATTTCTCTCCTTACAGTCTCTTTTTCCGATGCTCCCCCATTTCTCTTTCTTCTTTCGCGCTTTTTCATTCGCTCGTTGCTTCTCGGCTTTTTTATAGCTCGTATAACATTGTGGGCACACTAGAAGCTTCCGAGTCAGATATGTTACAGGAAATGGGACGACAGAGAGAGATAAACTCCGACAATTCCATCTCTCTTGCACAGGCTCAGAAAAAAAACAGTGAGGTAGCTCGGTGGCGACACGTTACATCGCGAATACCTCTTGTTTCTTACGATCTACATGACTAGAATCAACATGTTGTGTTCAATGGAGTTTTCTGTCTTTCCGAGGTGACTTGAGAGTGACAAGCTACGGAAGCTCTATAGCGTGATGCGAATATTGAATCAATAGTGTTTCGTAGAATTGATCCATCGAACCTTCGTGGCTTCGTGTTTGAGAATCTCTACTGCTTCATAAATACGAAAACTTAGCATTTAATAACAAGAAAAAGCAGTGTAATAGCTGTGTTTGTAGTGGAATATGTATTAAGCTTTAAATTACCATTTTATTCTAAACGCCTAACTTTTATTTGAGATTTTTATTTATAAATTTATTCACAGTTTAAAACAACATATTCGACTATAATGAAGAACCTAGTGACACGATATGAATCTTCTTTAAATAGATACACACAAGACTCATCGAAATGGCAGGGTATATGTCGATAAATCCCTGACAAGGGTTGCATAAACGTAAGCGGCTATAGTCGGAAGGGAAATTACTCGAGACGAAGGTAAATCTCTAAGATCATGTTATGAAGATAGTGCAGGACACTACACGAAGAGGGAACGGTCTAGGGGTTGGGCTCCGTAAATTAATCATGAGGTAGTAATAACGCGTGATCGAGACTAAACCTTATACGCTACCATCATACTTTACGCTTTTCTTCAGACATTTGTGATCGTTATTTATACAATGGGTTTCGCCATCGCAATTTTGACAAATTTCCCACGGAAGATCATTTATCTTTCGTGAATCAAGAGAACCAGGGTAACGCTATTTTCAAACTGATTTCGCATCGTCATATTTCTCTTCCGCATCTTTCGAGACAGATAGGCAATAATGAACCTCTACCATTTGAGGTTCTTCATCAATTTATCTACTTCACAATTGATTTTAATTTAAATAATGTTAAACGCTGTTAAAAATCCACGATATAAAACTCCATAAGTGACAACTTTTTATTCATGTTATACACTTTTTACAATGTAAAATTGATACGGAGAATTTTGTTATAGTTTTTTTCGTATCAACTTAAGATAATCCTGTTGTGGTAACTCAATCCATAAAATTTGCATAACAAATTGTATGATGTGCTTAATATATTATTTATTCTCCCTACAAAAATTAAGGGTCGGTTATCAACTTAATAAAAGAGAAAAAAATAAAAGCAGATATTTTTCATGACGGAATCCCGAGGTAATGTAGAAAAACTCAATTTCCAGTCGCTACAAATGTGTATAAATTAGTATAAATCCATAAGATATTTAAGAAAAATCAGATTTACAATAATTTTTTTGGGGATATGCGGCTATGCATCGGCCAATTCCCATTAATTTGGGAGATATCAACAAATAGATTGGGAGATATCTCCTAAATTTATGACAATTGGCCGATGCATAGCCGCATATCGCCAAAAAAAATGATTGATTAATTGAATGCAACAATTTAATGAATGGTTTACACATGAATTAATTCATTTATTGAAAATTATTATTTCTATGAGTGTCGGAAAGAGGAAAAGTATAAGTATTATGTATAAGCAGTGGTATGACTAGTCTGCAGCGACAGGATTACCTTAACCTATCAACACTGACGTTAGGATTTTAAAACTTTCTACCAACGGCAATATGATTCCACTCATTTTTGTGGTTCTGGCGAGTACTGCTTGGTACCAATCACGTGGTGGACATATGTAGTGAGGAGCTAACGAGTCGTTAACAGTAGTTGCATCAACCATTGTATCGTAGAATATTGTGAATCGTGTATTACACGTTGAACGAACTTTTCTTCGTTATTACACACGTCCGTGCTGTGCATAATAATCATACATCGCATACGATATCGTGTGTGTGGATATTTCAGAATGTTAAGAATTATAGAATTGATAACTGATTTCTCCTTTTTCAACGTCAATGAAGAAAGTGCAATTTTACAGGTAACGTATATTCAATGAAAATATCGCATACAACGGGTGTTTTGCATATCCGGAATTAACCATTTTACGTTATTGATCTGTATATTGTATAAAAATATTGCATATTTTGAATAAACGTAGTTCCTTCAAAATTTGTTGTTGCGAAATATATTTAAAAACGGAGTTGTGAAACAAAATTTACAGGAAATATAACCAGTATGGTGTTACAAAATGAACACCAGTATAGTGTTAATAGCATAGTTGTCATCTTTATTATATCTGTGTCATCATTTTTCAATATTATTTGTGTGATACCGCGTACACTGTTATCAGAACGATTTATGTGAACTTTTATAGACAATTTTTTATAATATGTTAAAAGCGATTGAGTTTCCAAAACTAAATTCAACAAAGTGGAAAGAAAGAAGAAAATGTCAAGTTATCTAGAAGGCAGGGAATCGTTATAAGTTAAGTGTTACTTATCCCGATGGCTTTGTTCAATCGCCGCTATTCTCCGTCGCTGTCCTCCAATACCGCTCTGTAAGGAGACTCACGAAATATACTTTTCAGTACAAAAATTGCTCTATCGGAAGATAATCTACTTCTACGAAAATTAAAATACGATAAAAGACTTTCGTGTAACTTCGTAAAATATATTTCTCAATAAAATGCAATTTCCAAGCATTTGTAAGTTGTAACTGCATAGATGGATATACATAGAAGGATTTCAAAAACAGATAAAACCGTAGATAAAGAAATTGCACAAAGGGTGCCATTTTGTACTTTTTAAGGGGGTATAATAGGTCGAGATAGGATGTACGCTATCGTGCAGCACAGTAGGAGACAAGCATGGTACGAGCGAGAACGAATGCAAACATTGATAATTTTTCTCACAAACACACGGTAACATATAAATATTTAATAGTGGTGACATACTTTTACAAACGCAAACATGTTTTTTAAAACTCTATCTTGATTCTAGCGCGAGCATTCACTTTAGCATTCTTGTGTGTAAAATTCCTTAAAATTGTTATTTAATATATCGACAACTTTGTGTGAAATCTCATTCAGTACTAAACACTATCAGAAACTATATATTTCTTTAAAACATATAAAAAAACTTATACTTTTATCTTGGACTAATGATAGTCGCCGTACCTACTTAGGTTTTATTTTACTGCGGAGTTATTCATCGGAAGGTTTCCGGTAATTTTCTAAAGTTCTCAAATGACTTTTGATCAGGTGAGCTCGAATCGAGTCACTCGAGTTCAGCCAAGCATCGTAACCCCCCCCCCCTTTAACTATTAAGTAAGTAAAAAGAATATCATGGTAAACCGTGCGTTGCGATGACGCTTTGCACTTTTATGCCCCTCCGAGAATAAGTTCCAAGGCCGATGGCGAAGGCCCTTGGCAAAGTAATTAGTAACCACATTGATAAGCCGTATTAGGTTGTGGTTTTATCAGCAAACCCACGTACAAGTTTAAATAATTAGTCTCTAGATGACGATAGATTACAAAAGTAGTTAATGCGTTCCAGGGGACGGAAAAGAAACGTCTGGAGGTTGAATTTTTTTATTCTTTAACTTTTCTTTTTCCTCTTCATCGAGTTGAGGGCTCTATCTGGATATCAGAACTACGCGGACGTCGAGGTAAAAGAACCATAACGACTCTGCTTCTCTACAGGTGTTTTTCTCCACATTCCGTGATTCCACATTCCACATTCCATGATTCCTTACTTAAAAATTTCGTGACTATTTATATGATATCAATAGGATACTCGTAATATGGAGAAAAACTGTGAATTAATTATTATACTTTATCAAATTACTTTCACGTTAAAATGTTTACCAAGCAAAGAACTCTGTACGAAATCGAAAATGGATGTAGTTGGGGTGACACGATAGAATTCCACATATCAATAGCATCATAGGAAAAAAAAACGACATAAAAATACCATAGACCGAAAATACCATTACGCTAAAATGCCAATATACAAAAAAGGTCTGAATTCGAATAATACGAAAATAATACACTGCCTAATATATATTATTATTAAATTTTACTAATCCCACTAGTCGTACACTGTTTCACAGCTTGGGGATTGCAAGGGGTACATGAAATAAATGGGGCATGGGGGAGGGTGGCTTAGATTCTGCGTGTATTGTTTATGAGTGTGTGTGCGTCTATTCTTCTACACGGTGACGGTAGGGACAAATGCTGCAGTGAAATATTTTCAGAATATAGTGAGATCTCGTCCGGGCTTCCTGAGATAGAATACATTTTTGCGATTCTGCAAAAATATGAATTAGCTTTATGGGCTACGATACAATTGAACCAATTTACAAGTTAATCGGTTCAATTGTTTCAACATTATTGAGCAACAAACAGATAACGCTTCATTTATACATATTAGGAGAGACAGGGATTGTTTATCAGATAAATAAAAAATTAGAAGAAGTTTCAGGCTTCGCGTTACAGAGGCCTCGTGTCGAGCTTTACTCGGAGTCATGTCGACAGCTGAAAAGTCATCTAGAGAGCGTCTAGTAGAGAAAAATCCGAGATATAATTAATATGACGACGGAATATTTGACGTCGCCAATACACGTCGACTACGTATAAAATATGACATTTTTGATGGTCTATCGATTATGTCTAGGAATTCTATGAGCACAAGTTAATTTGTAATCGTTACTGCTTTTAGTCAGAAACTAGTAATTTCTTCTTCTTCTTCACTAATTAATTAATGAGATTTTAATCCGTCGAGTTTCCTTGAAAATAAAATAAAATAAAATAATAATAATTTCAAACTTATCCGTAATACCTTTGATATATGATTCAGAAACATGTTTAAAAGTTTCTGGTAATATATCAATAACACATGTAACTATACGAAATAATCAAAGACGATTTGATTATAAATAATAATGATAAAAGCATTCTATTATTTGACAGTGAGCCTCGTATAAACTGTAAATTCTCAAATACGTGACGCTATGCATTTGAGGGTCTATCTCGTGGTTTTGCAATGACGTATACTCCGACTCCGACTCACCGGTAATAAAGTTAACTGGAATGAATGGTTATGTATTTAGAGTCGCTCAGCTCGTCGAGCAACCCGTGGAAACGTATTACTTCGGTACACTTGTACGCACGTGCTGTGGACTGTTTCTCTAAACTATTGCAATTATAGGCAGTGTGTATGCACCCAAACCTTCCTCTGGACAATTAAGTCAATTACGCATATCCGAGAACGGACAAATGATCGCACCTTGTTTCACCAGCCAAAATCATCAGTCTCATGATCCGAGTCATTCGTTGGATTAGCATACTGATCGGATATATCGTGCAATTGTCTCGCTCTATTGTACACTCGCTGGCGCATACTATTTCATCCCAGATAGGACGAGTTTGAATTAATGATGAGGCTGTTTTGAGGTCAACAGTTTATTACACTTGGGTATGGGCTACCTAATTTTACAAGCGACCACTTCATTTTCTTAATTGGCATACGCCACGAGAGCCTCCTTTTTTTGTTGTCATTGATCGATGAGTGATGATTCAGTTGACGGGAGGATTTTACGCTAAGGCGACTGTACTTGTGCAATTATCATTTTTTGAAAATTCAGTTCAAGACAATGCGAATTAACTACTTTCGACACCCTCGCCCTCGTTAAATGTTCAGTTCACATATTTTAAAATGTTTTCGGATTGAACTTTGCGAGTAGACGTTCAATTGATTGTTGTTCATAAGTGTTTATAGCTACTATATGTATCGACAATAAGAGTTTTTCACAAAATTCAGGGTTCTGTACTGTTTTTGCCAAAAGTAAATAAACGCTGAATACGTATATTCGCTTATTTCATTAAGCCACTTTTAAGAAAATACGGTTTTACATTCGTAGGAAAGGTGGATGGTGGTGATTGATTTGAATAACCCTAAGTTGTGAGGTGGAATCGTTAGAAGAGTCGAATAAAAATATATGTCGATCGAAGAAAAGCAGAAGCTTCGAGTTGAAACAGCAAACTCGTGCCAAGACACGGGCAACGTTCGCTCACTTTTCACTTACGACTCCTCAATGTTCATGAAATACCAAATTGAATTATGCAATTTTCTCAACGAATTTCTTGCGATTTCCGCGATGAGATGCGAGCCGAGGGGCACAGGGTTCGAGAGCTTTGACAAAAAAGTTGGAGACTCGTAATACGTCTGGAAAAACTTCGTCAACTTTGGCGCTTGCGCCTCAGACACAAAGGTTATAAGCGAGAAGAGTGTACGCTCCAGTGGAGGCTTCGATCTCCTTTTTCGCACAAACTCCCTTCTAACTAACATTCTCATACATATGTAAGTACATAGTATGGTATTGGATGCTGTAATCCATAAATTAAGTCGAGGCGAAACGTCAACACTTACGAACATGTAATATTAAAATTCTTAGTTTTGAATATTATGTGATTTATTCCGATTCATATTATGAATGATGGTCAAAGGTGATTAGTGAAGTTAAATATATCAGGTCTTCGTAACAATTTTTAATTAGATGGCTGAGTTCATGAATATGATCATACAAGAATTATCGCAAATAATAATACAGAGATGCTTTGAACGCTTACCGACTTTTATCTTTCTATCTTAATTCAATTATATATTTTGAATATAATTAAACAAGTGAAGGTAAATAGTCCCTTATTGGATTACATATTGACACATACGATCAAGACCAGCGTACGTGGATCAGTTATCCGAGTAACACATTTCAAAAGTTGTTAAGGCCACGAGAGCACAGTATCAATCTGGTCGAGGCTATGATTTGTTTTTTACATACACAGTTAATACAAAGTAAATGAAATTGTATATTCTTCACAGGTAATAGTATCGGTTGTTCATCAATCTGATGACCGATATATATCTTGGTAATGTTTTAGATAGATATCTATGTCTCCAAAAATATATTACACATACAGAAACATATACCTGGCTTTCAATCTCCACTTGACTATAAACCGTTATATATTGATTCACGTCTTATTGAATAATAATAATTGACTGACATAGTTTCACTAGAAGCTTTGAAGTTATACTTTTATAAGTTTTGATGACCGCAAAGTTATAACATTCCGACGGGAAAGATGATCACAGACAATCGCATTATTGATCTATATCAGTCTTAGCAATGATTTGGTTCACATAAGCATGGTTATTAAGTTATAGGTACATATATGTTTAATAGTTCTCGGCAGTTATTTCCATTAATGCCTTCGATAACTCGAATCGCTCTTTTCAATAATTATAATCGAGAAACACAGCAAATATCATACTAGAGGGCAAGGTTTGCTCTCAATTCTTCGCACACAATCATTCAGACGCAGTACGTTTTATAGAACCTTTCAGGAAGAGCGTTCCTCCTAAAACGATATCCTTTTTATAATGCTTCAATATATGTGATTTCATAAATATACACGAATGAATTGTTGAGAACAACAATCTATGGGACCATTCTGTCCCTAAGCGACCGCTCTCGGCGTCGATGACAAATTCTACGATTGGAGATAAGAAAAGGTTCTTATTACCAGTACATTGACATATTATAGATTTGACTGACCAACATATGCAAATGGCGAATTAAATTAATACAAATAATACAATGATGCGATTCTTTCAATCACATAATATATTGACACATATATAAAAGTAGGGTTATGGGACACATGTGATAATATCATATAATCAATTCGCCCGTTACTTATCTTATTTTAGGGCGGAAGTATTCCTCGACGAGAAGACAATTTATATTTGGTAAGCTATGACTCCTATAATGGCGAGTTGCTTTCGTATTCGTGAAATTTCTCTATCCTGGATGTCTCGCACATCCACGCAATTATTTCGAGTTAATCCAATTGTCTTGCTGCTCAAGACTCACGAATATTCCCGTGTTTGAAACCAGAAGAATAAGGTCCTTCCATTGACGAAGGCCTCGTGTACGAGGGCCCAATCATCCAGAATTCTCGCCCGCACTTTAGGATCACAATGCACGCTTGACTATTCACAGATGGGTATTTTGTTACGAAATATATGTGGATTACTTTTTGCAATAATTTAACGTGGTTGTCGCTTGGGCTTTCTTGAACGATTGGGGGGAGTAACGCGTTGCTCGCTTTCTTTATGCCCGGGAGGGCTTCGTACGCGGCTAGATGGTTACACTCTTCGCTGACTTTCATACAATAGACTGGAACGCTCCTATCGTCTATTTACATAATGTATCTCTTGAGAACTATTGTCGGTAATCTATCGACGATGAGTCTTACAAACAGTAGCTGCTTCTCTCTCACTCTGCCGTCAAGAGCTATTTATTTATATCTCTCTCGTACCCACGCATGTTTTGCTTCGCTTTAAATGCATCCGTAAAGACGTTGCGTGATTACATAGAATAACTTGACTATTCAACGCGTTTATTGAAGTTATCAAGACGCGCACTACTGGTAGCCACTACACAGCAGAGCCATGAATTTTCATTTTCCAAAGCGATCCTCTTCTCAAATTTTTTTTTCTATACCCCTTCTTTCTGTTTTGTTCCAATTTAAAGCCTATGCAGTAGAGAAATGGTCATGGGATATGAAAAGTAAATGCCCGTTACATGTGGAGCAAAACAAGTTAAGCATAAGAGACAGGTCGGTGCGTTGATAATGATTATGCCAATTCCAGGTTTGGGACTCGGCATTAATTCCTGACTGTTCCAGGCAAGGATCAATATTCAGCAACCTTTCTAAACGTCGAGTGACTCTTCGTCTCTCCCCTCATTCTCGTCTCTCATTAATCCTCTGAAAATGCTTTCAACCTGCAACGTGTTTCGTTTTTTTTATTTCTTGCCATTTATTTTTTTTTATCGATTGCCGCACATGCAGCTTGTAGATGCCTTCAGCCCTTGCGCATCCGCTGGCGTACTCAAATCTTTTCAACTCATTTCATTTCTTTTCTATTATGGCTCAGCTGTCTCTATCTAACTTCCGGTTCTACCCGATATTTCTCCCGCTACATTGCGTGCCTACTTCCCTACCTTCCCTCCTAATATCTCTCGTCATTCTATTTTTTTTTGTTGCCTAATGCAATTTATCACTACAGATTTTTTGTATCAGGCATGACATTTTCTTTTCTATCTCCTCCCTTACGATGTTTTTCCCTAGGTTTTTATTCCTGGCTGAAAATCCTTGTACGTTAATCAGCTTGATTGGTAAACCGAATGGCGTGACTGCAGGTTTTCTGAAACAAGGTTCTCGACAGTAAACGTCCATCAGGGCAGGCATGAGGAATTCCGTGATCTGGGAATGGCAGAATTTGCTATCTGTAGAAAGGAGAGAGATTTCTCTCTGTTCCATCGTCATCACCAGTTGTACATATGCAACGTGTGGTTTCTGCCAAGAGGATATAGCCGTAGTAAGTCGGCCGACGGACGAGGTAATTTCCGGCTGTGCATTTCTCTAATGGTCTACTTCCCCCTTGAGGATAATTGTATATCTACCTACATTGCCTAGACTTCAGTACTGGAACTCTCTCTTGCACTCTCCGTTTCTAGACTTGACAACTCCAATAGAAAACGATTATGCATCTTAATAGTGGATCTGAATTGAACTCTTGAGGGTAGCATAGTAACTGCGGAGTAACATACGCAGAAGAGATTTGATTTAAAGATTTCAATGGGACGTGTTACAAGTACCTCTTCGTGTAGGAGTTTCTTCTAAGCTAATCCTTGGATTCACCTGTTGTTTTGTTATGCTGCATCTATATCCATTTATATAACTTTCTATTCAAAACAGTTTCTAATTTTTCGTACACTCCGAGAAGAAAATTTGTCGCCTTACATCCGGCGAAATGTATCAACAATTACCAACCAGTATACATATTCTAAATCTCTAAATTATTAACGTTCTATAGAGTTTAAACGTATTAAATTTTTCTGCAAAATATTTGTAAAACTTGATTATGAAAGTTGCTGATAAATCGTTTCTTCAAAAACGTTAATGCAGGAACTGCGCGTTAAAGGGGATACGACGAAACACGTGTAGAGTCGAAAGCCCTATAGTATACGATGGTAATACACGGTGGACCAGACTTCATCACTGGACGATTGCCAATACGACAATGAACGTTCATTACCTTGTTGCACGCTCACGCGTGCAACACGCATTATATTTTTTTCCCCTATCACAGTTTTTATCGCTGTGAATGTAACGATCAGCTCCACACTATTAAAAGTGTTGATAAATATATTATACGAAAATGTATAAAATTGACAAACTAAGTATATAGAATGAATATTAATACACTTTTCTTCTAAGCTTAATAATACACAGAAAGAAAAAAAATTGTATCAGGAACAACAATTGTAGAAATTTTAACAACAAATAATGGAGATTATATGGACAGTGAGTGTTTGTAGTTAATAATACTGCGTAATTGTAGTAAAATTACTATTGTAACTACAACTGGCGTCAGAAGTAAAATAAGCATTGCTACTTATAACGTTCGAAGCATACTTATCGCTACTACCCTTCACTGATAATTTTTTACTAAAATTCTATTGTCATCCTTCAAGCCACTACCAACGGTGAATGCGCACAGAGAAAAAAAATTTATTTACGACAGATTAAAACTACGACAAAATATATTATTGGCATTAAAAGTAAACGAAAAACATATATTTCCGATTCGGGATTTACCTTTTTAGATTAATTTTGCTTTCGGTAATCGTTGGGTATCGGTTTTCACCGAAAAATATGTCTTGTCTATACCATGACTTGAACCTATGACCTACCTATCTAGCTAACTACCTAACAGCTAACTATCTAGCTAACTGAAATTTATGAAATTTCATATATCGAAGATTTAAAATTATAATTCGTGAGCATTAATTCGATAACGACTGGATCAGTGTACGAAAATCAATATATCATTTCATAAAGCAAATGCCCGAATTAAAATTTAATACACTTCTTTATATTAAAAGTAGCATTTGAACGTTGATGAATTTTGCGTTACTATCCTTGAAAAATGAAGCACCATATTATAACTTATAATATCAAATTATAAGTTACATTCTGATGTGGGTATTGAATGTACAAAACAATGTAAATTAACTTGCGATCTATCGAGGCACCGGTAGATGTCAAGTGGGCTAATTGTTTCTCGAGCATGAAACGACAGCTGAGAAGGTCTAAGACTCGTGATATTGCGTCAAGAAGCATTTACTAATTTTACAAATAACCGTTGTCTATAGACAACCGTTATAACGCCACTGACTGTTGATTTCGTTATCCACCTCTTGTGGTATGTAAATCACAATGATCCACTAGCGGATAATTTTTTTTCATACTCGGTAATTCTGAATCTTTAACATACATACAAGTATTATTGATTTTTGAGATACGAGCTATGCATAATTGTTTCCAACACGAGTCTATTAACTTGCATATAAAACCCGAAAATACAGAACCTGTCATAATTGTTATTTGAGTTAAACGCGACTTAATTTACAGTTAAATGTTGTAAGTTATATCACAGAGTTATTCTAAAAGATCGTCATCAATATCAAATATCAATGTCAATAGTCAAAGTATCTCTTGTACCGCTTTGCTTATTTATCATGTCCAGCGATATGTTGCTCCCAAATTGTTTTGGTAGCACTCTATTCGTTCTGTAGGACGTCGATGAATTTTCCAAGCAATGTATGAGTCTTACGAAGACGATATTCTATGGTAATTTATACATTACCTCACAACTTTTTTGTTTCTTTTACGTATTTTCGATTAAATTGAACCCTTGTGATCGAGCAGAGGTTTTTCTCTTTGATTCAATTCGGAGTGTAGTAGCATTGTGACCGTTTTGTACTCGTTGACGGTCTATTGGGAATGTTGTTATATTTTCATCTGGCCTTTCTGTGTATACAGGTGTGTACAACTGATGATATTGACACTGAGTAGATGTATGTAAGATTGTTGTATGCACAGCTTCGTCCAGGATTGATTAATTATGGGTTGATCGATACATTTTGGCATAGGATTGACCTTCTGTTATTTTTCCATATGATATTTTTATGCTTGTTGAATCAATGGTTTGTTTTTTCGACGTGTGTTTCTCTTACGTCGTGTTATTTTTGTGTGTGTTGAAATGACGTTATGGCATGTAGACACGAAGCTGAAAAAAACGCGATCCCATCATTGTATTTCATTCAGTTGTTCTTTCTCGCAGTATGGATAAAAAAGATAAGTTGATTAACTTATATTTTAGTAGATATACCGATCATCGGTTTGATCTACCGAAACGTTGGTAAATCCGATCAATTTATTGGTTGGCACTGCTGATAGTTTGTTTATCGTAACTAATCTTTTTTCTCCGTACGGATGTCCAAGCGTATAAACCCGTCGTATCTCTGCCGACACTCACGTCCCCAGAGTCAGCACCTTGCGAAAGGTGCTATTCTGGTCAACTCACCCTCCTACTCGAGGAGGTGGTTTGACCGGGAAAGAGGAAAGAAAAAAAAATGTCCGAGGAAAGAGGATCCTTTTTCTCTACCCCCAACTCCATCTCCACGTGGCCTATCCCCACTTTCCCTGAAGAAGTGGAATCCGTAGCCTGCCACTGATTACTTAAGTGTCGATCGACGCTGTAGTAAAGGCTACCCCTTCCCAGCAGGGTGAAAAAAATCGTCGTCACTTCTGTCCACTTGTTTTCGTCGCCCATGCTCTTCACTTATCTGGGTACGAGTCACTGTGGGTCTTGGCAACATTTGTCTACCGGACCTATTCAAACTCGCGTCCCAAAAATAAATCTTGTATCGGCTGTTAAAAGAGAAGAAACGTTGCCGGATCCTTGTCTACCAGCGGCAGTACCTCTTGACTCATGGCCCATGATCTACAGTTCTTCTCAACTGGAACGAAGACCTATCACCCACTTGAAAGCTCGGATAGTGATGCCCGTTCACCCTCTCGTCTACTCACAACGGTTAAGGTTCGCAGCATCATCGTGATTCCACCCAACCGCGGCAACAAAACCCGTGTCAAGCGGCAATGTCCTTTCTAAGCCTATTGAGACACATCGGTCTTATCAAGGACACTAAATCCTCCAGCGTAGTCATTCGAGCAAAGACTGTGTAAACTGCGAAGTCGACCAATTTTGTTTTCGCCCAAGGCTTACCTTCCATATATCACTCTAAAAAATAACGGTTCATCTCGGCTCGCCTCTTGTTAGCTACGCTACCATTAACAAACTTACCTACACATACATATAGTCAGTAAATCTTTAATTTTGTTCAATTTCATGGCTTCCGAATATAAAATATCATGATTTACATGGGATGTTCGATAAGTGTTATATTGTTTGGCTTCCACAACATAAATCCGATGATAGGCACGCCATTCTTGGTATGCTTTATTGAAATACAACTCTATGAGCGAATATAATCCGAAACCGCCAAGTTTAATTCAACCGTATAAATCCTTCCGTTTTATCCTTCCGCTTTATCATTTCTCCGAAGGACTGTTGCACCTGTAGGTATACATACTGCCGTCAGTGTGTGGTGCGCTGTGTCGTAAAAGATGGACGAGATATACAACATATATTTTACGGAACATACGGCTCTCGGGAATCTCTGATCCGGAAACCATCAAGGCCAGTGCGCGTATAAACCGGAGACAGAAAGTGAGAGAGAAAGAGAAACGTTCATTTACATGTATATACATTATGCTCAAAGTTTTCCAACGTGTTATTCCCCTCGCGTGAGTAAGCGCACGATTCCCGAAGTTGCTCTTTCTCTCTTTTACCTTCCACACCCATATAATCCTTCGTGATGTCGTCATTTTCCTTGCTGGTAAATGTTGGACGTTTCGTCCGTAAGCCCAAAGTCCTGACGATCTCTCCCCTCGGCTACAAGTCCTAAGCTTGCGCGACGACCCTAAATCCTGACTCCCGGGGTCGTTGCGGAAATGGCCCACTTTTGACGTCGACTCTCCGCGGTCCTGACATCATTTGACGCATCGACATAAAGATAGAGAGATATGGCGAAAGCTTTCGTGAACCGCTTTAATATTGAAAAAATATAATTAAACGAGAAAATAACCCAATGTAAGCTGAAGTTAAAACTCTTTAAGATTCTCCTTACGTGGAAAATTTACTTCATTAAAGAAGTAACCTGCTAGTCTGTAATCCTATCGCGTCCCGGGTACTTGTAATAAATTAAAAATGGAGAAAAGATTGGCCAGCTTCGGTCCAATTTTTTTAGCATTGTGCCTCCTACAAGGCAATAATGCACCCAACAACCTTTCAGGCAATACATTACGATTAACCAATGGATGTTTACTTTATATGACAAGAATCTAACAGTGTTGACAGTGAATTCTCTTGTGGCTAATAAATTATCTAGTGGCCATAAACGTTTCAACCATCGAAAGATGCCTCCATGCATTAGTCCGCCAAGTTAGTGACCCTATCACGTCCCTATTACAAAATACAATTAAAGTTGGAGGAAATATTGACCAGATTTACTTCAATTTACAGCATACCTTGAATTTACGACCTTCAGTGGTAAATACATTGTTTAAATGATCAGTATATGTTTATCTTATATTATGATAATGTTATAGAGTCGGTGATGAATTATTTCGGCTGATGAATCATCTGTTCGCAGCAAGGGCTATGTATTAACCATTGAATTGCAGTAATACATATGTCCATATAATGTCTTTCAATATGCTGACGTGTAACTCCAGCATCGAATAAATTGTACGACACGACATGGCACATTGTTCTACTGTTATTGAAACCGGTCACTCTGTGCGCGGACGTTTTTTAATATTAAAATTGACAAGTGGCCCAGACAACTCGACGATGCGTCTCTCGGGACTAGAAGCTCACAGAGGTCGAGTATTCATCATATTTTATCGTCAATAGTGCCGTATGGGCCTGAGACGATTGGCTTTTTACTCCGGACTAACCCTCCGTTACGCAACCCTCAGCAGCCGTCAAATGTCCTACACACAATGTTACATCACTCTCTCAGTCACCTATGCCCACTTGACTTCTTTTTTTTTCGTTTTTTCTATAGTACATCTGACTCAAGTTGTGAAATCTCTTGCAGAGTCGCAACCTTTAGACACATTTTTCAACCTTTTCACGTGTTTCAAACTATTTGTAAATTCGTATGCGATCAGGCTACCTTGTGACATTTTTTTTCGACCCGTTATATTTTTATATTTCCATACATTTTCCGTTATTTATTCTAATGAGCGTATATGTGCAATATCCAAGGACGTTACGAGCATATAATTATCAAACAACATCCTTATCTGCTTAATAAAAAATTTGTTGTAAGGAAAGTCCACACAGTATCACAACTTACTCTATCGTTGGGTACCATGTGAAAATCTTTCAATAGTGTGTTTCTCATATGTGACATTTCGAACAGGGAACTTTGTGATACAGAGAATGAGGTTTAAAAATAATTATACTTTTATCATCACATTTTATTGTTTTTAATTTAAATCTTTTCTATTATCGGCAATTTATTGATTTTCATGTATCAGGCGTCTAGTTGTATTTAGTAAATCTTGTCCTAATAGACAATATCACATTGGACCCTACGACTCATGGCTTCTATTTATTGATAATTTTGAAAACACGCAGCACTTTGAGTCCATAATACAACAACTGTGGCTATCATCGAGCTAGAATTAACATTAATTAGTTATTACTTTAGCTGCAAAAGCTTTGTCTTATATAATATCGCAAAATAAATAAGAGTAGGAGGAGGTTACAATTCATTTAAAGTGCATTGATATTTTGTACAGCTTACTTTAGTTTCGATCGAACATTCTTTTTTCAACAATGCTTTTGATTTATAGAAATTCTATTAAAAATTTCGAATTTTTCTGCCAAAAGAGCTCTCACAAACTTGACTGTAACATAGTTTCCTGTGTCACAAGTGTGTGTACCTGTTATCCCTCACCGGAATGTTAAAATTAAGTGTGCAATATCTGACTAAGCGACAGCTACAATGCGCTGAGAAAACTTATTTAACTGTTTTTTTTTTACAATCGCATTTTTTTATGCGTCAAAGTTAGAGATGTTAGGAAAATGGGTAAAGACATAGACGAACATTAAATTAAAGATATAATTAAAGAAAGCTAAAACTTTTTCATGCTGATGAACAGCGTCTAAAGTCGCTTTTCTCGGACAATTTTTATATGGTTACAGCCAGTAAAAAGTTGGATACCCTTTTCGCATCATTCTGTATAAAAACTCATACGGTTGTAATTTTTCCCATTTTTTATGATATTTTTTATGAGTTTTTTGAGAAGGTGATGTGCTAGTTATTCGTAGAATTCGATGTTCGATATTGCCTCTCGTTGAATATCTTGGATATACGGTAGATGCTTGGAGAGGGCAATTTCATATTTTTCCATGTTCTTGTTCAACTCGAGTGAGTTTTTCATGGTACACTCTTGTCGTCTTGCTCTCCTTTTCTTTTTTCTATCTTTCTTTCTCTACCTTTTCTTGTTTTCCCCCTTTCTGAGTTTAGGTTCTTCGATAATCTCGAGGTCACTGCTGGCTAGTCTGGATTCTCAAGAATATACTCTGGAGGAGGAAGCCATTCAGTTTCTTTTTTATTTCCTTTTTCAACCCCTTGCTTCAAGGATCAGTGAAGAAGGAAGGGTATTGCTGCTTGGTCTTCGTCATCATCTTCTTCTTCTGGCGTTGTTTCTTGTACTCATGCTATTCGATAATAGGCTTGTAAGAATGTAAATGAGATGGATAGGTATGGGGATCGATGGGTTATCCTCGTTCATGGAAGTTTGAAGACATAAGGGTTTTGTCGGCGGAGGGTCAGAATCCCCCTATGGGAAAAAGAATCAAGGAATTTTTTTAAGGATCGGAATCACAGGAGGGGGAACCTATATATCTGTCAATTAATATCCAGACATTCATCTTACTTGAACTATACTTTTATCGCAACTCAATATTAATAAAAGAAACATAGGTATAGAGATATCATCGAACAAAAGTTATGCGACTTGTTGAAATATTTAGTCAGAAACAGGGCGCGGTATCATTAACCAGAGCTTCTCTGGACATCATCTACCCGATTGCCTTCGTAATGTCATGGATTTTCCCCTAAAGTGATTATAACTTATTCCTATTGCTTATACGTTACCTGCTATGCACGCGGTGACGTTATTCAAATAATGTATAATACAATCAATCTTATTTCTCAAAGCATTCGGATCATGACATCCGTAAAATCAGTAAAGTATATTCAAAGTTCTAATCACCAAGTTCGTTCTAATTGCTTCCAATTGGATATAATGTGCGTAATTCAGAAAATCGTTTACTCCGAAACATTTCATGTATCTTTCAATGCTCTACAGGTTATATTAATGATTAGGGAACGCACTCGCCACGTGACGAGAATTCTAATATTATGTGGAACACTAGCTTCGAGTGATACTGTTCCTGCGCGACTCGCTATCTTGAGCGTTATCGTTATGCATCAAAGATATATTATTCAAGTACGAGAAAGATAGACGAATCGCGAGAAAAAAACGGAGAAACATTGAAGCGAACGTTTCAGTGAAACAAAGGAATACGGTGTGCAATGCTGAGGCGCTTCGTGGATCGAACCGACGAAGTGGAATGAGAAGAGCTTTATTTAGAGACAGGAAATCAAATTTACTCGGCCGGGTTTCTCAATAGGAAATGACGCTGGTGAGACGCGAGCTTGCACGGCCTTCGATCGGTATTGGTACAATTAATCAGAGTCCCTGGCGGTTCTTGCAACATTTTCCAGGAGCTCCTCGCTTATAAACTTGATATCAGTTTCTGGACGGCGATCCAACGTCAGGATGTATTGTCTTGTCAAGCCTGTCTTATCGATTGCACGATGAGCGCGAGGAAACTTTCCGGTGACTAGAAATATACGGAACTCGCAAATAAGCTGCTTCAATATTTTTTAATATTTGTGTAGATCTGTCTGTCTCGTATCCTCCTTTGTCTTACGTTGTCTAAGTTGTTTTCTTTTCATTTTACAATAGTTGAATCTATTGCCGATTGTCAATTCCCAATTATGTTGTGAAATGAAGTGAACAGTCGATTTTTTTCTCGGTTATTTCAATTCGCAATTGTATATTTTTTATTTCTGTTTAATATTCTACGACGCCTTTGATAATTGGCATAGAAACAATTCACTTTATATTGCATTGTCTTGTTTAAAAGAAAAAACAAATCGGATACGAAAAGAATGGAGTCGTCATGAACGCAGTCAAACATCCGAAACTACATAATAGAAACCCGTAGGTAGCCACGGACACCGCACGTAGAAACGTGATGTGGGTTTGATCGCGACTCGCGTAGGGGATTCAGTATCTTTTTTTTTTTTTAACACTTTTTCAACAATCCGGTGTGTCAACGTTCCCGTACTCTTTCCCGTTAGTGTCTATTCACGCGTATGCAATTTGGTCTCTCCACGTCTATTTACGTTGGGTTTTTCGCTTATGGTGGTCTTTTTGTACTCCGTTTAGCAGACGGGAATGTCACGAATCTGAAACATTGGACTAAAAACAGAGTGGCGGAAAAATTGAGAATGAGTATGTGGAAGAGAATACGAAAAAAGGCCAAAGCGAAAGAAACGAAGCTAGAAAGGCGGCAAGAGGAATTAATTTATCTGGCTGACTCTCCAAGCGACCTTTTGTTTACGCACTAGCGAATCGAAACGTCCGAAGCAATACAACGTTCGCTCGTTCCTCCTACTATCTTTTCCTCTTCTTTTATTTTTTTACGTATAACTCAGTTCATGCCACTGCGATCCCAACTGTTGCCATGTACAATTTTTTATTTATTTTCAAACCTACTATGGAAACTCAGAGTTTTCTCTGTTTTTTTGTTATCATATTTTATTCTTCTCGATGGATCATCTGCCAATAAACTTCTATTTTCGTAGTTCTCGATGCGCACCTATACACGAATATCGATTTTTATAGTTACAAAATTCTATTGCACCGTACAAGTTTTCATTTTTTCGCACTGACTGAAATTGTAAAAAAATACTCCATCGACCACAACACCTATCTCGGTTTATTTTGCCATTTGCTGCGTAAGCAAATCTGTAATAGTTCCAAAAATGAGTTATGGTGGGGTAACGAAATTGACGGAACTTGGGGTTGCAGAATAGTCAAGCGGCAGTGAAATAGCAGAATGATAGCGGAGTGCGGGGCGATGGCGAACAGTTCAATAAAATATGAATTTATTTCACAGGTAACTAATTCTTCATTTTTAGTCGTTCAACAATTCCAATAAATGTGTTTACTTGTTTGATATTTTTTGTCAATTCATGATCTAATATTCGCTACCTAGGGAATAAGGTTTTTTTTCCATTATGACGAAACCTTGTCTGCATTAAAAAGAAGATGTTTTTTTTTGTTTCCGAGATTTTTATATCATGATTCTTAAAACAGTGAAAACATCAAGAAACGTGATTTAAAATAAAACTACATATCGAAGTGTGTGTTAAGATTTTGAAAAATTGCTCAACCGTTCAAACTAAAATTTGTCACAGAATAAAAGCAGGAGTGACTCCTTCTTTGGTACAAATAAAAAAAAATTGATACATAGATTTGAGATTTTATGACGTTTTCAATTTTCGAAAAAATAATCTGTTACCGATCTCACTATTTCAAAAATGCAACTACCGAGGTGAATAGCTCTAGGATGTTTGCCCTTGAATTAGGTTAGAATCGATAAAACAGTTGGGATCTTGTAGGATTTTGAATATTTCGAAAAATTATCATTGTCGCTCTAACTCACGTAAAATTTTGTCAGACAAATAAGAATTTTCTACAGGAACGAACTAGTATTCAGCGGTGGTGGATATTTGATTTCTTGATAATCGGTATAAGCGTTCGGATTTGATACGAATTTTTCAATTTGTAACCAATTTTACTTTCGAAACTGTAACAGAACGCCACTCCGAAAGGTACCCGTTAACAAATTAACATCTCTTAACAATCACAAAATCATACCAACAAATCCTATAGTCAAAATATATTTTTTATTGTGGAAATCCGTATTGCAAATTGTCAAGCAATTCTCGAAAATACATTTGTTTTTCTCCAACGATCAATTAAACCAGAATTCATTTATTGCTCGAGACAACCACATAATGGACAACTCATAACCTTGCCTTAAACAAATTCAGTAAATAAAGAAAGGGCAAAGCTAGCGAATAGAACGCGGTCCCCGAAATAAAAGGTGGCCCACTGCAATAAAAAAGTCCCTTTTTTAGAAGGAAAGAAAGCAGTAAGTAGTCTCGATACCAGCGAAGTACGGCTACACCGTCGTAGACCATGACTATCAAAACCCGGCCCCACCCACGATGCCCACGCGTGAACTGCGGCTGGATACCACCAACTACTCCCACTAACGCGAGCAATCATCAATACGGGAAGGACTCAGTGTAGGAGCAGCAAGCCACGACCACTGGACACAGCAATTGTGGGCTACCGTGCGCTTAGCAACAAAGCTACGAGCTCCCATAGTGGTCGCCTACAATCCTCTAACAAGCTTACTCGGGAAAAACGAGTGATATCACTGAAAATAACGGAAACATAACACGATGTATAGTTAATTCCACTGAAAATCTACCGTTACCATGAGGGTGCATGAACTTCACGTAACAACACGCTATACCCTCTTTAGACCCGACCGAACGCCTTTACAATCGAAAGCCGCACGAGATCAAGTTCACATCGTACAATACGACTACGTTTCAACGGAGCATTATACTGCTGAAACAGTACAACTACCATTTATGTATAATTAATTTAGAAAATTTTCATTGGTTGCTGTGCCCTGTGTATTGTGTCATAGAAGTTGCGGCACCCTTCGAGGCGATGGTCCGTGTGGCTTCATTTTCCAGTTATTACGACGAAGGTTATATACGTGATAATAGAGTGAAAACGTTAATTGTTTTAATTTCGGCAGTGAACTAATAGTTTCGAGGAATTTGTGTATTGCAGACTAGATCGACGATTCTACTATCTCGAATCGTGCCTTAATGTTTTCTCCGTCATTGCAACGAGCTGAACTTGGCATTAATCATGGACTTGGACTACGCTTTAGCCCTGCGCGAATCACATAAATCCTTACAATCGAAGAAACTAGCAATAATCTCTGCGTTAACATGGAATACTACTTGGGTATAGCGCCGGGCTTGATTGGTTTGCCGGAAGAATCGCACGATTCCGCGATTAGAGAAAGACCCAAAGAAAAGAATTTGTGTTGGTACAAGCATGCAAGCATCTCTTGAATATCCCGTGTCCCTTAGCTCAGGGCAAAAACGGTGGAACCAGAACTACAAATCATGCTACGCGAGAAGCTGCGCAAACTACAGTAGCTTTTCCAGCTGGTTGCGCAACCCAGCAGGAAGTAAATCGTTGAAAGCATCCCGAGTTTCCGACTGGAGGAGGCGGCGATCGGAAAACCCACGTAGTGCGCAAAAGCGTTTTCGCGACACTCACAGACTTGTCGGCACGTACAGCATCACCGAGCGAGTATGCAATACGCGCATCAACGAGAGATGCACACACACACACACGCACACACACAAAAAACACGATTTGGCTAATAATTATGGGTACGATAAAATCAAATTAGAAAATCGTTCTATAATTACAGCTGCTACCTTGAGACGTGATTTCACATTTTTCGCAATCTGTTGTTTCAATACCGCTGCATTAAAACAACGGATAAACAGGCAAACAATAATCTTAATATGAATCACAAAAATCAGGAAGTTGAGTATTAAGCTTCGCACGACATCACCAAGCCCGCTGTATTAATTTAGGCATTTTTTGTTATACACAACAACATAAAAAATAACCCGTTTATGTAACTTGAGTAGCTTTACAACACAAATACCTAGAGTAAAACGTTTATGTAATTTTAAATACGCCTTAGAATCAGTCTATAACAGACTAAATAAATACAGTAAGTTCAATGCCAAGATACACAAAGAAGTGTACTGTGCTCAACCATTTGCATTTAAAGTTAAATTAAAAAATATATTCTATTCGAAGTAATCTGTGATGATATATTTTTTAAGCCAACATGTCGTGGTCTAAATACCGCGGTACTTGCTGAGGCCAACTCGTCTTGACTGAATCGAGTCCAGAAAAAGGTATTTCCCGTTTAAAATAGTATGCGCCCAACAGCTGAGTACACTTCCCACGCAAATCTCGTACGAATATCTCGGTTTCGTATTATGAGAAATTAAAACCTCCTCTGAGATTCTCTCGAATATCTAAAAAAAAAACTATCGAAAGAACTCTCCTGAAAAACATTGGTTAAAACGCTGACCTAGTCCAGAGCACGAACTCAATGCAAAAAGTTATCAAACGATGCCATTTCCCGGCTTAAAAACGTTTCATGAAACGAGCTAAAACTTTAAATACAATATACTTACGATTGAAACGTTTATGGATATTTGGTATAAAATTTTATGAAAAATCGGTAGAGGTGTTCGAATTTGATAGAAAATTCACGATTGTAATGGCTTGTTAAAAGAATAAAAGTTTAATATTTTATATAGATGCAGCATCTCTGTGCGATCAATAGGACGGATATTTTCATGAATCACAACTCAGGGTGCGAGATACGTGATCGCGATTCTAAGTTCGCGAACGAGAAGCCGAATTCAAATTCCGAATTTGCGAATCATTATAAATATCGGATTTAATTGCTTGAACCAATTAAATAAAAATTAATTATGCAAGTAGATTTGACAACACTTTAATAAAGGAACTGTTATTACTATGGTTAATAAAAGTTTAATGCTTTGAATAAATGATCTAACAATTTGTTACGCAATAAGTTCTTATTATTCGCTACAATTTTCGTTGAAATATATTAAACCGATCTAGAGCATTTTGAAAATTCATTTTAGAGATTTTTTTGATAACAAGGATGCAAAGTAGAACCTTACACATTGCTACTTCATTATTTTTCATTTTTCACACAACCAACGACAAAGCTAAAATTGATAAATATACTTTCTTATAGAGATAGCTTTGTGAAAAATAACAAATAATGAGAAAGAAATGTGTTCTACTTTTCCTGGGATAAAATCAACACTGATGTTAAATAAAAATAGCACAAACGAGGGGTTTCGAAGAATACCAAACATAAGGGTATTCAAGTTGTATTCGAATTATGTTTGTATTCGATCTAACGTATGTCATTGATTAAAAAGTATTATTTTCTATTTGGCTGTGACTAACAACGTCTATTAAATAGGTAACTCGGAATCAGTTCGTTTTTGTAATGAATTTTAAAGTTATGTAAGTACAATTTAATATTTACTACCAAGTTACGATTAAATTTTATTGCAGGTGCATAAAAGATTAAGCAAATAATGAATCAAGCATCACAGATAGTAAAATAGATTTAGAAAAGTGATTCACGCTGCGAAAGATGAGACTTCGATTCGAAAAGCAGCGAACTAATTTGATATTTCTGGCATAACGCTGCATGAACTGCTAAAATACAGCTCGGAGCTTCAAAATTCTGATTTTTCAGTTTATATATCACATATATTGTTAAATAGGAAATGTATTTACGTTAAGCGGATAAAAATATATGAACATATCACAATTTTCATCTTCGTGAGTTGGCAAGGATTATTTGCCGATGTGACTACCCACAGCCCGTTCGCCATTACCACAACGGTGGAATTAATGCCATACATTGACACTTTTTTCATTCAGATAGCGAAAACAATAATTTCAACCTTGTTCATCTAGAAATTTCGGATCTGTGGTGAAAAAAGCACATGAAGCTGTGATTTTGCCTCAAAAGGCCGTTCATTTGTTTTTTTCACCTTTGAATGAAATCACTTTTGCACTATGGACCGACATTTTTATTTTTACTATTTTGATTTTAGATAAGTAACCTTCGATGTCAAAAGTCACTAAATACCAAGTTTCGATCCGTTCTATAAGTGCTGCTATTTAAAATGTCTAAATTTTTAGTTCACATTCAAAATCAGCGACCACAAAAACTTATGAGTAACGAGTTTTATCTAAATCGGGTAACTTTTTTTGCATTTTTTGTTTCTCATATCGTAACCGATGTTTTGATTAATTCGATTTTCAATTCAGATTCGTAATCAGCGATCGCAATAAACCCTCGTGTATCTATATTCAGTCAAATCATTTTTAAAGTGAAATAAATTCTTGTAGTTGATTTAATTTAGTAGTAAGCATGCTCGTGTTTAGTGAGTTAGGTAGTTCGCATCAATATTAGGTTTGAATTCCTCAAACATAACTTCTCGGAGATCATTTCGAAAAAATGGTATCTGCAAAAGCTTCCCTTCATTTTCAATATCAATAAAACAATATTATTAATATTACTGCACAACGATTCGTTGTGAAAGATACTTTTAAAAATTAATATTTAATTACTAATTTCAATAGCAAGGCATGAATTTTCAGCCTGAATATTCACCCTTATCACGGCCGTATCAACCAGCACGTTATAATTCGACGCAGGACTCGGTCAGGTTGTCTTTACTGCCTGATGAGGCACTTTGACTAATCTGATAACGTTTCTGCTGGGGCTGTATCTGAATTTCCGCCTGGATTATTCTGTCCAACTCGTACTTTATTCTTTTCATCGCTGTCGCTGCATACGGATGGAAAACGAAGCTTTCTCTTACTTGCGTCTGAGTTTCAATCGGGTTAAGAACTCCTTCAGATTTTGGGATTAACACACTTGCCACCATCTCATCGTAAAGGCGGAGTGTCGAAAAAAAATCGATAAACGAGGAACTGGCCTTAAGATGAATCCCGAGGAAAAAAAAGTTGAGCAGCAGGAAGACCTGGTTTTTCCTACGGAAATTGAAGAATTTAAGATGAATGTGGGCTGTGAAGCTCTCGATGGAGCGAGAGAGTTAACGAGTATGAATGACAGTGATCATCAAACGATGAAAGACAGTAGGAAATGAACTCTTCAGCGATAATGAAGTAAACCAACCTTTGGCTCAAAGGTCGACGAGTATTCGACTTCTCTGACTGACGCATCGTCGAACAACCAGGAGCAAACGTACTTCATCTTCCATATTTATTTCTCTCGATAAGTATTAACCTTTCGATTGTTCCCGGTTCAACGCGATTGAATTCCTCCGGTAGGGTACAATTTTATCCGATGACCCAGCACCGACATCTCGAGAGGAAAAGTTTTTCGAGAGCTTTCCATGAAAAGGTGGGTGGAAATGCACGAGAATCTATCCCCGGTGACCGAGAGATAAAAAGTTCCGAAAAGAATGTCCTCATTTTATGATTCACAATTCTATGGCGCGGCATTTTGCTGGTGGCACGTTCGTTATACCTCGGAGATTAACAATTCATTTATCTCGGTACTCAAAAAAAAAGGATCTTTTTGCTCGTTTATCACATTATTTATTTAATATTAATTGTTTATGTGGCTGATATACATTTTCTTAATCTGAATGTGTCGAGAATTTATTGAATTAATAGTTTAATTACTTAAGTGATGGGTGTCATGACATTTTTTAAAATAAACTTATTCTTGCTTTTCGCTTACGTATTACTTGTTAATAAATAAATATTTTTAAGTAGTAGGAAATCTTCGTTGCCATTTGCATTAATATTTATTTAAATCAATTAGGAATTGCGAACCGCATAAAAAAATCCTAAATGGTTAAAGTTGAAACATATATGCCGGAACGATACTAACATAGTATCAAATATATTTCACAAATTACTCTGCCCCTGAAGGAAATGTAGATGGGCTTTATATCAAGTTCTCGATCGCCGAATTAGAATGACGGTTTGTACACATGAGCAGCGGAAAGTGAAATAACGATCGTAGGGCAGATTTGAATCACAAACTCCTCACTCTATGCTACTTCCGGTAGTCCTGCTGTGACAGGGAAGGTATAGCTGTGGTGGTTATCGTAGTGGATGCTCGATTCCAAGCGTTATCGCTTTATCACAACCTACGCGAGCCACACGTGGCGTGTACCACATATACAATCTCAAACTGTATATATGATTGTACATATAGAGTTTTATCGATCACCCGAGTAGAGTCAGAGCGCGTAGCGAGAGCAGAGGTCTTCGCGGCAGTGATAAGGCGCACGTTTCACACACACACATTGGTGCTAGTCGCGTATTTCGCTTGGAAGTCGAAGAACGCTTATTTCGAGTTAACGCGACGTCTAGCTTAATTAGCATAATTGGGACCAAACGACCCAAAGTCCCGAGGCATTTTCGGATTCGGTGTGAGAGCCGAAACAGGAACTACAAGGAGTCTATACGCTTACATCTGCCTATTCGGATTTCTACCCCATTGTCCCACTACCCTACCCGACTGGCACAGGTACATCGCAGGGCGAGGGAGCGGGAATCCACGCGTCAGGGCAGCCAAGAGAGCTCCGGAGTGTTCGATCAATTGAATTTCCGCGATGCTAAACGCCTCGCCTGTTGGCTACTAGCCCGACACGCGCTAGATTCTCACTAGCCCACGTTCGTCCACAGTGCAACAGAGGAGTTTGCGTCCTATATGCTTTTGCTGTACTGTTGCGCTCTGTTCGTTGCTTCCCATGTCCAATAATCCGCTTTATCAACTTTGTCGTGTTGCTACACACGTATCTCATGCACGATAGCTCCAATACACCGTATACTTCGCCTGTCATGAATGAACGTACTCACGCGAAGACTCCGTTGCAGTGGCCTAAATGTAGCAGTTAATTAATATCAATACATTTTGTCTCAAGAAACTGTTGCACCAAGAGGCGTTGTAACGGACGGATCGGTCTTGAGGGTGGTGGATGCTGCAGCCTCCACCTCCAGCCTCCAGTAATGAAACGTTGGACGTTCTATTATTATTGGCTTAAATTAAATGTCTGTAAAAATTTGTATCAATTTTCAATAAAACAACGACAAAAATAATTAATTATAACGTGGATCAAGCAGAGAATCGGATTAAATAGTAATTAATTTTCTGCAACTGGATACAGGTTTAATTCGACGCAGAAACTGTGGGAACGTTTTTGTGTTTGAACACGACGACCGTGGTGTTGTCGATAAATAAACTTCATCTCCCAACCCAACACTTTTGGAGGACCTCGTCAATCGGCGAATGAACATTCCGCCGAGATATCTATATAACATCGTATCATTACAACTCTTGCCAATTAACATTTTATAACAGAATACGGAAACAGAGATAAATTGACTAAATGTTTTTCGTACGTTTCGAAATAACGTCAGGACATAATCAATATTGGTTTTTTTATCTTAAATAAACAATGGATAATAATCTATGTATTCAAATGATAAAGAGGGCCAAGCGAAGCATAATATGTTATTACTCGATCCATATGTCATTGAGACAACATTATAAAGATAACCCCTATAGATCGTAATAAATTAAATTAAATAAATATCAATTTTACTCATCTTCATAAATATACATTACTTCCTCATGATTCTCGGTAATTCACAGATTCTCTTCTATGTATAATAGTTATCTCAATTCTGGCTTCTTCATAGAGGAAGTGGTATTAAAAGTTTCAATAAAGTTGAAAATTATGTAAAATTGCAAATGTCATGAAGTTTGAACCCCTTAATCGATCTCCACAAAATTCAAGGCCAAGTATCCTTGTACCCTAACTGATTTGTATGCCAAGTTTCAGTTTGGTAGATGAAAATTTACGAAAGTTGGAGCAAACATATATTTTTTTTATATTCGAAAAATTATAAATATTCATAATTCTATAAAATTTCAACACCTTGATTGATTCTTGCCAAACTCAATACCGAACAACTTTGTTCCCTGGCCGATTTTTGTAGAAAGTTTTAACTGGATAGCTATAAATTTACGTAAGTTGGAGAGCGTATCTCGTTTTTCGAAAAATTCAAACAAGCATAAAATGAGACACCCGTTAGCGATTTGGTCGGAAATAGCAGCAAACAAACGAGGGTTGTGACCCGAACTGTGTGCAGAGTGTCAGGATTATCGAGTCACCCGTTCTCAAGATATATCCATTGCAATTTTGCAAGCTCATCACACACAAGCACGCATGCATATACATACACACACGCACGCATGCACGCACGGACATAAAAAAAATATTTCTCAAGGTTTTGAGACTTTTTAAGTACTCTGACATGAAAATCTAGAGAAAAATGTTCATCACGAAAACAGCTTTCTCTATGAGGAAGTAAAATAAATTTAAAATGTTCAATTTACGAGTTGAAAAAAATAATTAAATTAAAAAAAAAACGAAATAATAATGAGAACCAAAAATGTCCAATTCGATAAGTATTTTTAATAGTAACAGAAAATTCGCATAACTTTCCAATTCTTCCATGGCAACCCCTGACTGAAGAGGAGATTTTTTTACCGAACGTATTATTTTCTATTTAAATTTCACGATTTTGTCAATCTGAATTATATTATTCAATTTGTTTTTAATCCGCTGTTCTCTCGAGGCTATAAATATTTGCATTAAAAAATGGAGAATATTTTGACAGAGATGACAAAGTATAATAAAAAATAGAGTGCAGATAAGCTAGACGCGAAGAGACGCGAAAAAATATCGCTAAAGAGACAGAATCGTCGAGATTAATAAATCAATATTTGACTCTTAGTGCTCGGGCTCGAAATAGCTGCTGGAACAGACAAACAGATAAGAATGTACGAGCGAGAAGCACTGAAAGGCCACGCTCGATTTCGTCTGACATCGGATACCCAGGAATATCCATCCATGGTCGCGTTTATCCCTTTAACCGGGAAACGATAGAAATTAGAGGACCTGAGAGCAACCCCTGTTCTTCGAGGAAAACTGTCGATCTATCTCAGCTGTCAAGTATGCTTTTTGTACATTTTGTATACTTTACATACTTTATACACGAATCTATAATGGATCCGTACGGTAAATATAATGATCTAACACTGCGTAAGCTCGTACGGAGTTGCAGGGATTCTAGTCACCTGATTCAGTTTCACTGAGCAAACTTGCTACGAAATCTTAGATCCATGACCTGTGGAGCATCCTTCAGTATAGTTTTGAGTTACTCTCTGCTCAGAATATATCTAAATATTATAAAGAACGATAGTTTCGTGTTCTAACTTCATGAGTGGTACTTGTTATTAAAATTGACAGCGGAAACTTGATAGCCGTTGGAAAAAAAATAATGAAACAATGTGAAAATTTCTATTACAACTATTCTTCTAAAGCATACCCTGAAGGACACTTACTATTCAGAGTATGCGTACTGTGATGCGTTTCTGAGTATTCCGGTAGGCAAGGGAGCTCATCGTCCTCGTTTGCCAACGGGACTCTCAATAGTCTCACCGTAAGCGTTTGTAACGTGAGCTTGGCGAGACACCCTTTGACCGGTGAGAGTTACAAAGATTCTCCAAGTAGACTCTCCTTGCTCAGTCGTGCATGCACAACCTACACTTACGATATATGACGTGAAGCTGGCGACAAAATCGGGAAAAATTTTTTTCTTCCGTCTTCCTTTTAACTTGCCTCGCTGAACTCTCCTGGCGACGAATAAAAAGAAAGACCGATAAGGATAGCTTTGATCTCTACTGGCTGAGGACCAGGGGGAGATGGAGCAGAAAAAACTTTGCGCGATCAGATCTATAGAAAGAAAGACGACATCTACCAACCTAAAAAAAACTGAAACAGAGGTGCAGAAAGGAACGGCATAAAGGGATCAGTGAATTTCTTATTGTTCGACAATCCTCTGTGTTGCATCGAGGTACAAAGGTGTCTTCCAGAACTTGGGAATTTCAAAAGAAACGTGGAAAGTTCGACAGCATGAAAGAATTTTTTGGTCCCTGTAAAGCATTCGTTCGAAATAAATTGTTGAGATTTTATTTGCCATTCAAATTTTTCTTCAACACTTTTTTCCGATACGATTCCTCAGTATTCTCTCGGATATCGTTATTTACATTATTTTTACAATTGGTAACGCTAGTAGCAATTAATATTCAAAGTCAAGAATTGGCTATGAAAATGAAAAGACGTGGGGAACTGTACATGTGTTTATATATTTTTTCTTTTTCAATGAATCTGCCAATGACAAGTGAACAATAGAGTTCCATCTGGGTGCCTCGACGATGGTTTTTTTTCCGTTCTCGAAACTCGTTGCGCCACGAGTTGAACCAAGCTACTTTTCAAAAGCCATTGAACAGTGTAGGAGCTACGTCGGTGGTTTGGGGGAGTGTAGGTACTTTTGATAGCTATAAGCAGCTTTCTAAATTTTTTTCGTAGAGGCCCACTCGCGTATATTCACAGCTGCCTATACCCATACACGTAAAACCGTAACGCGTTTGTAATGCCAGGGTAGAAGAGCGAGCAAAAAGAAAAAGAATTAGCGAGCATTCCGTGAAATTAAAGAAACTTTTCAGCTTTAATATTGCCTCTCGATCGCGGCGCATAACAAGTACGATTTTGAAAGCGAAAAAAAAACCCAGCCAACATAATCGTCAAGTTTTATGACTTGTCGAATATAAAGACGATGGAGTGCCGGACTTTTAAAAAATTCCTAAATTTTGTAATTTTTTTGTATCGTCGATAAAGCGGAAAGTGGTTAATCGATAATTTCTTAGTAACCTGCTCAGTATTTTTTTCATCACACGTGTATTAGTTAATATTGTTTAAAAACCGCGTATGTGTAACGATTTTTTGTCTACATTGGCAATTACAATTTTATATTTTCACGTGCCAATATAGAAATGCAATGCTTTTTTCTCTATTTGTCGAAGGAATGTCTTGTCTCGAAAAAAGAACGAAAGGTGTAAAGTTGCACGTTGCTTTCTTTCTTTCGGTCCGTCGTTCACAAAACTTTCTCGTAGAGCTTTTTCGTAGAGAAGGCTGTGTAGGCAATAACCAAGAGCATGAGCAACAACGTGCAAGATTCACTTTACAACTTTTAAAAATATTTTTAAAGGAGTAGTCTTATTTCTACAAATTTCTGTTCACAGGTTGAAAAAATTACAGAATATTAAGTTTCAAAATTTCAACTCGAATGAAATCTGATCCTTCCAATATATTTGAATGAAAATTGTAATTCTTGTTGAGTTCCTAGTACTTTAGTTGCGTATCAACTTTTATGTCGATTGTTCCAGTGATTTTATCATTGCAAACCAAACGCAATATCTAAATTCTAAAATTCAATCCGGTGTAAGGCTTGAACACGTTTATCGATTTTGGGAAAATATTATACCCAACATCATTGAACACTACGAGATATGTGTAAAAAGTTTTAGTTCGTCGTCTCAACATTTTTGGAAATTAGAGCGGTGGAAAATTTAAGGATTCTTCAGAGTGAGAATAATCTGAGCAACTGAGTTAAAATTTGAACCGCCAGTAAAGCAGTAGAAATTCGATATTTATTGCATTGCTCTTTATATAATATAACGGAACAATGAAAATTTATGGTTAATTACTCGAATACTGAAATGTTGTAGATGCATTCAGACGTTTAGCTGAATAGTTATTCATAACGTTTAGCTGAATAGTTATTCATAATTACAGATACGTTTGCTATTTAATTTAGCAATAATCGTAAAAGAGGTTCGGAATTTATAGTGTTTTAACCCAATGTTATCGCCATAACATCCATAAAATTAGAGTTGACGGGTCAAAAAACTTTTTACAAATGGATGTCCTTCTGTAGATAGTAGCAGCTAATTGTTCTACACCAATTATGCATTAATGTTTTATAATGAATATTTATTTCATGATAAAAACGGAATGATAAAGTACAACTAAAATTCTCATTTTATTCATAGAAGAATGCAGTCAAGTACATAAATAAAGTAAAAGTAAAAGCGTTGGGAAACATTGAATTTAATTAACTTGTTCACATGAATGTAAACATGAATGTAAAATAGAATCTCGTACATTGCTTTCTCATTATTTTTCAACTTGCGCACAACTTTCTCTACGAGAAAGTCGAAATTCATCAACGTACTTCATCGTAAAGATGGCCAAGATTGCTTTGTAAGAAATGGAAATTAATGAGAAAAGTGCAACACGTTTTACTTTGCATCTTTCTTAAGTATATTGACAAAAAAATTTCCAAAGTTTAAAAATTTTTTTCATGAAAACAAAGCATCGTTCATAAAGAAGCAAAAAAATTATCAGAGTCTTATTTATTACATTATTTTCACTGTAAAATATGAAACATCTATGCCTAAAAAGTTAATAAAAATTATATAGGATAAAAAAGTGTACATTTTAGAAATATAAAAAAAGAAAAGAATTAACGAAATTTGTCCGTAGTTGAAAGTCGATTCGAAACAGTTTCGAAAATAAATCGTAGCTTTAAATACCATTGTATCAGCGACAGAGTATTTTTGTCCTACTCGATCAAATCTTCTCGAGTGTGTTTAATAAGTTAGGCAATATCGTTTGATTGCAACGGCATCCGAGTGTCCGAATGAATGAAAAAAAGCAGTATCATCCAGCGAAATAGAAGAAAAAAGCTCTTCGCCGAGTTGATCAATCTCGGTGCCGGATTTCAATAGAAGTGGACGTACATCCGATTTACCATTCGTTGTATCCTACTGCATTTCACTGTACGATGTACTCGCGCACACGTAGGTACTCTCGTGTCAAGCTTCGCTCAAGTACGATCCGTTTCATCGAAGTATCAACCTGGGGCCTCGTTTTGGATGGGATTCGTACCGAGTCACTACCTGGTTCCGCAGAATGCCGGAGGACATATACATAGCACAAGCTACATTACTCGATGGATACAGATTGACGTATACATTGGCGTATCCCTATAGTACTGCACAATAAGCAGTATGGTTGTATATAGGTCGACATTACGGAGATTTCCCAATGGGTATCTCATGACGCCGGACGATGCTCGGTGTCCCGACACACACGATAGATAGTGGTACAATCTATGTAAGCTATACCTGGAGAAACCGTGCGCGTAAAACCGCACGATTAGCCTGGTAATATGAGCTCACGCGATTTGCTATTGCGGGCTTTGCACGCATGTACTGTCATAACGTTGGTCAAACGTCGAGGGAGCTTGAAGAAAGTTTCTTTGCGAGCACACTGTGCCCCCTTGAATACACATAGCCTAGTCGATATCAGGGCTTGCTGAGAAAATTTGAGAAACAATGCGTGCCAAGAAATACTGAATTTCCCTGTGGGCCGAGAGGTAGTCATTTATGACACGACCCTTGGGGTGTGTATCAAGCTTAAGCGTATACACACGTGAGTTTACGCCACAGGTAATAAGCGTATATGTAAGACTGTATAATTCTCAAAGGGTCGCGGAGGAAAACACACAGAGGGAAAGTCGAGGGGCATAGGGTAGGGGTGTGCAAGTACTTTGGGAATTGCGATAGCAATCACACGCGACAGAGGGTGGCTTAGAGGATTGCCTTCTCGTTGCTACTTGTGCTGAATAGCCGTGGTACAGTCGAAACTCAAATAACTCGCGTCTCATAGACAGTTTTGAGATATATTTAAACCTACAAACATTATGAAAATTAATAATTTTTCGAAAATTTTATAAATTAATCCGTAAACACCTTGCGTACAAAAATATTTACCATAGTTGTACTAAAATTGTTTCATTCTATGAAATAAAATATTTTGTAATATTTTCTCGCGAAAACTGTCGAATTGACAAATTTCAATCTCAAAATATCTTAATATGAGATGAAAATTCAAATAGAAACCTTAAGTATCGTCCTGAAATTTGCTACTTGGTACTTTTATGCGATTATTTTGGGAGCATACAATTACAAATTATTCAAATTAGTATATGAAGCGAATTTTCAAACACCTCAAAGAAGTTAAATTATAGACATAGACAGATACGACTATAGCGTGTTGCATCAAGTATTGGGTCACTTCGAGTACCTTTATACCACTATAGTACCATAGTAGTGGCTGAGCCATGGCGAGCTGATTCGCTCTGGTTCGCGTAGCCGTTGATATCAATGGTATAGTGTGACTATATGCTCGGTGCTCGTTGGAGCAGCACGACAAGAGACGACGACTACGACGACAAGTCATGTGACGGAGTACCTAATTATGTATGTCGAGCAGCGCGAAGAGTGAGAGAGAGTGAGAGAGAGAGAGAGAGAGAGTGAGAGAGAGAGAGAGAGAGAGAGTTGTTTCCCTAGTTCCGCGAGTATTCATTGATTTATGACCACCGCGGCCGTGACTACTGCCAACTCTCAGTCCCAACGTAGAACGTACCCTCAACACCGCTATGACACGAGGAGACCGTTTAGTTGGCATTACGATAGTAAATATATGCTATGATGTATTATAGATCTCCGTTACGTCTGGCCTCTTTGCCCACCCGAGACTAGTGGTCACTACGGTTGGCTGACCTCATGACTGCTACTACTACTGCCTATTCTGAGTGCTCGCGCTGGCAAATATCTATTATTGCGACCATGGCTACGGTACATCTATATGCATGTTGGTTAAAAACTGACTACCCGTCTTGGTCCTTCTGAGCTCGGCAATTCACTTCACGAGCGAATACGCTAAGTCAGTAATTTTTCACTAGAGAGAATACGTAATTTCAGCATCAGCTTCTATAAAAATTAGATAGTACATTCTAGACAGCATATTTAACTAGAAATATTCCAGCAGTTTGGTTTATTTCCTCATCTCGTTGAGTTGAAATTAATCATGTGCGTGTTCAATGCGGTATGAGGAACGTTTCCATACATATTAGCGTTCACTCACCCGAAGAGCTGCGGGAATATTCATGCTAAATGGTTAAAATAAACAGCTATCTATTTATTCGAACTGCAGTGCAGAGAGTATATCGCCATACTGCGATTCATTTTCATACCGTACGAACCGTTATAGAAATATATGATCGGGGCGTTACCACCACTTTTGATGTTGAATTATGTTACTAAATTAACTATACATGCGAAACATAGGATAGGTATAGAGGATTGTGAATAATTTATCGTTTCTTTATATACCGAGAACCATCACTTACAATTAGTTTGTTGGTTTAAGTTATATTGCAGCTCTTCAAATCCTTGACATACAGGCATTGCCAGTAAAAGGTATATCGAACTCAGGAAACTTGTACAGCAGGGCGTCGATTGTACAAACTAATTAGGACGAAAGACCGTTCGGATAACCGATCAATAGTATTCCGTTGAAGAAAAAAAAAATGCTGAACCGTTCAATTCTGCTAAAAATATGTAATTAACAATAATTAATATCAATATTTTGTATTTAAACATAGTTAAGACAAATATATTTAATTAATAAAATATTTATGGTGTTTTTTTTTCACTGCCACTTGACGCATTTCGGCATAATCGTTTGGATAACCGAACGGTCGAATAAAACAAATTATAGTTTGGATATTTAATGCTTTACTGTATACGTAACTGCAATCATCAAAAATACAAACGAAAGTACTCGGTGCTTTTCGGGAAGCATCCTTTGTGGGCGGATTAAGGTAATCCTCTCTCTGTAGGCTAATCATACCACTGTTTATGCTTAATACTTATACTTATTCCTATTTTCAACACTCGTAGAAATAATAATTTTCAATAAATAAATTATTCCATGTGTAAACCGTCCATTGAATGTTTGCATATAATTAGAAAAATGAATGAAAAATATTTATAAATGTTAAGTTACACGGTTTTATAGATGATACATAAGTGAAAAATGAATTTGATACCATCACATATTCTTAAATATGCTTAACTAAAAATGAAACCGAGGGGCGCCTCATTCAATTATTTAGTGATCACCAGCACACTTTTAGTTTTAGTTAAACATATTTAAGAATATGTGATGGTATCAAATTCACCTTTCACTTATGTATCGTCTATAAAAACGTGTAACTTAAAATTTTTTAATTATTTTTTATTATGTTATTTTTAGTCAATAGAATTTTTACCCCCCCCCCCTCGACTCTGTGATTCGATCACTTTCAAATTTTAATAGGAAGTGTTCTCACCGGAGATGCACATTTCTGCAAAGTTTAAATAAAATCGAATTCTAGGAAGGGAGTGAAAATTGAATTCTTAAATTTGATCCACACAAAATTCGAAACTAACTAAAACCGTGTAAAAAATAGTTATTTCAACGATTCGTGTAGTATTCCTCGGTTGTTATTTGGCAACATTGGTTCTATCTGTATATTTTTCTACTCGACCGCGCGGTTTTAACCTCTTCGATGTCAAAACTGTGAAAACAATGTCGACTTCTGAAAAGACAAAATATTAAAATATGTAAAGATATTGGAATGAGTGAAGCGGGGTTAAAACTACAGCCAACTGATGCGGTGTTGCCACATTACTTCGTATCAAAATGATGCAGAGGCGTAGTAAACTCGATGCCGAAAGCTCAAATTAAGTTCAATATAACGTAAAAACTAGTCAGACAATACATTAAAATATGTAAAGATGTTGGAATGAGTGAAGCGGAGTTAAAACTACAGCCAACCGATGCGGTGTTGCCACGTTACTTCGTATCAAAATGATGCAGAGGCGTAGTAAACTCAATACCGAAAGCTCAAATTAAGCTCAATATAACGTAAAAAATATTCAGATAATCGTATTCCTTTCCCGGACCACTGAATTGGTACAAGTTAAGAGTATGTAAATCTGATTTTTCTTAAATATCTTATGGATTTCTATCAATATATACATTTTTGTAGCGACCGAAAATTTTGAGTTTCCTACGTCACCTCGGAATTTTGTCACGAAAAACATCTACTTTCAATAATTTTATTTTCTCTCTAATTAGATCGATAACCGACTCTGAATTTTCGTAAGCAGAATAAATAATATATTAAGCACAGCATACAATATTTTCATGTCAATCTTATGGACTGAGCCACTACGAAAGGATTACCTTAATGAAAACATTGCAGAAGCAGGGCGTACATTGACGGCCATGCGAAATTGTATGGGGCTATCTCCATACGCTGTTTTGGTAGCGCAGCGATTATTATTGGCTACAGCAGTCACGGGCAGGGTCATATGTATTGTGACTGATGATAGTAAGGTTGCCATTTATGGTATAAACATATTACGTAGACTCAGTATTAGGACTGATAATAGTAACGTTGTCATACGCGTCTACGTTGGTGATTAAAATGGATTTAAATAAAATAGAGCAAGGATTGTAGATACCGTTGCGTTACTCTTAAGACATTTTTATCCTGATCTATGCTATTGTAAATGATACCATTTTGTTAAACTACGGTTCAATTTTACGACGGTTTTCACGACGCCGGCCTGTGTATAGTTGACAATATATACCAAGGATCACAAAATCCTCCAGAGACCGAATAGATGTAATTTATATATTCTACGTCTATAACATAACCCCACACACATACACAGTGTGTATGACATAGTTGTAGGATATGTAGGATAAGTTGTGAGAATGCTGGTTTATTTCTGAATTGCCATCCTGAGTTCAGAGAGTATCGCCTTAATCTTCTCTACGTGTACATGAATATGGGAGTATGTGGAACATGAGATTTAGTCCAGAACCGTGAATGTGAAGCAAACATAGAGCTTACTATATATTTTACGTGCATCGAGGAGTATCGCTTATCTTGGACTGGCGTCTAACTTGAACCACCACGATATCTGAGGTGTCAATGTAATATTTGAACTGCAGGTACATTATTTTATAGAATATTTCTAGAACCATTCGTGTGAATTTTTCGATGAAATATTAGTTAGGATGGCTGATATTTTTATTTTTATCACAGAGTACGATACATTTTTTAATGCACCAGGCTGGAATTTTGGGTGTAAAGAATTGTTGAATCTGGCTGCTTAATAAATTTTTATTTAATTGATTCAAGCAATTAGACCCGATATTCATAATGATTCGCAAATGCGAAGTTTGAATTAGGCTTCTCGTTCTCGCGTTTACAATCGCTATCACGTATCTCGTACTCTAAGTTGTGTTTCGCTATATCTAAATAAATGTTAAATTTCCTATAATTAAGATTTTTAAAAATGTTTTGAACGATATATTTTTTCTGACAAAAACTTTGAATTATGGACATTTATCGTTAGTTGGACCACTTTGAGTTCCTAAAGTTAAATAAGTTCAAGTTCGAAATTTTTAATAAAAAAAACAAATAATTATTCTTGAGTCAGGATATTTCTTTGGAGCTAAAAGGAAACTCCTTCTACAATTTCATTTTATATATTTTTATTATCTTCTATTCAGTAAACCTGCTAATGCCATTGACATATTGCTTTCTTATATATATATTTTTTTCATTATTTACACAGCCATCTCTATGAAGAAGTATGATGATGAATTTCCGTATAGAAGAAGCTATCTTTCCAATGCAATTCGTCCTGTAAAATTTATAAACTGTGACTCTCTTAGGTCGAATTTTAAGCAAATCTTAGAAGCAGTTTGAAATACGGTGAGCTATGCAGATTCTTGTCATGACCACTCGCATGAGCACGCGGTTTATAACTGTTTAGGCACACGAAAAAGAAAAAAAAAATGCGGTAACGATTTCCATTATACGCTGTGCTGCGACTTAGTTACAAAAACCAAAAAAAAAAAGTATTCTCAACTATTTTCGGTTGGTGAGCAAAAAATAGTAAGAACGACCAACGACTTTCTGTGTTCAACACGATGCGTGAGGTAACGCAACTGCCTGAGTTACGACAATTAATATTTGAATGTTACCGACAATCTACGAATTAGTTCCTAATAACATTAAGTTTCCTACCATAACTACAACTGGTTGTGGTTCTTGCTGCTAGTACAGTTCTCTCGAAGGCAAACGAAGCCATTGTTTGTTGTGACAATTTCATACGAACGGAAATGCGAGCTCGAAAGCACGCGGAGTTATCGTCGAATTTATTAAATATATGGTAAGTAAATAGTTAAATAATGTGAATAGATAAGCTTTTTTCATCGTAGTATCGCGCGAAATACTTGTTGATTCTCACTATTGCAAATACAATGCATAATTTAACATTCAAGACTTCACCAAACAGATCGAATCGCAATAATTAATTAAAATTTTCATAATTAATGTAGGTTTCAATACATAATACGAAATTTGGTTATTAATTGGAATTTCGATTATTAGTGAGAATTTTTATATTATTGTGTAATTATTTGCCTTATCTAACATTTTATTGTATATGATTGTGTGCGTGCGTGTGGGGGGAGGGGTTGTTCATAATGTGACGGTCTCTACTTCTTGTAAATATTGTTACGAATCACTTAATCTCTCTGTCAGATCTCAGTGAATATGTGTAGATCGATGTCAGATTGGTATTCACAAATGACGCCTGTCTACATTCATGTTAATATCGCGTTCACTCTGTTCACCTGAGTTAGTTAAATACATAAATTATGTTGTATCCATCTAGGATTTATTACATACGTAATAAAACGAGCTTTTAAACGAGCCCTGAGCGAACCAATTTTATTAATCCTATTCGTTTTTACATGTGGTTAGACTCGGGTAGCTTAATATAGGGTCTCATACGCTCAATCGGAAGTTCAAAGATTAGAGATAATCATCAACGAGTACGACGACAGTGCTATTACCAGTGAATCTTGTTCTCGGCTTCCGGCTATCTTCGTAGTCTCGTAGTATATAGAAGTGCAATAGTAATAAGAGATAACCGTTGGAATGTCGAGAATCAAGTCTATTCACCGTTAACTCTCTTCCTTTCCGGTTCCATTGGATAAATCCGAAGCCTCTTATTGTTAGAATTAGACGGTTGCTAATACATTTTTGTAAAAAGCAATTTTCCTACCATTCGTGAAAGCTATAGTTCCAGATGTAATCAATGGAAGCTGGAGATGACGAGGCTCGTGTAGTATAGTGGGTATATACATATGTATATATGAAAAAAAAAAAAAAAAAAAAAAAAAATACATAAACACAGAAATGGTTACCGCCCGGGTGGTTGTCGCCCCGAAAAAAAATCCCTACTCGCATGTAGATGGTTATCGGTGAAGCGAGAGAGGATATGAGATTGGTTGAGTTTTTCGAGAGATATATATGCATTACATCGTGTGTCTGTGTGCAGGAATTTCTATGCTATACTCGAGGAAAGCTCATCGTAGTTGGTAGTTGGGTAGACCGGGGAAAGCAAGCTAGTGCCCGTGGGTCTGGTCGGATCAATCGAGAACATCACTGGGGATCTCAAGCCTACTTTCCTTTAGTGTAGCTTCGTCTTTACTTGGGCTTAAACGTAGGATACGTAGATCAAGCCGAGACATCTTATCCCACTATCTTCGCACAATCTCACGTAAATGCGTACTTAGCCCTATCAGTGTGTGAGCTACTCTCCTTCATCCTTAATCCACAGACTTGCATTTACTGTACTTTGTGAAGAAACACAATAAGGAAGGCGTAAAAGATACAAAATATGCGGTACGCTGCTGTATATGTTATAGACGATTCGGTTGCACACGTTGAGATGATACGGTGAAAATTGTCGGGGAAAAAGCAGGATGCCCAGTTTCGTTTAACACACATACAATGTCACGGAGGTCTCCAACAGGGCGAAGAGTAGGCCGTCAACCGGAACGACCTCTTGAACTGTACGCTATTCTATCATACTACAGTGTGCAGGTGTGCCGAGGAAAAACATATCTCGACCACCCGAAGTTACACGAGCTACCCCACCAACCTTAGACTGCAACCAACACGATAGCAGCGCACAGTACCACTTGCACTGGGATAGTCGCGACGCTCTACCTGCTTGCAATCTTATTTTCTTTTCTATGCTTCGCTCTCCTCCTCTTTTCAGTGAACTCTTTTTCTAGCTATTCAATTCTCCGTTCATCGAGCATTTGAGGGAGTTTTCTCTCGGTGCTTGCGACAGGAAAGAAGTACCACCATGAACCGCGGCGCCGCTGGAACGAGGAAACAGGAAGCTTCTGTCCGAGTGAACCCAAGGCAACCATATCGCCTCTCTCTCTCTATCTCTCTCTATGGCCGACCCATTTTAGGTATGAAAAAAGATACGGAGAATCGGGTAGCATGCTACATCTCCTTTTGACCTACATGGAGACTCTACTTCCTTAGCCACACAATATACCATCCTCTCCGGACGATTTTTTCTATCTTTGTACGTTTTCTTTATATTTTTTTTTGTACGAGTACCGGGCAGTTTGCACTTTTATTTATATTTACAGATGCAGATAGCAAAAAAGGAAATACAGGGAAAAATACAAACAATTTAAATCTTGAAAATAGTTCTCTATTTAATGTTATAATCGTGAAAATGGTTACTGGTTTCCAGTATTGACATTTTACATATTTTTACTTAATATTTGACTGGATCTAGACATTTTTTATCCGAGAATGAGCGTAGTGTCGTACGTTTTACCCCCTTGCATTCTCAAGAAATGATTACTTGAGGATTTTCTCTAAACGGACCTGCTTTCCCTTGACTCTACAATTTATCACCCAAATGTCTCTGTACTACGATTTTTTTTATGAGAATCGACATAAGAAACACCTGCTACTGTTGCTGGCAGGACTCCTTGCTTTTAATTTATTACTCGACGACGGGAAAAATTTCTCTACTTATATCTTCGTAAAAATTTGAATGCTCACTAAATTTTTTTTTATAAAAGTTAGCGAGTATCAATATATTGTCATCGAGGAGAAGAGTTTTGGTCTTCACTATAGACATATCGTTTCCTCATTTAAAGTACACAATTTTTCATTGAAACCGAAGAATCGGAAAAAGATCTTAAGTACCGGACAGCACAGTCGTTACGTAGACTCGTTAAGATCGAGCAAAGTGTTCTCATGTACGTCGTTCATTTCATCTCCCATTTACCTCTCACTAGAAACCCCTCGTCGTGTTCAAGAACATTTATAAAGCACCAAGTTCTTGGCAGGTTTTTCAACCCTCTTGGCTTCATCCATTGCTCCGAAATGCCCCGCTCAATTTTCTACGTTCCACGTATGTCTTCATTCTGGTGTCTCACTCTTTCGAAGCTTCTCCAAGTGCCCCATCGTCTTATGTTTCAGGTTTTATATTTTTCGTTTACTTATCTCACTTGAGAAGTAGTAGCAGGACCAGGAAGTAGCTCACGCGTAGTTCCTGCAGTTCTGCACAGCGTTAGATACGAACTTTGTCATCTGTATCGCTCGTCAGATGTCCGGCACTCGGCGACATGAGAAAACTCCATGCGAGAAGAGACTTTTTTCTCGGCTGCTACTTTTCTCACAAAAAAGTTTATTGGCCTTTACTGTATCGCTCTTGCTTCACTTCCTTTTCATTTCTAGCAGTGTACTAAGGGTAAGTATATCAAACTATATCCACGTTATAAATAATTAAGATTATACACGAGTTCTCATTATCGTTTGGCTCTTTGGTATTTTCCTTGTCCTGGAATGTCAAATTGAATAATTAACGATCCACGAGGATTTATTTTGAGACCAACTGGCATACAAAACTAAATCTTTTGACATATCAATTCTAATTCTATGGTCTTGTACCAGTTATTTTCGCAATAAATACTCCTGGGTTAAAAATAAATAAATTTGGCAGTAAGGCGATAAGGAAAGCACCAAAAAAAATTTTACCTCGGATAATTATCATCATGATACTTGTACGTATGCATTTATTATTTGTTACATTGTCAATTACACCTAAGTCGAGATATGAAGAAGTTTTATGTGTCTTCAGTATTTTAAGACGTTTTAAAATGTCACATTGCAACGCAGCATAACTGCTCTCTCGATTTCATTTCCTTCTATGCTTCAACTTCTATCGTTGCAGGATTCGCGTCCTCGAGAAGAGACCGAGACGTTCCCTTTACTGCTAAAGATGGTACCAGAACAGCCGCATTATAGCCGTAACTTTATTTTACAATGTAGCGTCTTTCCCTAGTGTATTTGCTAACTTTTGATCGACTTTCCAGCATACCACGGAGAAATTGTATGATCTTCAGACTTAATTCCACGTTTGCTGTATTTATGATTGTATTTCACATAAACTGTTTGACTAATCCTGTGCGCATGAATAACCAACTATTCTCTAGCACTTTGATATTCGAGGGATCACCCGGCGTTGAAGTTTTCATAAACTTTTTCTAGTTGTTTTTGTTATTAAAAATATGAATATTGTATTTAACATTTATTTTTCTTATTATTCAGGTTATATTCGAGGCAATATCTCTCGCAAGCTTTCAAGGCGGAGTCACTTTTATCAACTTTTTTTTTCTTCCTCGTTTTTCTCCTGACCGTTCTTCCGGAAGAGACTTCTTCCATCATTTTGCAAGGAAATTCTAAAATGCTTCGATATTCCGCACGCTAAACTCTTTCGAAGCTCAGTCAGTGAACTTTGGAGTTTTCTATTCACGTCGAAACTGTGGCTCTTGGGAGACAAATATTGAATCGAGCAAAGCGAGCGTGTCTTATATACAACGCATAGATGTATTATAGCGATTAGTATGAAGAACTATGGTAGCAATGTACTAAAGTATATATAGATGTACGGTACTATTTTATACTTTAGAAGTAAATGTATATATGGATCTCATTCAGGCTCGTTTCGTTCAATCGATAATCCCCACGTGCCTCAGACCGAACGTCGGCTCTCTCGCGAGTTTCACGAGCGAGTTGGAAGACAATTTGTCTCCAGCCTCGTCTCGTTCGCTACCATCCACGATGCAGTTCCGCCATCCATTGGAACAGTGAGTTTCACATCCCTACCCACGTTCATCCCTTCGGGGCAACCCGGCGCTTCGCTCGGCTAGTCGTTCGCACTACCGAGCGTCCCAGGGTATTAAACTCAGCCTGAAATTACGCCGTCGACGGGAGGAGGAAGAATTTCTCACTGGTGAACCTACAGCGGTTTGGCTATACGGCGATTTGTGGTTTATCGGTATTTTCACCTTTAGCGTAAATTGTTGTGAAGCTTGGATGTTAAATTAAACATGAAACCTGTTTCTACGAACCGTCGAAATAATAATAGTGGGGAGACATAGCTCTGTTTGTAACTTCAATTTTTTATTTTAAAAAGTCGTAAAAAAAGCCTCGTTCAAGTTTTAGCATCAAAACGAAGCGGTAGCCCGAGGATAACTATAAACCTAAGATTTACAACTAAAATAAAAGGAAAAAAGTTCTACAATTGCTAAAAAAAAAGATTACCTGACATATATAGTATACCAGGTCTATAAATATGAAACCGGAATTTGCCCATAGATGGCCCTAGCTATCAATGTAGTTACCGTCAAACCGCGTCATTGGCGCCATTTTCTTGTTGACATCTCAGACAAAGATTTTCAACTCACAACAATACAAGTTTCATACAACAGCATAGTTTATAATAGCGTTGAACATGTCGAATTTTGTGCCTGGAAACTACGATTTGCGGACAGCATTGATTTTCTGTTACCAATTGAAAAAAACTGCTGCAGAATCGCATCGAATGCTTGTCGAAGCTTACGGTGAGCATGCTCTTGGTAAATCACAGTGCTTTGAGTGGTTTAAAAAATTCAAAAGTAGCGATTTTGACGTGAGAAACGAAGAACGTGGAAGACCACTGAAAAAGTTTGAAGACAGTGAATTGCAAGCATTGTTGGATGAGGATGACGCTCAAACGCAACAACAACTCGCGGATCAATTAAATGTGACACAAGGAGCCGTCTCCATACGTTTGAAAGCCATGGGAAAGATCCAGAAGATGGGAAAATGGGTTCCACATGAACTGAATGAAAGACAGCAGGAAAACCGAAAAACCACTTGCGGAATGCTGCTCGCCAGGTACAAAAGAAAGTCATTACTCCATCGAATTGTGGCTGACGATGAAAAGTGGATATATTTTGAGAATCCTAAGCGTAAAATATCATGGGTAACTCCAGGCAAACCATCGACATCGACTGCAAGGCCAAATCGCTATGGACGGAAGACAATGCTCTGTGTTTGGTGGGATCAGAAGGGTGTGGTCTATTGTGAGCTGCTAAAACCTGCCGAAACCGTTAATACTGAACGCTACCGACAACAAATGATCGATTTGAATCAAGCTTTGCGTAAAAAACGACCAGAATATCAAAAAAGGCAACACAAAGTGATTTTGTTTCATGATAATGCACCATCACACACAGCAAAACTGGTCAAGGAAACGATTGAGGCGTTTAATTGGGAAATACTTTGGCATGCGGCTTACTCACCAGACTTGGCTCCGTCCGATTACTACTTATTTGCATCGATGGGACACGTACTTGCTGAGCAGCGCTTTACTTCTTACGAAAATGTACGAAAATGGCTCGATGACTGGTTTGCCTCAAAAGAGCAACAGTTTTTTTGGCGTGGCATCCACAAATTGTCAGACAGGTGGAAAAAATGTATAGCTAGCGATGAGCAATACTTCGAATAAAATATTTTTTATCATTTTCATACAATAAACGTGTATTTTCTATACAAAAATTCCGGTTTCATATTTATGGACCTGGTAGATAAGAAACTGAAAGAACAATTAGTCGTAACTACTATTTTGTTTAATTAATCAAATTTTTGGTGATTCAGTCATATATTTACTTCTATTTATATTTTATTTCATTTCTTAAGGTGTAAAATAAAGTATTGTTTATTCAATTAAAATTGTTGCTACATTATCAAAATCCTTGTTCGTACTACGCATTTTTCTCTCAGTGCGTAAACCATTTCAGTGGTGAGTTGTACTATTTTTGTATAATAGAGATGATTTGAAGAAAATATGTAGGTTCGGTAAACTTGTGGTGAAAGCGTCTCGAGTGCAATATATCTTCGGATAGAGAATGTCTCGGTTTGGTTACGTCGACTGCAAAGTGTAAACAGGTCCGTAAATTATCTAAAAATCTCGCATATATGCATGTCGATGTAGTTCACGCCGAGTCTCGACAGGCGTGAGCCGGAGATCCGAGCGTCTTGAGAAAACATTAAAATTCTAGCCGCGTTGAGAGCCTTGAGCTAGCAACAAAGCTACATAGGCAATGCGACAACCAAGGAGAATGCAGAAATTTAAAGCTCCATGCCATGCCATGAACAGTGCCATCGACGAAAAGTTTTGACACAAAAGCTTTTTAAGCAGCGGGTAAGATAAAAAAAAAACAAAGTTTCAGGAGTAGAGAGTGGAATAAATGCGCACGAGGTGGATAACATTTTGAAATCGACTTTTCAAGCACATTTTTTGCTCACGTAACTTCATCCGAGGTCTTCGGCTATCAAATGTTCAACGAGTTTAGTTCAAGATGTTACGTTTCAATATTTTCTTACGGCTCTCTAGCATATTTAATACAATTATAGGCAGCACAAGTCGATAAAAATTAACATAAATAAAAGAAAAAACTATTTACGAGTACGAAAATTGTCAATATAAAATAAAATTGTCAATTATTGTAATAATTTTGTACGTTTGCTGGAATCATTCATAGTTTAGTTTTAGTAGTTAGTTTTAGTCTCATATGCATTTACCATTGGCTATACTAACCCATGGGTACGATTGTGGAAGGGAACGGAGTCCGCCGTTTCGCATACGTGATTGATCCTTCGAAAAACTTACTAGTTCCCGCATATGTATGAGAGGTTTTACTGTGGTTTAGAAATGCAAGGTCTACAATACTCTATCTTTAAATCGTCGAAATGAAGTAGAAGGAATCTAGAGTTAAAGTAATACTAAAAGGTTTAACGACGCACAATAAAAGCGAGGAAGCGCACGCAGGATTTTTTCCAGCTCCATCGGATCCTCCGATAGAGCAATAAAATCGATGGAATACAGAAATCTCTATTTATGCAGTAGCGTCAGCAACCGGCAGGCACGAGAGATCGGAGCTGTGGGTATAAACGCGTTTAAAGAGAAGATCGATGAGTTTCTCGTCCCAAAAGAGTTCCCCAAGGGCCTTTCGTGCTGATGGCCGTTATCACTGCTGGTGAGAATCTTCCTGCAGGGAATCGTACTCTGAGAAACTCCAGGTGCGCTTAACGTAACCCGTCGATTCTTTTATACAGGTAAACTCGTGATCTTGTTAATATGCAAAAGTTTGTGAATTGGAGAACACGGGACCGTTTATTATGAAATATCTCAAACGTTATTTAAAACATAACGAGTAACACCTTAAAAAAAACCAGATTCGAAGGATTCCGAAGAATTTTATGGTTTTCAAAATAATTAAAAAATATCCGCACTCAGATCGAAACTATTTTTACGATCTATTCGCGAAGCTAATAGTAGTTAGCTTAGACCCAATTACTGTTACTTGGTTAAAGAGAATGTAGTTTATAGAATACCGGTAGTTACAGTTACCAACTGAGATTACAATTTCAGCTCACCGATTCATTGGTACATCAAATCAGTTCGGTGAGGTATTGGGTGTTAAATTAGGTTATATATCCACAATGGCGAGGATCACAAAGTATTTCGCGCGATGAATTGATAATTCAAGATAACCTAGTGACAATTTTTTCCTAATTACTTATTATATATTCAACAAATTCAACTTTAATTCCACTTTCTTTCGAGCGCACATTTTCGTTCAAATACAGTTGTCGCAACAAACAATGGTGTCATTTGACTTTATGAAAAGTTTATTAGGAGTAAGACTCAGTAGCATAGTAAGCATAGTCACTTGGTAAGCAAAGACTGAACGCCACGTATACTTTCAATGCTTTCGATTTGGTCCCGTTTTAGAAAGAGACAGTGGTTATGAAATAGGGGTTGCCATCTTCGATGATGAATAAGTGGGAATTCGTTCTATCTGTTGCCGCTATCGGTTAAGCATTCGAATAGTGTGCCAGTGGAGGCATGGTCTCTCCCTACACCAATATCTTTTTTCCTTGGCAGTATAAATAATAAATGATTGGTAATAATAAATCTTATATTACATGCCAGTCATATAATATATTCTTAACGTTGTAAATATGTATGTAAAAGGGAATTTATCTGACAAACGCGATCACTTGGCTCGATACTATTCCCCTCGGCCCATTTTTGCTTCGCATTTTCCTCATCACCAAGTTGTGCAAGAGAGATGCTAAGACCTTCCAAGTTCTTCCAACTTTTTGTATGACGAGGCCACGCGCCTCAGCGGATATTCTATCTATACTTAGCGAGTCTATGGATTCAACCGGTTGGTTACGGGAGGAAAATGATTGATTATGGGAACTAACTCGTATGTCGACGGTAACATCCAAATATTTGTCGCAACTACTGCCAACGCTACAGTAGCAACATCTCACGCCTTCTTGGTGCGAACGGAACTGTGATTGGTTTCAGAAACTCAGCCGTTAGTCTTACGTACTATTTTTCTTTAAATTAATCGAGAATAGTTGGGAATACTTTTTCGATTTTGTTTCTGTAACCAATTCGCGGGACAGATGAAAAACTGGAAGCAACTACTTTTATTCAGTGTCAGTATACCAGGTAAAGTACTGCAGAAGCAAATGTCGGGTGTTCCAGAGTATACTTTCCTCGGACCCCATGCGACAGCAGCAGCAACATGGCAAGTCTGTCGAAAAATTAATAGAAGCTGCACGGTGCACGTGCCAGTACTATTTAACGCCCGACGTTGCAACGTCGGAAGTGTTGAAAGGCGCCTGGTTATTAACTTCCGCGTTAGAAACATAGGAAAGGGTGACAACTCGGTTGCTGACATAAAATAAAGGAAATTCATTCTCCCTGTACATGTACGTAATACTGTAGTTGTAGATGAAAAATAGGATGCACGAAGAGAATGGAAATTCAAAATATGTCGCCAATAATAAAAGGTGACTTTGGCTAGACAGAAAAATAAGAAAAAAAATTGAAACCCATGAAAATACAATAAAATTGAATCAAAGGCATTATGCAATGGACTTTAGATGATATGCTGAATAAGTAAAATATTGTAACAAGAGAATGACACGAGAAATCCTAGTTTCCATAGGACGTGCCAGAGAATTAAACGAGAATGACGGAACACGTGCCTGAAGCAGGTACAATAGTACAGCGTGTGCAGACTAAGGCAACAGCAACCACATATCGATACTACTAAGTTACATTTTTCAATTTGCCGTAGCGTAAGTCATATTCTCGAGTGGATATCGGGGATTCGGGAAATCCCGTACGCGGACAACCCAGACAGCCGTGAGGGTGAGAAGGATATCGGGAAGGAGAGGGAGGGGAGGCAATTACGAGAAATCGATTTGTCGCGATAGCCATCGAAGCCGAAGGAGGCCACGAACCAATGACGAGGAGAAGAGCGACCTACGGAGTGAGCGAGAGGTTAAAAGTGTTCGTTAATATCGAGAGGAAGGGAGAAACAGGTAGATAAAATCGAGTAGTGACTCTGACGAGTGGTGGTATAGTAATAATGGCAAATTGGTTACTGAAAGCGCGGGAGGGAGGAGCGTGATAGAGAAAAACGAGGTCGGAAGCCATCTCGGTAGCGTGTTCCTGGAGAGAGGCAGCAGCTTCGAGATGCACCGGGAAACTCGAACCGGCTACAATATGCTCGCTCCTTCCCGAGATTCCGTCGATGCTATCTTCCGCCAGCTTATTCCGACGAGAAATCGGAATTCGCAGAATCATCGTCTCCGGTTTGACAAATTCAAGTATCTGCTTTGCCAATTATGGAAAACATCACAGTCATCCTGCTTGCAAAAGCTCGGCTTTCTATGCCTAAAAACGAGTTGTGCCATTAGTATGAATCCAATAAATTTAGTTGAGACAGTTGTTAAAGTTTACAAAGCACGCACTTTGTTGTCTCATTATTATTCATCTTTCACAAGCATAATTCTATGAGGAAGTTGATTAATTTTAGTTTCTTCGTAGAGAAAGCTTTGTGGATGGCGGATAATAATGAGGAAGCAAGGAAGCAATGTGCAAGGTAGTACTATGCAGAGTTTAAACAATATTGTTTAAAGAAACTAGCTTATCTGCTCGAAATTTATAAAAATTAATGAATCAATAATTCTTTAATAATAGCCAACTTCACAACTTTTCTAATCATATATAATTTAATACTGAAATTAGATATGACATAAATAATCTTGTATGTATTATACAAGTTATTTTTCAAATGAATTCAAAATCTTATTTAATTTGAACCGGCTGCATCGATTTTGATCAATCTCAATTCTAATATTGATTTCAGTTTGACGAACATATGTAAAATAAATTAAATTAAATATTTTTTTGTAAAATATCTAATTTCTCAACATCGTTAATCCATGCGCGTGCTAAATTGGATCTAGATAGCTCTAAGTTTTCTTAAGTCACGGCAGTTACGTTACTTTAAAAAGAAATTTGATATTTTTATTAAATTTAATTAAAAATCATAACATATCGATCAAAGATCGTTGATGCAATTCCATCACACGCACACACGCACGCACGCACACATTCGCACGTACGCACGCACGCACGCATGTGCGCACACTCGCACGCACATCCGGACGACAACTAAAAATTCCATTTCTTTACGTTATATAAAGTGTTAAGTAAAATGATACTAAAATCTCTACATTTTCTTTGTTTTAGGAAAACTGCTTTCTCTATCTCGAAAGTAAAATTGATCGACTCATTCCAATTTAAATCTTAATTATCAATATTATGCACTCTGTCATGTGTTATGTATTATCATTATTTATATTGAAGCATTTTATAATTTATTTTGTCAGAATTTTGACATATGTCTATTACATCTGATGCAAGTATAGGTCGCTCAATATTGAATTATCCAATAGAGGTTACACGAATATGGTTCACATGGTTAGTAATTCTGACTGCACTTAACAATTTAGATTTTGATCTAATAATTCCAATCATCAGAGTTCAAACAGTTAAAGATTGACCATTTCAATTGGTCTATTCTTCTGATTTCAAGTATTTCTATTATTTGTGGACCAGATACTGACGTTGACTTTGGTTAGTAGGTAGCGAGTGAGAAGATATAGAAACGTATCGAGTCGATCGATAGTCTAACGTCGAGATGCCTCAGGGAGAGTCAAACAATCATCCCATATCGTGTCAAGGAGCAAATACTCCGAGATAGATACCACATAGTTTGTGAACATACAGAAGGAAAGGATCGAGATACACAGCTAACATTGTGAAGGAGGCTACATTTGCCGAGGAGAGTAGTTCTCTAGAATGTAGCACACAACCGTATCGAAGTAGTACCACTAAAGTAATTCTTACACCGAGACTGCACTTCCGAACGTCGAATGGTTTTACTCGTCGATACTCACATCTCTTCCTATTTCTTGCTTATCTTGCCATCCACTCGTAACCTCTGTTTCCCCCATTAAAAGTGAAACAGAATATCGAGTATCGACGTTTTGTATCTCGGAGAGATCAACACATTTATGATACCGTGAATTCAACTAAAGTTATTCCAAGTAAAGAATCTAATGACTCAAGTATCAAAAATGCTAACATTAATAAACGGAAAATTGTGACTTAAAATTCTTCAATAACGGATTTTTACGAAAATCATAAAAATAAATGTGGAAGGTAAAACAATGTGTTCAGTAAAAAATAAGTTCTTTACTAATCACATGTACGATAAAGTTGGACATCTCTGTGTGTGTAAGATTAAACATTTTCTGTGATATAAAATGTGAGCACATTTGTGATGACCGGACGGAGAATTTGGGCAAGTGTGTAGAACGGTCGTGACGATGGCCTGCCAAAGTAACGAAGAGAGAAAATATATGATCATCACTGGAGATCGAACCCGGATTTTTCTAGCATTGAGTAAGAGCGCGAACCACTGCGCCGATGTCATCTGTATATTCCTCTCATTCGAATCGTCTACTTATATGCAAAGCAGGTTACACATTACTATCCACTGTTCGGTGTTAAAAAATGTGTATAATTGTATTTTGAATGTTTGTGTTTTGCTCTATTCTTCGATGGCTGAGTGTCGCATAACGAGGTAATTGTTTCGAGCTGCTTATGTGTTGGAATCCGCGCTTACACGCCTGGTTTTTTTTTATGGGGGTGACTGAAAGCCTGAGGCTTTATAATGTAGGAGGTTTACGAGGTTGTTGAGAAAAATCATTTGGTGGCCTTTTTACTTTTTCATCGCATACGAAGTATGTAAAGCGAGAGAAGATTGAAATCCAAAAAAAAAGAGAATCAGCTTACAGTTTAAATACATATTTGAGTCTCCTATAGTACAAAAAAAATTATTAATTCATCTCCGTCGAAATTATTTGCTAGATGCATATTCGCAATTGGAGAAATTCGTTGAATCCCAAAATCACTTGTAACTTCATATCATTGGCGAATATTATGAGAAAGGTATGAGGTGTCGACATAATATTGGTCCTTTTCGAATAGTCAGCGTACGTATATGGTATTTATGGTACATGAATGTATAACCATTAAATGCAGTAACGGAAAAAAGCAAAAGAGAAAAACCGAATGCATTTCTCTAATATGCTCATTATTTTTGTCTTATACAAGGTGTATACTATCTCGTTAATGATCGACGTGTCTGTACAATCAACCTTGTTCCAATATTCCGCAGCCATGCATTTACCTTTGGTCGGTTCGTTATTATGCAGCAAACAGAGAGCCTAATGACGAGATAAGGTCGACAACATTTTATCTGCATACATTTGTGTATGCATTTGCAATAAACACAGCTGGGACAAGCAGCCCGATATATAAACATATACGTTCAATATTAAATAATCCTCATTAAGCGTAATAATTACAATCATCGTAGCTAATACCAGTGGCAAAAGTTGGTAATTTTCTATGATGTTCCAATTTACCTAAAAGCTAGGTTGTGCACGAAATTTATGGAAGCCTTCTGGTTTTAGCAGTCACCGTACAAAAACAGATAAAAGCAAGAGCGACGGAGAAAATGATAGAAAGACAGAAAGAAAATAAATAAGGAAATATAGCGGTTAAGGATATTCCTTCGAGGTGAGTATAACGGGCTGAGTGAAGAAATATCGAGGGCGAAAGAAAGAATAGGAAGGGATGAGTAGCAGAAAAGAAAGTTCTAATTTTTCGCGTTTCGTGAACCGTGCCAGTGAGACTTTTACTGGCATAGGAATGGGAGGGGTGATTCGGGGTAAAAGCAACGAGCAGGGATTACGATAAGAAGAAACGATAAACCGCAGAAGCACTCTTCCCTCCTTCTCTCTTTCACGAAAAGCATATCATACCCGGTTTACCAAGTAGATATAGCTTTAGAATCCCACACTCATACACAGACTCATCCAATGCCAAGTCTTGCGTTCGTTGATTATTTTTCCTCTTTGTGCTTCGCAGCATCTTTCGGTAGAAGGTTCGTTGTGCAAGATAACGCGTCGGCCGTAGATTATTGTCATTATTATTTTAAAATTAGTTTTTTATGCCTTATACGACTACTTCACAGTCAAAGGACTTTGGTAATGCATGGTACTTACCAGAGTACTCTGTTGCGCTCTGGATATTATCATCCTCTACAAGCCGTTACGCGTAGATTACAACGAAAGCTTAACCAGCACTGAAAGGCTTGTCCTATTGTTACTCATAAATTGCAATGTATTGTCATCTTTTGTTTAATCGCAATACTAAATTTTATGTACCTTTAATAAAAATTACAATGCCCTGTAAAATTGAATAGTGCATAATGAATTATGCAGATTCAATTAAAGTTGCGGTGTATGACTCTAGCGTAATAGCTATATCTACTGCCTTCTGCTTATTATCGATCAAGCGCGCGGTGAATCTCTGAATGGGGTAGTGCATGCGACGCCGTATTCAGATTCAAGAGTTTGTCTAGCTGTTGCGTGACACATAAATTCAGACACAGGGGCTCGAGTGCGTGCTGCGAGTCTTCCCGGGCCGTGAAGAGGCACCAAGTGTCAAAGTGTCGACAACTACTGGATATATTCTTGACAGTACACTACGTTCATACCTCGATAGTATAACGTTTATTGTTTTTATCTGTTTAAGAATCGGTGAAAGTAAAGTGGTTGTTCGTCACAGATAAGCTAAAATAATTTCTATTGAGATTCTGTATAAATGTAAAATATCATCTGAGACACCGTCTTTATCGTCGCCGATAGTAAAAATTTCATAAAAATTTAATCGTGCTTGTCGACAATATATCAGTTTGGGAAAAATAATTAAGTGGAAAACGCTTTAGTGAGCTTTTTTATGTTGATATTAAGGAATTAGTCTCTCTGAATGCATTATTTTCGTTGCACTTGGGCATCTTATCTTACCATATATATTTCATTTTATACATTTCAACGCGTAACCGTTATGATAAGTTACGGTAAGCATCGAAATAAATTCGATCTATAATATTTTATCAAGGATCATTAATCCTGCTAGTTTACTTCTTGAGTTTCAGTTTTATTTCTTGTAAATTAATTTCGACAGACTGAGTCCGAATAATGTCACCCATTTTTCATATAATTAGGAACTCGAGAAGTAGCTTAAGAAACAGACAGATAACGAATATATTCTTAATTGAGTACGTAATGTACTATAATTACAAAGTAAACATTGCAAAAAAAAATTATTCCTTGTGACTTTTTGGCAGTTATTAAACTTGATGGCAGACACGTTAAAATGGGTCTTTGTTATGACAGTGGGTCGACTCTTCATGTAATTCCAACAATAACCGCATCATACATAACTTTATAAAAAGTACAAGTTGTCAAAGGTAAACCTTACTATAACTGCTTATTCAATAATAAATCAATTTTAGCTTATAGTTCGGTGGAGGCCTCTTTTCTCTAGATACGAAAACAAAGTTATTCTACTTTTATGAGGAAAAGTTTCAGCCACGTTTCCATTCTCTATAGAGACGTAAAAGTATATAAACACTTGTGCGTCTATAGCCGTTCAAGCTTTTTCTGACACTTTTGTTCCAACGTTTCGCCCTTTTTTTTCCCTCAAGGTCTTATGCTTGACTAGGGCGTACGCGTATTTGCTGCCTGTCTTACCAACAGCAGCGAAATTGCCTCAAATTGGAATTAACGGGGCTCGAGGCCGTCAAAGAGAAGGTGGAATTTACGATGTAGGCTCCTTTGCCGTATACTTTTAGTCTTGCATCCTTCACTCAGAATCATTTATTCCTCCTGTTTATTAGGCAGTATCTAAGCCAAGTAAAACGTTCATTGACGCCACATCTCCTCAATCAAACACTGTTAGAGCATCCATTTGATATTATAGCGTAAGCTTAGTTTCGATCATTTTTATCGTCATAGCGTTATATCTATCTAATAAATATATTTTGCCACCTCCGTCGCAACCGCAGAAAAAATTGAGACGAAGTAAAATAACCTAAAAACCTGAAGACCTGTGTGAGGATTTATATGGTGACCCTCTGCGTGAGCTCACACGGGGGGTGTCATAAGGGTCATGCAAGAGGCCTTCCTTTCCAGACCGGAATTATTCTAAGTCGCCTTTAGACAATCCACCCTTCACAGGTTGGTTTATCCTAAGTACTACTTAGAGCCACCTTAAGCCACGGGACAGCGGGTTCAATTATAGGGTTAAGGGGGGGGGGGAGATGTCCATAATAGAGACAGAGAGGGCAATGATAAAGTGCGAGAGCGCATGGTGCCCGAGCCCTACGAAACTTTAGTATATAAATATATGCTACAACGTAAATTTTATTATTATACGCGAAATAGAACTTTATTTTTATTAGACTTCTCTGATTTTTTATGATAAATTACGTAAAGAAGCTTTTGCTACATAAGCAGGTGATGCTCGCTTTTCTAAAACGCTTCCATATCTTTTGCAGTTGCAGCTTTTATATTCGCACTTAAAGATTTTATATTCTGCCGTCCCTCCAAAACGCATACGCCGAAGGGTACGTATACGACCCAGTTTCTCTTTTTTCCTTTAGTGCGACTAGAAGTGCGAGCGAGAAAGAATAAAACGAAACGAAGAACGAGCCAGAATCGTTTCGTTATCGGATTCGACAATCTGAATTCGGTCTCACGCCTCGTTTACTTTACCAACCTTTTTGGGCTGATCCTACTCTCTCGACGATTTCTCTAGTTCACGGCCTCGTTCATTATACTCTCGAAAAATCTTGATCCTATATAAAGATACCTGCATTGATTCGCGAGTCCTCTTTCTTTTACTTAACCTCGACTTAATTGTGGATTCAACGGAATTTTACGATTATGAGTACGTTCGTGGACACGTAGGACATCTGTTTTTCGGCGTGTCAGGATTTTGTCATTTCAATTACATTTCCGCAAGGGTAGAGCTTTAAGCGTTGATGAGATTTTGCTCCCTGACCCGTTATCTATCTTATTAACTTTATATTCCAATAGACACGCCATCCTTTTTTAAGTTTAAGCGACTAGACACAAAAATCCTCGTCATTTGTTAATATGATATCAACTGCAATAAAATGAATCCAAAAAGATCATCGAGAACTGTAAAAGTAGATGTCACCGTTTATGAAAGAACTTTATCCTAGACGTTCAGTATATTTTGCTATTCATATTACTTTCTGCAAGGGTAACCCTTCTTCAAATTACGTGGTTCTCCTTTTGACCTTTTTTTAACGATCGTGAGATTGATATTGATTCGATAGGAACATCATTCATTAACGATATCTATCATTAACAATGCCAAGAAAGTGATCTGTGTATTGGTGAATAGAATATCAACTTGAATGTAATATATCTAACCTTGTCAACCATAGCATTCTTAAAAGGAATAACACCCTTCTCAAAGGTGAGCATACTTTGTGGTTTGGAAACTATTCTGTTACATTACTATCTAGAATTACAAGGTTCAATCCTTTAACGATCTTCCAAGGTTAGAAAAAAGAAATTTCAATGGAAACAATATCATACCTTAAGACTAATATAAGCTTAACCGTCAACTCTTTTATTACAAACATAGTATAAATTTGAGTGAAAATTCCCAAACAGGTTTACCAGGGTCGTTAAACCGAGAATTTTTATCAGAATGCATTTGGAAATAAGATACGAATGAAAAGTTCACCCTCAACACGAGTAACGGGTGTCACCGATTTTACGAATACTACGACGTACTCGCTAGTTTTGTGTTCGTGACACGATTTCTTGAAGCTTTCAAATATTCTGCTGGATAACAACTAAAGTTTCCTGACACCGAGACACATCGAGCTGCACCGACATCATCGTTCCAAGATTAGCTGATACGTTCAATTGATCGGGACAGACACGACGGTTAGAGAGCTTGAGAGTACGATAATCTTCAGGAAACCATCGGAATAACGAAGTCTTGTTCTGTCGTCGAAATCTGAAGTTTACGTTTCACTATTGGAAAAGGTATCATTCGAATTAAGAGACGTGACTATGCTCTTCCTCTCTCTCTCTCTTTCTTATCAAATAACCAGCAGCCAGGTGTCACAGAGGACAAACGAAGCAGAAGCACAGATGATCTAGAGATACTAACTATCCAAATGGATTTTTATAATTGATGTGTCCTAAACTTTGCGGTGTTCCACCCCAAGCTGTCACTTTAAAATGGGAGTGACAGCTGGCGGAGGTCCTAATTAAATTGAAACCGATGGACTTATCGAGAAGCCATAGTAAAAATAAGTTCCTACAAGAATTCTTAGGACTGTAGAGTAAACAAGACGTGTTTAGCAAGCTCAAAGATAATAAAGCAAACAAGAGGACGATAGCGAATTTCCTCGAAATCCAGCAACATCGTTAGGATAACCAGACAAAGTGGCTCCTGTAGTAGGGCTGCCAATCTTTCTACATCGTCTCTTCTCTTTTTTCTGTTTACCGCATTCTCGTCCTCATGCCTGACCTAGCTTTTTACTTGTTCACTCTCCGACAAGCATACTCGTCTTTCGTGAGAGACTAAAATACTAGAGTAGAGTAAAAAAAAGTCAACAACATTATTTTTCTTCATACTATAGGTCGAAAACTATAACTCGAATAGTCCATAATTGCCTCTTCACTCTTATTTGTAGTGAATGCATAACAAAAATAACAACGAAAAACTACTGGAAAGGCAGAGATGAAAAAATTCTCTACATTATATCGAGTGTTTCGTGGCAGGAATTTTGCTCGAAGGGGAAATTTCTGGGATTTATTCGAGAGCACATTGTTATAGCATGTGTACCACCACTGCTAATAACGGTAGTGGTAGCTGAAGCACTGATGGAGCAACGATATACGGTTCAACGAAAATCGTCGAAAATATTTTACCTTTAATGGTTCACACGAAAAAAATGGAAAAAGTATTATAAATATCCAGTTGCTAGCTTTCTCTCAGTCTTTCATTTTTTCAACAAGTGCCCCAGACTCTTCGTAATTTTTTTTCATCTCATTATTCACTCCATTTCCGTTTTGACAAACTACCTCAGTAAAGTTTAAGGGTAAGGGCTTTTGTAATAAAAGTACCTGAATTAAAATGTATTTTTACAGTTTTTGTGTAATTATTCGAATTTCTACTTTCTTCCCTGGATTATGAGGAAAGCTTCGAGCATCTTTTATATATTTTTTTTCGCCTGCTCAGATTTTATTTTATTTACCCGGTTCAATACAATTTACGTATTTGTTTAATAATTTTATTTTCTTTCTATTATTTAAAAAACATTCTTTATTGTCCAACAAACGCAGTTGTACAAATTGGAATAATTCTGATATAAAGTTTCGTAGAATGAGATAGAACGTTATCACATTCGTTCTAGGTGCGCTGATGGGCATCTCAGTTTTCTTAGATAGAAGGCACAGAGTGCTCTTGACATTCTTTTTCCCTTTTCAACGAAAGTTTTCTATATACCTTAGCACAATACGGAATGTTAAGATTGCAGCAACTCTATTCTCTAGTTTCACGAATTAAGAACGAAATACAGAGAAAATCATGAGAACGTGTGGATACGGTGCCGGTTATCTCCGATTCGCAATACGACTAGCCAACTGCGCCATTCTTCTCTTCCGCCCGGTAATTCCATTAAGCGTGTATAAGGGTTGAGGGCTAAGTGCGGGTTTATAGACATCTAACAACGTGGAAATACCACTGCTGCTGCGTCAATCGTTACTGCAACTCTGCTGGAATTACCGAGAAAGTTAACTTCCGCGAGAACTGTGGAAATGTCCCATTAAGATTACGATCAGAGCCTGATGAATATTGTTACTAAAAAATTAAGTAAGCGCTTGATTAAAAAATCAACCTGTTCTGATTTCTTCATAAGAAAACTAGTCAGTGTTATCACGAATATTTGTAATTTTTTAGTGAGATAATAAACATCGTGCCTCAACGATACTTCTTTGTTGTTGAGCGTTGTTCTATCCATCCGCACAATATGTTCAATTGTAATTAATAATTTAATGTAGTCGTCATCTGCTAGCCTGCTTGATATCAGATAAAGCACTTCCATCAATTTTCAGAGACGCGTATTAATGTTTCAACGAAAATTATACCATATCGAGAAAAACGTTTTACGTCTTTATGCACAAACGCTCTTGTGAGCTCTAATGGAAATGTGTAAAGTGTGTTGAAACCATATTATATAATTTATGATGTTTGATTAGATCGTATACCTGGCTTTGTCGTTGCATGAACGAGATACGATGCCCCGTAAACCCTAGAGTTATCGTGAACGGTACGATTTTTTATTTTTATATGCTAGCCTAATGGCCTCAGATTTATCGTACACTAGCGTGTAAGAATGATGTAAGTCGAGCTTGACGGCCCTGTTCTAGTTGCATGCATAACACTCTTTTTTTAAAAATATTTATATTGCATGTCCATACGTTACAGCATAAAAATGACACAGTCCTTTAAGCACAATAAATTGTTACAGAGCCCAATTGATTTTTCGATTAATACGCTCTCAAAAGTATATAGTTTGCTACGATTGCAATCCTATTTCGCAATTTTTCTTATCCAGTCAGAGGATGACTTATCGCACGTCACGTTGAGACTGTCACATTCAGGAGCATTCGGAGGCGATTGAATTTTTCCTCGATCGTCGAATGTTACCCCATGCCACACCCCGCAACTAGATACATCTACGAAGACCCCGCGATCACGAGGATATTTTTTTAGATAAATCGTCTGGACACGGACGAAGACGGAATACCGAATAATCGATTATCTAAGCCTCTGCCATTGCTCCATGCTGGCCTGTTGCAGAACTTACGCTCCAAGAACATTAATCTTTTTCTAACATGCGATCGTGTCCTCTTAGATGGATCTAGACTTGATAAATCTTTCCACCGGAGGACTTACGCCCAAAAGACTTGCGTTTTAAAACTGAGGAAGAACTTGCGGCTGCATTTTTTTTTCTCATGCACCATGTACTTTTAAAACACTTTTTTCATGAATTATCTTTTAAAGTGAATACGAACGAGATGAAGAAGACGAGAAGTGAATTCAGAAGGGTCGGCCGCGAGACACCAATAGTGGATGGAGAAAGACGTTCCAATACCTATATTTCCTGCGTTAAAATAACTATCGAAAACATATTTTATAAAGTTTTCACAATAAGACCTGACATAGATTGAATTCTCATTGCAAATATATCGAAAACTCGTTTGAAAATATAATTCATGCCTCGAAGAATACAAAAGTATGTGCGATTTTATTCTTGTAATTATTTTGTGTTACTGGATATTGCTTTTCATGATATCGTTATGTTCGTCTCTCGTCAACGATAATTATGCGTGTGCTGGATCGTTAAATGTGTGAAGAGAATGAACGAAGATAAAGAGATCCTCAAGGGCTAGGGTACGCGAATAGCGACGAAACCGTAAATATAGTGCATAAAAGCAATACGCAGAGTACAGTGTGCAAAACCCAGCGTCAATACGAACTCCAGAGACTCAAAACACACAAAGAGACTTCGAAGAGGAAAGTGTATAACTGTATGGCAGCAGACGAACGCGTATTACTTTGATCTTGCTTCATCTCATCCCTCTCGTCATTTTTGCTACGGTTGCCCCGCTGTCGCTGGTGATATTGTGAGGTTCGAGTTTATACCACGTCTGCCCGACTCTGCGAACTCGTATTGTCGGGAAAAAAGCTTTGAGGTATACCACTTCTTCGCCGTCGGCCCCAAAGCCCCGAATTTACTGTCCACATAAAGATAATGGGGCGATTCGCCCAAACGTGATTGTAATACAAATTCAGCTTCTGTGTCTCATATTTGAAACTACTGCACGATCGAAATCTATTCAAAAATATTATTTCTTTATAAGAAACTGTAGTAAATTTTGTTTGTATCAATACAACATTTTATTGTGGATTTTATTAAATACGAATGCTACGAATTGCGTCGTTGATTCGCATTTAAAAAATGTATTCGTAACTTTTAATTTGTTTTATGCTTAATTAAAGTAGAAAGATATTTTAATTTTCTTTTAAGTTGCAAAAAAGGATAAAGTTTATAACATAAAACACACAACTTTGAAAAATACAAAGTTTTGATATTTAAAAAGATTTCGTTTGCTAATAAAGAAAGTTTTATTTACAGAAACAGTTTTTTTCCAGGCTATAACGTAAGAATATTTGAAACATTCTCAGTATCCGGAAAAGAGGTCTGGAAAAAAAAGTGAGGCTCGTGTGTATGTGTTTCTATCTCTTATATGTGCGCGTGTGTTTGTGTGTGTGTATTTTTTATAACTAGAAACGGATTGAACTAACAGGCTACAATTTATAGCATCAGAAAAGCAGCTTCTGCCTTTTTATCGTGATGAATTGAATGGAAATTCGTTGTATCGTTAATATTTTATGAGAGTTCAATTTTTTATTTCATTCAGATAGTGCATATAGTATTTAAAGAAGCAAAGTTGAATCTTGCACATTGCTTCCTCATTATTTTCTACCATCTACAAAGTTTCCTCTATGACGTCACAATCTCGACCAATATATTTCCTCAGAGAGGGGATTTTGCAAAGAGCGAAAATGAATGAGGAAACGACGTGCAAGATTCGACTTTGCAGTCTTAAAAAAAAACGTCCTTCCATAAGAAAAGAGAATCAATGATTCATTAATCTGTGCAAAAAAGTATATACGTAATATTCAATTGATGCTATCGAATTATTGTTTGAAATGAGTGTATAAAATTTAAAAGATGGAATCATCGCGTATAAATCAATTTTTAAGACTCTATCGAGATACATACAGAGAGACCTAGTACACCGAATTTGCAAAGTGTGTACATGTGACACATAATACAACATCGTACGATAAGAGAGACACTACGAGTCGTAAGGGTTGGTCCCTATAACCCGATCGTTGTAGTAACTCGAAGAGTGCGCGCGATCTCGCGAATTCTTTGACGTCGGAAGAGAGCTTTTATTAACTCGAGTGGAGACTCACCGCAAGAGCGAACGAGGAAAAGAAGATTCGGCGTGTGTTGAAAGTCGCGTTAGAGTGGGAATAGGATGCTGGAAGGTGGACGTTTCCTCGAAGATATAAGGGTAGTTTGATAGAATGCTAGAGCAAGACAGAGAAGTCATTGACTCGTGGACCCCTCGCATCGATTGCAAATATTTGAAGCCGCCGAGGTCAAATGAGAAAAGCTGATGGAGGATAAAGTCGAACGAATTCCTGCACGCCTCAATCCGCTATGTGGCAGAGTAGACAAAAATCAATCAGTGTTGTAAAAATAACTAGGGTGCGAGCTAATGCGATTGTACAATAAAGGTAAAATTATTTAATAGAAAAAAGGGAACACGTTGTACTTTTGTTTGGTCGAACAATTTGTATGAGAACCAATGGTACATCCGATTATAGACAGAACACACACGATCTTAAAACAATAAATGTTAACGGGTTTGAATCGGTGCCATAAATATGGTAGTATATTTTGTTTGATACCGGTCACTGCGAAAAGTTTGGGTGAAATAGCAGTCGATATAAGCAGCCTCGTGGCAATGTATTGAAAAGCTAAATATTCAGTGGTCAATTTTCTATTCAAGAATAGAGACGTGGTGGTTTATTTTTCATTCAGGAAAATGTTCGCTTTTGCTCGAATGGTACGACATTAAAATAAACCGTTTATAGAAACGGAATCACTGATCCAAATGTACTATGTAGGAACACCTAGTTGAGCCGCTGGCCTTACGACCTGTGGATCTACGTGCCTCATATCAAATTCTCTTCTCGTTGAGTTCGAGTTTATTTGAAAAATGGTAAACCGCGTTTATTATATTTGGCAATAAAATACATCGATAGAAATTTGCTCCTATTTGACAATCATTTCGAGGTTTTGCATGGTACAGAGAAGTGTGTATCGGAGTGAGTCTGTAATGAAATATTATGAATTCTACTATGATAGAGTGAACGAGCTACATTTATTGAATATTTCCGTTCTATTTAACGGATACATGTAACGACCTAGCAAAATTACTTTTGTGTTATGGCAGGTCTATTCATTTGAAGACTCCAATGTTAATTCCCCATGGATAATATTCCATACGACCGTACTTTTTGACATCTTAGCTCAGACCATTTTTTATGACGATCGACAACAAGTCGATCGTTTCTTTGTCAGTCAGATGTCAATGTCCGAGCTGTACTTTATTATATATCGTTGTGCTTCCTCTGATATTCGTAACGCCCGGTCGTTCCAAAACTCTTTTCTTTGAATAATTTAAAAAGCCTGTTCTGCAACGGAAGGGTAGTGGAATAAAAATCGAAATTGTAATTGAATCAGCGAAGGTAATTCGTCATCCTCGGTCTTGAAATCGTTCGCACGAGTGATATATAGTCCGTTAATCCAATAACGTAGAGCTCCAACCGAAAGCGAGGGAAAAAGCAAACGAAGGAAAAGCGAGTACATATAAGTTTGTCGCACAGTTTATCCAATTAGTGCGCTGAACACGAGTTGGAAATTTAGTGGTTCATTAGACTCGGAGGAACAGCCAAAATTCTAAATCCAGATAAACGGCATTGCTGCGTCATTTGGATCTCGATATGGTACAGGTGGTATTAGGTCATTAGGGATAGCAAGCAATGTCGATATCGGATTTCGTGATTAGGTTTCGCAGTATCTTTTGTTCCCTTTCAAGGAATATCACCACCCCAGAGTCTTTCTTCTCGTGGCTATATAGGTAAAACTTTGCCTTCGAAGAATCGAGCTTCCCTCGTTTATTATCGTTTCTCATGCGATGTACATCCGATCCGGGTATGATTACCTCGAGTACTACATTTCTGTCTCTCATATGCCAAACCTCCCACTGTGACCGACCAACTCTATTAACCTGCACAATGATAAGTGTCAAGGGCACGTAGTTCTACGGAATTTGACGTCACCATGGGTGGATAGGAACGTAATTTATGGAGAATTTCACTACATTCGTTGACGATTAATGATGCAATTCCTGGAGTTATAGAGTGATGAACATGTGCCCACCAACGACCGATACACCGATTATTATCGTACCGTCGACAAGTTTGTTAGACGGGGAGAGGTTAAAAATCTTCCTTTATTCTATACAATAGTGAAGCACGGTGTACTGATGCATAATATCGGAAAGAGGCGGTGCAATCTATCATGCTCAGATGACAAGGGATAGAAGCTCCCGCACTTGGTTCGGCTGTTACCTCAATCCTCTCCGTTTCTATAGCGGGTTCTGGTGGACTCTGCTACAGGGGCGTGAGTTCTCGTGTTCTATGTTTGATGAAGCTGCTCTGCAGAGTCGCAGATGCTACAACGCGAGAGAGAAAGCAAAGAAGAGAGGGAACGGGTGTTAGCATTGCACAGGGCAACTACTGCATATAACACAGCGGCAACCTATTGGGCTATTGCATTGTTCCAGAGAGTATGGTGCACCAACCTCCTGCGTCGTTGGAACAATAAACAGCTTACGAGAAGCTGGTGCACTGCTTCAACGTGTGCGCAATGGAACGTACGTGATCACATAAGCTCAGTGGTCGTTCGCACACATCAGTGAGATTATCGAATTGACTCAGGCCCCGGGCAGTTTAACAGTCAGAACATACGAGAAACGCGGCGACATTGCCGGGTCGAAGTGGTTACGACAGTTCCAGATCCACCGAATGTAATAAAGGGGGCGATGAAAAGTGATCAACATCAACCAGTCCATGCCCCATATTCCAGCAGAATCCGGGATACAAATCGTAAATCGTAGATCACATGTTCGAAATTTCGCCGTTTTACTGCTGAAATCTTCGAAAATTAAGAGGACAAAGTCTTCAGCAATGGTGTTACGGCGGAAGAGGAGAGTAACATTGGAAAATTTCACTTTGATGATGCCAGACTGTAGGTACACGGTAAGAGCAATCCATCATGTCGCATGTCACACCAAATGTGGGTATAGTATATACCAGTCGCGTGATTGCGGTGATGTTGGTTGTGAGAGTTACTATAGCTGCATCTGCTGCTGCTGCTGCTGGGAAGCTCTGGCTGAGTCGGGTTGTAAATTCTGGATTCGGAACGGAGCGACAGAGCAAAAGATAACAATAGCTAGGGGATGGATAAGGAGGAATAGACATGATGAAGTTGACTGGTATTCTCCAGTTTACGCAACTACATCCCAATGAGACGTTACACGATAACAGTCGGCTTGGTCATATAAACAAGTAAAGCCGAATAAAGTAAAAAAAGAGCAATGAGAAAAAGAGACACGAATCTAAAGAAAACCATAAGGGAGCAGATAAAATACGACTGAATCGTGTCTCTCTCCTAATCTATCGACTCGACCAGAGTTGATGTCACAGGGTAGATGACAAGCTTGTCCACGGTCATCCCCTCGATTGTTTAGAGACATTCACAGTCGCCAGGCTGTTGCATTGGCCTAGCGAGCATGCGAGTGGTGAGCATACGAGGTAGTGACGACTACCCAGGCTGCTCCTTCGATCCGTTGTGGCTATGCCAACCCATCAGTGTTCAGCACCATCTACAACAGCTTACTACTACGTAGCTCAACAATGAACAGCCAGTGGCAAGCTCCTACGTACCTCGTGAACCCTCGTAGTAGGCACGCGCCCAGCCACACGCAAACATTTGGTCCTTGCAAATGAATATTGCCCATCAACCTAGTATGCACGAAGTGGAGGATCGTCAAGGTGGGTCTGAACATGTGAACATACATACGAGTCTCTTACCGTGAACGCTTGGACACACACTTACATCGAATTGCAACTTCGGCGTACGAAAGCATTTCTCTATCTCCTCCCTTCCTTTACATCCCTTCCCCTTCTAACCAGTCCACCCTCTGAACTGCTGGTAGATATGTCAACAAGTGTTTTGGCATCGGTGCTCACGCTCCACGTTTACTTAATTTTTTTCGGGCCTTATTGTTGTTGTTGATTTTCAAAGTCAAGGGACACTGTTTTCAAGGGTCAAAGTCAAGGGCGGTATTTTTTGCATCCTGGTCATGCGATCTCGATTATTTGCCAGAAAATTATAATGAATTTCTAGCATGTACTATGACCCTAGCTGCTTTAACTTCAGGAATTCATATTTTATCTGCATAATACGATGATCCTGTCCAACCTGGAAGCCGCCCCAATGGAGCTCGGTGGTCGTCATGAAATTCGTATAACCATCACCAGCTCAAAAACTTAACGGTCGCTGTGATAACTGATTTATGGATGATCCTTTAATTTAATGGAGATTGAACAAAGCCGGTAACAGGATAGTCTCGTGAATCACTTAAGAATCCAGTTCTCCTTAGTTAGCGAGGTTCAATCTTACGTCCAATGAGAATAATTGCTTCACTGCTCTTGTAAGATATATTCTGTCTTCTGAATGACGAGAAGCATCGATACTCTATGGGGTCATGACAAAGTTCAACTGCATCTGGTTATTTCTTTATTTATTTGGTAATACAAGCGAATGCTTCGGGCTTTCTCGATTTAGCTTGGTTTAGTAGGGATTCGTATTTTTAGTGATGTTCCAAGAGTTGCTACAGTCCGTCATAGGACAATCGTCTCCAATGAAGTGGAATTCGGGCATCGAATGGTCGCTCCGATTACGCACTGACTCGTTTCCGTTCATCCGATGCAGCATTGAGGAGAGACACGATTGGGGAAAGGGGGGTGAGATTGATTTGATTGTAATTACCCCGATCGATCGAGTCCTTCTTGATTTAGAATCTCCAATCAAGAGGCGCACGAAACAATGAGAGCGAATTTCTATTTTGTCGAGGAAACAACCGCGCTGTCTCGTTTTATTCGTTATCGAAAGCATACTGCGCGTATACTACACTACACTGTATAGTCGAATATTATATGTAGCTTAAAATTCGCCTGGGCTTCAGTTGAATTTGCTGGTACCGCGCAACGAGAGGCAACGAACATGCTAGTAACGATGCTCGGGCTTGAATCGAGTGCACGAACACCCCTTTCATGTGCCCCAATGATTTTGTAGTCATACTTGCAAAGAGAACGAGCGGGAGGCTTCAGCCTCTACTGCAGCATTCTAGTCTCATTAACCCTTGCACTTACGATGGTGAAATGTAATGTCCGGGGTAAAATTCCTGTATACCAATGAAGTAGGACGAGCTCGAAACAGTTTTGCTCCGATAAGGTTGAAACTTGTTTTTCGGCAGGTGCTCAATACTACCTCGAAAACTGTTCGACGTGTGTACGTTCTATTTGCTTTCATTGACGTGGGGAGTTGGATTTTCAAATTGTGCTGAACTCTCTTACCTCGATTTACCACGGTGTTGCACGTCGTAGACGTGGTGACCGTGGTGCCGTTTTCCGATGTTCGAAGCCCACTTCAGAACCTCTTTACGCGGTGATTAATAAAAACGAAAAAATATATATATCAGGTACCACCTGTGACACTGAATGGAAATTTTATTGCGTCGAAGCCTTCGGAATGAAAATCTGTTACTCGATTTTGCATGTAGAGCACACTCGCGCACTTATCCTTTTTGCATGTGTACATATATTTTTTTATAGGCCGATTTACACTCTTCGTTGTCAACTATGCTGTTAATGTGGTTATCGTAGGTCATAAATACCTTGATAATGCAATAGATGTTTAATATAATTCTCCCCACAGTTAAAACATTCGTGATGATGATATATGTATATAATATATATATATATATATATATATATATATAATTTTTATCCGATGTAATTGAACTCGCTTGAAACTTGAACGATTACTAATAATTGACAATATTCGATTGGTCGTTGAGTTGGGATCTCTAGTCTTTTTAGATCAGATCCTGTGACGTCGATATATTTATATTTATTTAGTTATTTATTATTTTTTCTTTCTTATCATCAAGTATACATTTATATTGAATTTTTCTCCTCTTTAATATATACAACAACGAGTAGCACGAACAATTATTTAATTCACTTTATCACATAATTATAATTATATAATTTTACCAAGTTTATTCGTTTTATTAATTATTGGATTATACAACGTTGAATTATCAGCTAGAAGGAATCTTAATTTTTTATAATTTAACCACGAGGGTGGAAAGGACTTGTTATTTTTCAAATTTATACGACGACGTTAAGATCGTAGGATTTGTAAATGTTATACCAGAGATCGAATGAGAAATAAGTTAACATTTTCACTTGTATACGCTGGCGTTACAACGCATACGTTTCAACAATCTGTAATCAAGTTCGTCTATCTACTCGATTTTTCATTCACTTTTCCTTGGCGTCCTTCGTCACGTGACCTTTTTTTTTTAGCTTCTTAATTTGACTTTGTCGTCATCGTCGTCCTTCTTAAGTATCTCAGGCTGCTTTCTCGTATTTTAGGGTTTCGTGACTGTGCACTATTTAAGTCGTCTACGTAAATCACACTGAACCCTTTCTTTTTCCTTTTCCTAGTCTCTTTCTTCGTGTACGGGTGACTTAAAGCACCCTTAAACTTTAATCTTTCTCATTCTTTTCTTGTCTTCGTTCGTTGTCAACTTCCGTGTACACTCTTCTCCTTCTTCTTTCCTTTTCTTCGTCTTATTCTTCTCACTATAGAAATTTAGGTCGTCGGTACGGACGCTGGATGTGGAAACACTGTAATACGAGACGAGGGCACATACATCCCTCTCTACTTGAATGAGATGACCTCACTCTACACCTTTACTCTTCCTCCGTCTTCACTAGCCCGTCTTCTTGAAGCGCTTCAGCGAGAGGGTGAATCACCCGACGTACCCGCCGGTGGTTGTTCTACTCGCGCTAAGGGAGGTTCGGGGTTAAGGGCCGAACCTCGTGGACCCTGAGCGATCTATACCTGCACGACACTATACTCGCCTCGAAACAACTTCCACGTCTAAGCGTCGTACGTCACTCTATATTGTTCTAGGATTTTGCATGCAATATGGAAGTTATCTAAGGCGATCATCGATTCCAGATTCCCACCGATACATTACGTATATTCTAATCAGAAGACCGAATCATAAAAATTCGATTCCCATAAAGTTAAGAACTAGTCTTATCGTTCTTCACACTGAAGATTTGATATAAATATATGGAAAAAAAATTTTAATAGCTGCATGTAAGCGCAATCACTATAAATATTTTTTTATGCTTCTGCTTATACAAAAAAAAACTAAAAAAAGTATAGCAATCAAATATCCGCAATAGTCAATACTATCAATTTAGTTAAAAAAAAAAATAAATAAATACATTATCAGTTATATCTACCAAATACTAATAAATGAGATACGTGAATAAGTTATAGCTTAAAAAATAGTTGAGTGTGAGGTGACTGGATTCTGTTTAACTATCCGACGCTTTTATTCTACAAGAATGAAACGACCAGAATGGATGGAAAAGAAGAAATGGGTAAATGGAAAAGATTGCATGAGAATCCAGCTAACCAAATGGAGCCTTATCCTTTCCTCATTATATCTCGTGCTACACCATGGCGATTGTTGTTTGGCGGTCCAAGTCCCAGCGGAGAACGCTGAAACGCTTTATCGCTGAGTCGATGTACAGAGCTACCGGGCTGCAGCAACAGCAGGAACGGTGATAGCGGTTATAGGAGTGGTATAGCGCAACCCCCTGGCTTTATTTATTTCCAACCTCGCTTTTCAATGATTGTTTAGCACCGTAATAGAGAAAGAGAAAGAGGGAGAGAGAGTAGCAGATAGATGGAGAAATTGAGAGAAAAGGAGGTGGATTATAGCGCGTACGGGGCACAAATGCGACTGTTTGTGAGCCGCGATTTTCACGAGTTTTCCCTGAACCCCATAGAAAGTTCGCATTGCCTAGTATAGCAATAATGCGGTCAGTTATTCATGTGAGCTTCCGGGTGGAGTAATTGTACAACCAGATGTAATTCACCCATTGAACAATATTTAAAATGTCATGCGCCTCTGAATACTCTACCTGTTCTGTCTTTCTTCCCGTTTTACCGCGAATAAATATCGTCGCACAATCAATAGTAACGATGGAATAACCAAGTTTCAAAAAAACGACGCATTATTTAAAAAAAAAATGTTATCCGCGTACAGCGTATGCTTTATGGATTAACGAGTAGGCAAGGAACAGAGAAACAATGAAAGTTATCTATTCAACAAGGAAATAGAAATACAATAACCAAGCGAAGCCATACCGAAGATAAAATTCACGGGAGTTAAAAGTATTATGTGAGCTAGCATCATGAAAAACGAATCTCCAATGGCTCATTCTACTTTACATTAAACTACGTAATTTTGCGATAAATTATTATTGTATGCTGTTTCGCCGAAATGCACGGTCGGAATACCAGTGAATGCCGCAGGCGAATTGCCGCTATGGCAGGTCGTTTGTACTATTTGGCGAATATACGTTGGCAAAAGGAAGTCAGGGAATAGAGAAACTGACAGAGGAAATGGGTAGCGAGATAATATCCTCGACGTTCAAAATAGAGAGGGCGAGAGCTGGACGATTTAATTCAATTAAAGAATGACCGTTAACCGCAAGGGTTCAGAGCTTGTATATCCCGGCTCCATACAGTCGAAGCTAGGTGAAAGCGTATAGGCAGAAGCTTCGACCATCGTCAGTGTATACTGGAAAATGAACAAATTATTGTAACGAACGAACCGATGAATAACTCGGTAAATTATGTAATTATTTCCCATTTGCACATTAACGAACGTAGCAAGATGTCTAGACAACTGTTCCTTGGGGATTTCGAGCATTTATTGCAATATATTTATGTGCTATACTGTACTATTCTGGATTGATTTGTACATAGATTTTCAGTTTCTATGTGTGAAACGAAGGAGCGAGAAACATAGGGATATGTTTCTTGCTTCTCTCTAACATCAGATAGGGGTTAAATCGCATCCGGCGAGGGTTGCAAACCACTAGCAGTAGCCGAACAGGAGCGTGGGAATGCTATCAATCGGGCATCCAGTACACGGGTATACTCTCCACACTTCGCGCAGCTCTCTCTCTCTCTCTCTCTCTCTCTCTCTCATCTGCATGAATTTATCTCACCGTGCCTACAAACCCGATCCTCGTTACTATATAGACGTACACATTCGTTCGATTCCCCGTTAGTATTGATTGCAACTTAGTTAGATCAATAGACATTTACTTCTCAGCTGTAACCGGCTATCAAAATAGGCTTCAATTATTTGATTCTACGTGTACGTTTCTATCTATTTACTCAGTCGAACTTATGAAAACTAAGATGTGATGATGAAGATCTTCTAATTCATTCGTGTACAATATTGTCTCCTTGAAGTTTTTCATATTTTAATTGATTGATTCATTTGTTGCTTCATTTAGTTTTGGCACAATTCGAGCCTCTTAGAAAAGTGAGAGTACGAAGGAATATTAAATTAAATAATGAAAGGTTGAACTCCGAATTTCTAACGCATGTAATGATTGAAAGTGAAAACTTTGGCGACCTTTTCGTTGATCTTTTCGATCTATTCGTCGTGGTTGGTAAACGAATATACTGCAATAAAAAAGGTGGAACACGTTAGAGGATGCATATTTCTGTTACTTTAAAGTGTACGTCCGTCGCCTGGTAAACGCCTTTAAGGCACGTTCGACTCTCAAACTCTCTCTCTTGTCGTTTCACCATCGCATTTCATCCTGAGCCCTAGGTCACCCTCTTTCAAACGGCATCCTTGAAAAATAAACGATAAACGACAGGCCAAACGGTAGACTGAGCCAATACGAAAACGCGCGCGAGAGGAAGAGAGAGACAGAGAGATCTCTCCCTCAAAAATGTCTCTCTTTGCATTTCACGAGTGTAACCTTCCTACGCTCCATTCGATGCCGAATATCGAGCGTTTCGACGTTTCACCACACCACCCTTAGAAGCCCTTTGCCGTTCTCTCCTAGAAGCTTTCAGTGCATTTAAACCATATTTGCTCTTTCTTCACAAAGTACCTATTATACCTGACGGAGATAAGGACACGGAAATAAGGCTGCAGAATGTAGTACGTACACGGCATTCGATTCCACGCTGTTTGAAGAGCGTGAAGCTCAACCCTTACAAACCTCGTCAAATATTTGATCAAACGCGTCGAAATGGCCGTAAACCTCAACGCCCTGGTTAAGTTTCTAACAAGCCCTGAGACTCTGCTTGGTGTGCCGCTCCCTCAAGAATCGAATTGGTCGGCGCACCTCCAGCCAAACAAACAACTTTCCGTCCAAGACACTATGTATCTACAGTTCTAACATTCTTATCTTTACTTTAGAGTTAGCAACCTCTAGTTACACCAGAAATTACCACCAACGAAAGAGTTATGCAGCTATAAAAACCTCAAACGATTAAAGCTCCTAACGCGAGTTTCTCGAGTGGACAACAATATTTCTTCAGAGGAAAAGTGTCGTCGAGGAGTGTGGCCCTCGAAAAACCCTTAGCGCCTCTCCCCGGCGAGTCGAGCCGGTCGGCCTCCAAGAGGCACAAACCATAGCTCGAATATTCGACCCTCCCGCCGAGGCACAATCGAAGCAGCTTCCAAGCAAAATAAAAGACTACCGATCGGTCGTTATTATCCTTTGGATTCTCTTGTTTTTGTATCCTGCTGATGTTCGATCCAATCGGTAGTTGTAGCACCGCACAATGTATCGCCGTTAACATGACACGCACCCACGTACCGGCGTAACGACGATGACAACGTAAACGTAGATGTAGGGAGGGCGAATTGGCGCACCGACATTTCGCGATCTCACCCCTCACAACTGTACCCTCTTCTCTTTGCTTCGTATTTTTGTACAATTTTATTTACGGTTAATTTTTTTTTAATACGCGATACTGTTATTACGACGAAGCAGAGCTTATATTTTCTTTTTAGGTTATTTTCGGTACAAGGGGTTGAACCGCCGTCGGGCCGTAGGCCGTGTAGCACGGCTCTCGCTACTGCCGGCTGGCACAACGTGTACCCTCGCTACTAACGTGATATCCTCCCTCCAACGTCGAGCCAAGTCCCTACTACCTGCGCGCCCGCCAACCATACTTCCCCCACCAGGTCACCATACCGAACAACCCTAGCCCGTGTCTCTCGGCCATCCCTTCTCACCACGTTTCGACAGGAAAATTCGCGCATGCGTCTATTGAGTCTGATAATAAAAAGCACCAGGGCCGTACTACCAGGCGTCGAGACGCTCCGCGTACCCTAGGGCAAATTTCGTTTTTCTTACGTTGTTCCTCAACGATTGCTGCGCGAGTGTGGGTGTTGGTGCATCTTTTTTTTCGCCAGTTCTACCCCCTAGAGTTTATCCCTTTTTCCTATCTATTTCTTTCAGTATCTTTCTTTTTTCACATCCACCGTTGCTCTTAAATGCGCTAGGGTATCTTTTCTGAGACCAGTTCATCCGCTTTTCTCTCATTCCTTTCATTCATTCTTGACTTCTTTTTTTATTATTTCTTTTTTTAACGAAACAATACTTGGAATATTTGCTCATTGCGGAATCTCGCAATCCAGCTGGTTTTTAGCAACTATTAGAGCTCATCGAACGATGCTTCAACGTTTATCCACTTCTACCGAACATTAACTTCAACCACCATATCGAATATAACTAAGGTTTTTATAAACATTAGAATGAGTTTTGGAATTTTTTCTAGTTGGATTTTCTAACTAGGTGAGTCATCCTCTTTTCTCTTATTCCTTTTTTCATATTTCACTTCTCTTTTCATATTTATAGTTTTTTCGAAACAATACTTGGAATATTTGCTCACTGCAGAGCATTCATTCGGTGTCGGAGAGATTGAGCTGATCGAACGATGCATCGATTGTTAACTACTTGTACCAAGCGAATATAATAACTGAGATTAATAAACATTAGAATGAATTTCGAGAATTTTCTAGTCTGGATATTTAGCAACGAGGGATGTTCGTTTAACGATCCCAACTGGATGGGTTTCACGGAGGAGGAGGGGGGACGCTCGGGATTAAAAATGAAATTATTGAACACGATTGTTTCCAATTTTTTTTTGATTTCACGATAGCACAGTGCATTTTCTTGCCGCATCGCCAGGCGATTTGAAGTATACGAAATAAAATATACAACGGGAAATTTTGAATAATCGAGGAATCGTCGGGCATTCCCTCATCGTTCACGATTTATCATATATCCACGATAAATCAGCATGGGACACGACTCAATGGTAACATAATTTATTTGATATACGACGAAGAAATATAAATATCATCAAGTTCCCCTTATAAAAATTATGTCACGTCAGATAGAGCGAAATATACCTTTTAGATAGCTTATCGATTCTGTACTAACACGCCACCTTATATTCACAAAGCGACGTGCCAAAAATATATATTATTTATTTTGTGTCTATCGTGATACACATCCAGTTACTTATGATTGTATCACTGTGATCCATACAATCGAAGGGCTCACATCTTGAGGCCTATTGCCCCGACGATACATGAATTTTACATTCAAGTCCGATAAGCTAAAGGTTGTCTGGAATTAAAAAATGCTCCTGCAATGAATTTGTCTAATTGTGATTCTTAATGTAAATAGGTTTTTCAAAATTTGTTTACTGCTGCGATTAATTCACTATAACTTCGTTAGAAACTTTAAATATCTTTCCCTAAAACTAAAAAAAGATGTGGTAAGTCTATACTAAATGTGATTACGAATAAGAAAAATCAAATTTTGTGATTCGCATTTTGCATATAAGAGTTCGTAAATAGTAAAACATTGATATTTAATAAAATGTTGTTATTTTTATGTACGTTTGTTGATACTTTTAATTGGTGTTTTATTGGATTAGCATGTAGCGTAACATTATAATGAGTGATCTTTTATATAGAAATCCGTATGGCAACCCTTTGAATATAATTATCAAACTTTGTGGCCTCAACTTATGGCATTTAGCGCAGTTTACAAATGTGTCCTTAAGTTTCCTGTGATTATGTCTGCTTCTCCGACATTCAAAATTCACGCTTTACCCTCAAACTTCAATTTCTCAGTTCGTTTTATTAGACACTTCCTTCGTTCCTCTCTCCATCAATCGCCATCAACCCTTTTACCACTTAGCTCCGGTATCCCTACATAAACATCAGCTTCGCGAGAACAACAGACAACAGCAATTTTATTTTTCATGATCAAAGAAGAAGATTTGTCTATCATCGGGATCTTGTAAGTTCGTTATTGTTAATCTAGGCGCGAAAAAGAGAAGGGTTGGTAAACTTGTAGAGCGAGATTAACGCAAACTTCAAGAGAGAGTTATTACCCAGAAAGAAGTATTTGGAGTCAACCACATTCAGTTGGCTACAACCAAATACAATTTTTTTTTCCAGTATTGATAAGTGGTCAAGTATAAGGCGAAATAAGGGGTGGTAGAGAGTAAGCTGACTATTAAAAACGCGGGAGGCATTGAATCGTAGAAGAGACGCAAACCACGCGCCGTCGACACGCCACACTGCGAACGACGACGCCATATTGATTTTCCGGAGGGCTACCGAACCGCGCACGATTCGCCCTAATATAACCCCCGTGGAGTTTCACAACTGCGTTTCTCTCCACACTTCTCATAATTCGGGAGAAAGCCATGCCTCGTTTTTAAGGGGACTGAGTAACCTGTAGAACATAAAAATGCAACTGTTTTACAGTTCCACATAAGTAATTGAGGTTTTTTTGTAGTCATTTTTTCTATCTTTAGCTTGTAGAGTTCAGATTGCATGGATATACCAAATTAGCTTTGCAAAGTCTCATTCTCTTTGTATAAAGACTCTGTCCACTCTAAGTGTAGGAATTTCCATTTGTAGATCTTGAACAAAAGATATATTCTCTTTCATAGTAAATTTTACCTTAGTAATTTTTTCATAATTTTCTTCTGTAACTTTTACATAAGATCCTCAAATGTAAATGTCTATACTCGGATCAGACAAGATCTTCTCACATAGAGAATGACACCTTGCGAAGCCAATTTAAGAAGTAGCGATGAAAATAGAAAAAAATATTTGCACCATTGAACAGTTACGAAAATATTATATTTTTTGTGCTCTTCAAGCGATGTTTCTTATCAAGATGCGGGGTCTCATATGTGTAGTTGCAAAGTAATTTTATTTTTATGGTTTTTAGGTTACTCGACCGCCTTAAGCTATAAAGATCTCGATATTTGATAGTCTAGTTGCTCAGTGCGGTTCTGAATACATTTCGAGAGAAAAATAGTACCAATTAGACACACATTGTTCCTTAGGTTTTATAGATCGTTGCTTCTGTTATGTAACCAAGACAGTGGTCGATAATTTTTCATAACATTTCTATTTTTTTCAATAATTGATTATTCTTATGTTCTTGCGATCGAACAATTTGTGTTCGAATCTTTGCTCTATTTTAAGACAAAAGTTCATATAAACCACTTTCGTATATGCAACCGTTTCTAAGTTAGGAATCAAAACAAAAACAATTTTGAACGAATACGTCGTGTTTGAGCGTTAATTGAAACTAAAATAATAAAGATGCAAATTTGAAATTTGCATATTGCTTCCTCGTGATCTTGGCCACCTCCAGATTCTCCTCTACGGATAATAGTTATTTTTATTCTGGCTTCCCCATAGAGAAAGTGGTATTAATATTTTAAATAGAATAGAAAATTTACTAAAATTGCAAATTTCATAAAATTTCAATTACTTAATCGATTTTCATCAAATTCAAGACCAAGTATCCTTATCTCCTAGCCAATTTGCATGTCAAGTTTCAGTTTGATATATAAAAATGTATGAAAGTTGGAGCAAAAATAGATTTTTTTTTCGAAAAATTATAAAAATGGATCGTTTATTAAAATCTGAATGCCTCGATCGATTTATACGAAACTCAATACCAAACAACCCGGTCTGTTTTTTGAGATTTTTTCTAAATATGATTTCTCGACGTTTTGCTACTTTTTAAGTATTCTGACATAAAAATGAACATTATTAAACTTTCTGGTAAGCCATTTCAGTGAAAATAATTGCAATCAACGGCCGATTTCGGTGAAAAATGATCTTTTTAATTCGTAGCTTGAAAATATTCGCAGATACGGAAATAGTTTATATGAGCTTTCCCTCTTATTTGACTGTTCGTACACAACTTGACTATTAATTCATTACTCATTCTTTATATATTGGGTTGTTCGGAAAGTAATTTCGTTTTTTCCCAACAGCGGACTTGATTGTATTTTTTCACAACCAACTTCACACTTAAGCCGCATAATCATATGTATTTTGACAGCTGATATAGCAAGGCTTGCTTGTGAATAAATTTAATTGATTCTGCACAGTAGTTTTTGGTTGATACCCTTTCATATATGGAAAGTGAAAAACAGCATTTTCGGCATATTTTACTTTTTTACTATAGAAAAGGTAAAAATGCTGTTCAAGCAAGAAAAAAATTATCCGATGTGTATGGGGAAGATGTGTTAAGTGAGCGCCAGTGCCAAAACTGGGTTGCAAAATTTCGATCCGGCAATTTTGATCTCGAAGATTCACCACGTTCTGGAAGGCCAGTTGGAGCTAATGAAGACACAATAAAGGCATTAATTAATGCAAACCGGCGAATAACAACTCGTGAGATCGCTGAGAGATTAAATTTATCGAATTGGACCGTTCGTGATCATTTGAAACGGCTAGGTTTAACCTCAAAGCTCCACATATGGGTTCTACATCTTCTTACGGAAAAAAATTTGTGCCGTCGCATTGACGTTTGTGATTTGCTTCTGAAACGCCCAGAAAATGATCCATTTTTGAAGCGTATCATCACTGGGGACGAGAAATGGGTTGTCTACAACAATGTTAAGCTCAAAAGATCCTGGAGTAGAAAAGATGACCCGGCTCAAAGCACTTCGAAAGCCAATATTCATCAAAAAAAGGTCATGCTATCTGTTTGGTGGGATTTCAAAGGAATCGTTTATTTTGAGCTTCTACCGAGCAACAGAACGATCAATTCTGACGTGTACTGTCATCAGTTGGACAAATTAAATGATTCACTTAAAGAAAAAATGCCAGAATTGGTCAATAGGAAAGGTATAGTGTTCCAACAAGATAATGCGAGACATCATACAAGTTTGACCACTCGGAAAAAAACTTGAGATCTTGGATGGGTTATACTGCCACACCCACCATACTCTCCAGACCTGGCACCTTCAGATTATCATCAGTTCCGGTCTCTACAAAATTTTTTAGACGGTAAAAAGTTTAATTCAAATGAGAAGGTCAAAAGTCACTTGGATCAGTTTTTTGCCAGCAAAGAACAAACATTTTATGAGCGTGGAATCATGCTACTGCCAGAAAGATGGCAAAAGTTATTGGATCAGAATGGATAATATTGGATTGAATAAAATATTAATTCGCTATAAGAAAATCGTCTTTCATTTTTATAAAAAAAACGAAATTACTTTCCGAACAACCCAATATTATTTCCATATTTTTATATAAATAAATGTTCAGAGTGCTGTAACGATGCCTGCCTTGCATACAAGTAGACGATTTGAATGAGAAGAATATTAAGGTGATATTAGCGCAATCATTAGCGCTCTTAGTCGGTACCTGAACAATCCGGGTTCAATCCGCCATGATCACCATATATTTCTCTCTTCGGTAATTCAGCAGGCCATCGTCACTACCATTATATACACTTGCCCAAGTTCTCTGTCCGGTAATCACAGTGTCTTAGAGTACGAAAAAAAACATTCACTCATTTCTGTATGTCTGTACCATCCAAAAACACAATAACTAATACTTATTCTCTACAAACAAAACCTACTTTTGGTATTGCATTGCAGGACAATCGCAAAACTCCTTCTGATATTTTACCTGAAATAGTTTACAAACAAATTTTCGGTAATATTAGTGTACGCGCCAGTCGTATCGTGATTAGCTAGGTCCGATCGTATTGTGCAATGGAAAGGGAAACAGTTTGAATAAGTAGCCGCAAGGGGCGTAGAAGTTAAGATGGCGATGTAAGCCAAAGAACGAACGCGTGAAGTGTCACGCTCGTCGATATATTTTGCAATAAACAGTTTTATAGAAAGTACAAGTGGTGTAACTTATGTTTAACCCGACTGAACAATTAGTAAAAAAAATTATTTTGGTCCGTCCTACTTCTTACTTTCATACAGATCATTAATCATTGAATGATTGATCAGCAGTATACTTATTCCATTATGCATCCACTCATATAGGATTATAATAATAAATCATTCATCAGAGGCAGGGATAATACGTAAAAAGTTGTATGCCACTCCCAAGAACTCCAAAAAACCCACGCATTTTTCACGTACACGATCCTTTTTGCTCCCTAAAATGAATAAGATATGACACATTTAATTTAATTAATGTAAATAATTGTCAACGAAAAAGTTGTTCTAAATTTTATCACCAGATCTTAGAGTTTTACATTTTTCGTTAACCTCTTCGAGGTTAAACGTGCGCAAAACGACGCAACAATAGTATTTCGCATTCTCGTTCAACGAAACATCATCGTATAATTCCCGAAAATTAAAGATTGCATGAAATTTTGACACTGATGAGGCAGTATTTAAAAAAAAATTATATTGATAAAACGAGTACGAACTTCACAGAAGAACAAAATTGAAAAAATTATCTTTTTTTCGAACCATCCTACTGCTTATTTTTCTTCGTGGACGGTAGAAGTTGGTGTTCCTGTGGAAATACAACAAAATTAAACGTCATAGAGCGTTTGAGCGCCAAAGCTCTAAATTATAATTTAGAATATTACATAAACAATATAACGTCAGGGTTAATTTACGTTAACGTCACGGCGGCACTTTCCAAGGTATATGTTTTATTACGTCTCTCATATATGATTATATGATTAACTTTATCGTTAAATGTCGTAGTTTAGCAGTCGGTAATTATTAAACTTAATGCTAGTTTATTTATCGTTTTATCGCATTTTCTACACGAATTATCAGGTATAAAACTAAACGAGTTTTCCGACTTCCATATTATTCAGTGAAAGGTTGTACTCCGTATCAAACAATGTCCACTTTTGAATACTGTTTCTTTCTAGTAGTATTGTTGCAAATGTTCAGTTTACTGGAGATTGTCGTTGGACAAAATGACGATACTGATGAGTTGAACTGCAAATTGAAGGAGAGCGGCTTGAGGCTTGGCTGAAAAAATTGAATAGCATTCAATAGCTTTTCCGCATTTAAATATTATACAACGACGATGTAGCCATAAAGAGTTGGAATAAGAATACGAAATGTAAAAATAATAAAAGAGTAAGATACAACGAATCTTGAAACGCTTCACTTATTTTTTTTCTCACAATTCTTCTGATTGTCAACCAGAGAAATTGATAATGGAAAACTGTAGTAAATCGGAAAGCTGTGTAATATGGTAAAATTGGCGAAAGATTCGACAAAAATGTGCCCCTTGTAAAAATGTAAGATGAACGTTTTTATTATTAAAAAAATGTTTTAAAAAAAATATCTACCCCTTCTTTGGCTGGATAATCAAAGTGAATATCGTTCTGTACATCCTGAAGTAATAGAGCTTCAAGGTTTTTTTTATTCGTCTCGAAATATATGCAGAATCGTGCTGGGTAACAAAACTATGATGAGCGTCGATGAGTTTAATAAAGAACTCATCGCGTACTCGTATCCACATATATGTACATCGAAAAACCTTAACGTCCTAGACACGCATATTGATTTATTCTCATACTACCGTGTATGTGCCTATTACACAAACTTACTTCTTCTTACTTGCAATGCTAAGTTATAATATATGTATATAGATACAGTTCGCAACGTAAGTTCATTCCTGTGTCCCAAGAAACTTTTCAGGTACCCCAGTTTCAACGAAATTCTCTACGCTTCGAACTACTGGAAAAACTTTCAGATTACGCGATCGTGTTAAGATAATATTTAATATTACGAATGAAGTGGATAGACTTTTGATAAAACGAGTCTTGTAAATGTAATATTGAGTTATAGCTATGTTGTGAAATAAAAAAAACAGTTTATCGTAACACAATGGATGAACTGCGCTGAAAATACGATGAAATTATAAATTTTTCAACAACGACGCTTGCTTAAGGGGAATAGATTTCTCTCGTTGAATGAAGGTTATAGAAAGTAATGGGATTATCAAAAACCGTGTAATTGTAATTGTTTTTTTTCTTCAAATAAATTCGACTTCAGACATATTATTGAATAACAAAAACGTGTAATAAATATTTTTGTATTAAAAATTAGTACATAAATTTCTAGTAAGGCGAATTTGTTGAATTGTACGACGGACCCATCAGATAGTGGTACACTAAGATTACTATTTAGATTGAGCAAATTAAATTCAGTTCGCTCGATGGTAATTTATTTCAACCAACTGCATATATTTAGCTCAACCTCACGTTGTATCGGATATGGTAAACTCACGATAAACTTGAGACAAATATTCATTGAGCATTATTACCTTTAATTGAAGTCAATTGAATATAGTTTGGCTCAACTTCAAAGTACAGCTGGCTCAAGATCACCTTTAGTTTCACCATATTCAATCTCACGTGAGGTTGAGCTAATTGTATGCAATTCGCTAAATTGAATTTACTTTGAGTTAATTTAATTTATTCAGTTAAAACTCATTTCAGTTGGCGCCATTTAAATACTTTTTTTCGCAGTGTAGGAGTAGTCGTATTTTTTATTGCATTTTGACTATCATTCGACCTTAACGTGTCAACCTTAACGAGGGTTTGCGAGTCTAGTAGTTTGCTAGCTACCCATCGGTCTGGACGCATTGACGAGCGGTTTACAATACCGTTGCCCCGATCTTGCTATTCCTGCGCCGTAAGTTCGTTCAGAACTGTGAGAGAACGAGCTCGACTGGCGATCAAGGGTTGTCGCGCGCCGACACCACCGTGTCCCACCACCTACTGCATGCAATCTCCCCACTTTCAGGTTCTCGGCTCGACTCGAGTAAACCCGGACTGCCTCGACCGAATATTCGACCCCCGGCACCACCGTTATGATTTCTACAGCCACGTTATCTATTTCAGGATTATAAAAAATCCACCGCGACCGATTAATTCATCAACTCGTTACGGAATATCGACCCCATCTCGCGTGACAAACAACCGAAGCTACTCGACTGCTGAAAACTATACGAAGCAACACTTTGAAAATTTGGTTCTGGACTTATGCAGAAGCCCGTTATAAACAGCTTCGATTCATTTATGTTATTCCATAATATGAATTAATTAAAATGCAGAATGCGTTTATATTTGTTTATTCAGATATTGTTATTCGATAACAAATACGAAATAATTAGTATAATAAGAAATACACTTTAGATCGAGGCTTGTAAATATTGACATTAACGCAATAGAGAATCGTTAAAATCATACGAATAAAATTATTATCATTGATAAAAAATTTAATTGATTAAAGACTTTATTTTTCGAACAATTGATTTGAAAATAGAGTTGGATACTAAGAAAAGGTTTTCTCTGTGTCATCGGTCGGTAAAAGTGGATTTCTGCATATCTTCATGACTTTTGCATATTCGGCGCACTTTGAAGATAATTTTTATTTAACTTGATAATTTTATTTGTTTTTAAAAATAAATATTCAGAGGCTTACAATAAACAAATGCGATTCTGACAGGGATAAAATGAAGTTAGAAACTACTGTAGAGGGTAGAAAATGAACAGAAGACGGAAAACGTTTACCTTCTGCCCTCTGAATCGCATTGGTCTGAAATTGGCTCGTTTCGACTGGCTAAACAGACATTGAAACTCGCTGTTTCAATGCAGGTAATATAAAAAAGATATTTCTTGTTTAAATTCATTGAAAACCTTCGCTTTGGTACACTAGATTTTGAAACAGAATTGGATACCTAAAACTGTCTCATCATTGGATAAAAGTGGGTTAGTTTCTGTACATCATCATGATTTATTCGACGCATCTTTTGAGAAGATAATTTTTTATCACAGAGTAGTATTTAATTGAAAAAAAAAATATAACGTAGACGTTTTCATTTTTATTATCCATATTTTCTTCGAAGTTAGTGAGGAAAGCGTGGGATAAGGGAAGAATGAGAGTTCCGTCGAGCGTACATTCACGTATCCGCGATAACACGAGAGTTCGCGAAGGCACGTCCACAGGCTTCGTGATATTACGAGACCGTTTTACCTCGCTTTCGTGTTTCAGGCTTTCATTTTGACTTGGATTAAACGGTTCTTCGAGGAGTAAGGATCAGGAACGAAAGCAGCGGAAGCTGCAGCAGCTATACGTATAACACGTGATGTAAGATTTTAAATTACTGCACCGCATAAGATGATTGCGAAAAAGCACTATAACCTGAGCGTCTAGAAACAAATAAGCTCATTATTCCCCAGCGCCATGCATCAGTGCAGGTCTACTGATTGTTTCGATACAAGCTCGACCAGAGCTACGCTGAGATAAAATTACATAGCAGGTGAATAAATATAGTAGAGCTTTGTCATAGAAAATATTTCCCTCACTGAATGTTTGTATTAGAATAGTTGTTATAAATATATGAAAAAATAATGGTAAATACAATTATAGTTACAGTGTCCTACAATAATTGTACTTTTTTGTGGCAACTATAAAACTATAAAATGTTACCTCAGAGAAATATACGATATCGTTGAATTTACCATACGTTTTTTAAGTATATCAGTTCATCTTAGAACGCTTTCTGACTCAACTGAGAATAGAAAATAATTCACAAATTGAAATTTCTAGAATACTCTCAATTATTTGAAAGAAGCAAAATCTTATATTCGGACAGCTCACCGTAGTTTTAGGTTCTTGTTTGTATCTTTCTCAATTATCAATAAATAATTTTTTTAAATCAATAAATGTAGACTTGAAGGGATATGAAAATGGCAATTTCACTAATCCCAGTGTAGTCGCCTTAGTGACACGTTGAAAATCTTGTCAAAGCTATTAATTATTGTGGTATATTGTCAGACTTAAATGACAAATGGAAATTGCACTCCGGTATAAATTTGGAGTTGAGGAATATTCACATTTAATTGGAATAATTATTTCAAATAAGCTAAACTTCTTAATTGGGGAGGATCAAGACACCCTTTAAATACCTTCTGCTCGAGTAGAAAATCTGTAACATTATATTCGCCATAAATCAGACACTGTTGAGCCTCTGTTAAGAGGCAATATCTGCCCTGACAAGACCTTAGTAGTATTTGATTTATGCCGAATGTAATGCTATACATTTTCTATTCTATTGTATGTTTCTTTATTAAAAATGTAGATTTATATTTGCTAAATATATACTTACATTTAAGAGATTTGAGAAAAAATAGCCTTTCGCTAATCCCAGTCTGTGACCTTCTTTAATTAATTCAATCTCTCATGTATGAGAGTCTCATGAAACGTGTATAAGTCTCGCGTGTCAACACTAACGTCACTACCATGAAAAGCTCTACACGACATAGTTTCGTGAACGAGGCGAGACGTGAGTACGATATTACGGTCTCGTGTCCTCCTTCCTTTCACATCAAGCTTTTCATTTCGGCTGGTATAACTTAATAGGTTCTAGAAGTAGCGCATAAACACGAGGTCGGGTCTTACCTACTTGAAAGTCGCAAAGAATTCAAATGTACGCAACTATTCAGTAATACATTAACTCGTAATATTATCGAGTAGTTTTGTAGGATGCTAATTGACCTGCGCATCATTATAAAAATGAATTTGTCTACGATTGAGGATTTAAAAAAAGATCGTTGTGAAAATTGTTCTCATGAAACCATTGAGAAAATTTATTACACAAGTAAGTCACTAATGATCCCTTGATCGTTATTATTTTCGTCAAAATGTTGATATTCAGGTTTCTCTGGCTGTCTAGATTAAGAAGCTCATGTATACAAAGAGTCATATTTATAACGGTCCGATGATGTATGAGAGTGGGGATGACAAGAACGCGTACGCTAACGGCTCTAAGAATATGAAGTGAGTCGACTTCCAAATGGACGAGAGAGCGAACGTGTGACAATGTACTATAATAACTATAACGATCGCTCTCAATATTGTGAATAGTGCACAATTTAAATTACAATAAAAATAATTATACAGTCCACTAACAAACTCAATTATTATAACAATCGAACCATTTTAACCCAAACACTAGCTTTATGAATTTTTTAAATAATGCTCGTGGTCGTTGCAACTTCCACAAAATTTCGGTTTTCGAGCTAAATAGTTTTTCATAATTGCAGATACATTTTAATTTGTTTGGTATTAAAGTTGGCTATAATTGTAAAAGTGGTGTAAATCTTATGAAATTTTGGATAATTCACTAAGTTAACGTTAGTTAACTCGTAACCTTTGTTAACGTTAACAACTCCATCAAAACTTAACTTTGTGAACTAAAAGTATCTGGTACTGAGTTTAAATTTTAGGGAATTTTGAATTTTTCAATTGCCAACGCTCCAATTTTCGCAAATTTCGAGACCGTGAACTAAAAATATGTACACACCTAATAACGTTCAAGTATGGCGGAACATTTGATTAAAATCAATAAAGGGATTCGAACGTCATGACAGATTAAATTTTTTATTACGATATCTATAAGAATTCTCATTAAAATATATACTAGCGATCAAATTTTGTGGGTTTTAAACATTTTTCAAAACTGTGTTGCAACGGTGATCCTTGCACGTTGCTTCCTTATTCTTTTAATCCGTCGTCCACAAAGCTTTCTCTATGAGAAAGCCAAACTGACCAACGGACTTCTTTATGCTGGTGGATGCGTAAGCGACAGACCACAAGAATGAGGAAGCAACGTGCAAAGTTTTTCTCTCGCCTTTGATAACTTAACGAGGTTCAATATCCAAGCTTTTTATTTCGGGTGGTATAACACAAAACGATCTAGAGATATCGTATTATCGCTATGTCGGGTTTTACGCACTTAAAGTTCGCAAAGAATGCAAAGTATTCAAAAATAAATTTTCTTAAGATGTTATCAGGAAGTTTTATGGAGTTTTAATTTGCCAGGACACCATTAAAAATAATTAACGGATCCACGATTATGAATGAAGAAAAACCATTAATTTATCTCGTAAACCTTTTATCACTTTATTGTGTTTGATATTGAATAAATTATAAAACTGATCGTAACTGACCAAGCTTTTATATTTGGCGACAACCCCAAAGCCCAACTTTATATTTTCTACATTTTTTGTTATACGAGGGACGTTACAACCAACCATGCATCCACGGTCCACCCAAACCCAGATTTACCGCGGTCACGTACGATATACGATTTGATAAAACTATCCCTCGCCGCAGGGGTGAGCTTTTCCCTCGTTAGCGGTGAATTGTCTCTGCCATGGAATGTTCGTCCAACGATGAAGCACGTACCGGGTGTGCGACGAAACTTCGTGTGGCCAAGGGATGCCTGGATGCTCGTCTACGGAGACCCAGGTGTGTATAATCTCCCGTTATAACTCGTCAAACTAGTTGAGAACCAGCGGACTATGAAGAACCCAGCCATCTGTTTACAAGTTCTCTGGGTCTAGTTTAATAATGCTCGACTTCTCGGTAAATGAATTTAAGAAAAATTGATAGAATAGTAGGTTTTAAAATGAAGACGATAAATCAACTTCACACTGGAAAAAAGTGATCGATATTCATTTGTTTCGTAAGCCGCTCACCGTCGATGAGCAACTGCGAATACATTTATTTTTATTTCCCCAAAGTTTCTATCCAACGGTTTAATATTTCAAGTATCTTTCATGTACAAAATGTGTTAAGACATTTGTGGATTTAAAGTTTGATCGTTAAAAGCAAAATTCTTGCCAACTTATCTCAATAATGATTGTTCGCAGTGCAACGCGATATATATGGTACCGATGGATAAGGAAGATATCTCGAGTTTTATTTGAGGAGTATCGATGGAAAGCTGTAGAAATACACCACGTGCTGTACCACGTCCAGAGTTTCCCTTGCCCACTTCACTGCTGCTCTTGATTTTTCTCGAGTTTCTTTCGGACCTTCGATATAGTGGAAAAAGCGGAAACTGTATCGCAGCGGGCTCTGCTAAATAACGCCCAGGGGACGGCCGCGGAGCAGATGAATGGAATTGGGACCCGGATTGACAAGAAATAGCGATATGGTTTTTTGTATCGATTTGTTGATGACATCTATCGAACGAGTGTTCGTCAATTTACTCTGTACTGATAGAAATAGAGAGAAAAATAAAATTTTTGCCGTCGGAATGAATCATTTGAGAATCCAGAAAAATAGAATAAAAACACAATTACGTTTGAAAGCAACAGTTTGCACAAATCCATTTGTATGGATTTAACAAGCAAATACCTTTAAGAGAAAATGAGCTCTTGGGTCGCTGGTCAGTCACTTTACTTCTGTGTATTTCTGTGTTACAACGAACGGCGTTTATAACTGTCAACGCATACATTTATATGTCGACAGTTTGCATTGTAGTCTCGCAGTCTTGCGAGTAATGCTTAATAGTTCACCCAATTAAAACTTGGAGTCGAAGCTCGCATTTTGACTTCTAGACGGAGGCAACGACCGTCTAGAGACAACCGACGACGTGCTTCTTCGGCGTAACGATATTCGAGTTCGTTCGGCCCGACGAATTCAAGAATTAATAAGGCACGACTTTGAAACATTTTGGATCACGTTTTCAAGTTGACATTAATGCTCCCAGTAGTGCGAGCTCGTTCAGTAGTCTTGTGAAACGAATACAACCATTTTAAAAAATGCTTACAAGCGTTCGAAAGTCAATCAATATTAATATCAATAAGTTGGGCTTATTCTCAAGAATTTTGATGAGTTTATGTTTGACTTAAAAAAATCGGTTTTATCAGGTGGCTAGATTAGTTTTTCAAGATTAAACTCATTTCAAAGTTTATTTTTCTTTAAGCTTTCTAGCATTCAAAAGATTGAATTTTGCGTATGGCAGATCGATAGATGATAATGAAACGTTAGAAGCGGGTTAACTTCCTTATGTATTTATACTGAAAAACAATTGTGCAAGGTAGAATCTTGCAAATTAATTTTTCATTATTCTATACCGTTCACAAAACAACCTCTATGAGGAAGTATATTGATCGATTTTGTCTTCCTCGTGGAGGAAGCATAGAGAATGATACGTAATAATGAGGGAGCAATTTGCGAGGATTTACTTTAGAGACTTCTTTACATTCTATATACACCAGCAATGCTTAATAACTTTAAATTTACGAGAGCTTAAGAACAATTAGAGATTAGAAACATCAAGGAACACACAATGAAGAAGACTACAACGACGAGCACAAATTTAGATTCGAAAAACATATTCAAAATTCTATAAAATCTTGTCTTGCCGATACATTTTAATTAAATTTCGAGCAGATAAAGAATTACTACTGCTTTACTTGTGTGAAAATTTTCAAATCGTTTGCTGAAGTATTTCTCAATTTACAAGTCTTTTATTAAAACGAAAATTCAAAGTCCCATAAAATACAAACCATTTTACAGATTTTAATTAAACTCTGTTCCAAACTTGGCTGATTAGTAGTTTATGTAGCAAGTTTAAACTCACCGGATCAAGGATTACGAGAGTTCTGTTCAAGTTAAATCGTTAAAAAAAATTTAAATATCATAAATTTCTAATCTCTTTTAACATTCCAGCTAAATACAATACAAAACATCATAGAATATATCTTCAATTATGAAGATCTATTAAACTCAATGGTCTAAGCATTGCGGTAACTGAATAGATTATGGGAATTTCTCAAAAAATTGAAAAGGTCATAAAATCAAAATGGCTACATACATTTGGACATAAATCAAAATAATTAAAGAGTGTTTACTCTTGGAATTCTTGAGTTATAAATTATAGAATTTAGAAAGTCTTGTACATTGTGAGAGTGCACGTATCTTGTAGAAAAGAATACTATGTATCCGGGAAGCATCACAGCTGAATTAAAAAGAAAAAAGGATAGTAAACAAGTATCATCTGATGGTTCCCCGGTAAAAAAAAAAGCTTTCAATTTTCAATGCGTTTGTTTTTACTGCACAGAAAAATATATTAGAAGTAGAACATTATACACGGAAAGAAAAAAATGGTATCAGGAACAACAATTGCAGTAACTTAAACTACAACCAATGGATATTATATGGGCAGTGAGTGACTGCAGTTAAGAATACTGTGCAATTGTAGAAAAATCACTATTATAACTATAACTAACACCAGAAGTAAAATAAACACCAAACCATTGCTACGTATAACGTTCGAAGCCTATCGTTACTATCCTACACTGGTAATTTTTACCATAATTCGTTTGCTACACATATTAATACAGAGAAGGATATTTGGTATGCATGCGACATAATAAAATGACGATAAATATATTGGTGGCATCAAAAGTAAACCAAAAACATATTTTTCCCACTCGGGAATCAGCTTTTTAGATATATTTTGTTATCGGCAATCGTTGGGTAGCGGTTTTCACCGAAAAAAATGTTGTGCCTATACCGTGATCTGAATCTATGATCTGCCTATCTAGCTGATTGCCTAACACGCTGACAATACCGACTACGCCATTCGACTACCGTTAAATTGAATACATCTAAATGACATAATAGTTATATGAGATGTAATCTGACATGTAATCTGACATTACATTTAATTTGATCAATGATTGAATTCAACACACACACTAGAGAAAGAGAGAGAGAGAGAGAGAGACAATTCATCAGAGGGCATTCACGGACGTGAATATTCAAAGTCTATTTCGTCCAGTAGGTACATATTACTACTAAGTATAGTAGATATTTCTTGTTCCATATATACGATTCAATGTACTACAATAGTAATATACGCTACTGGCTACCGTTATAAGGACAATTTAACGAGATATTCTAACTCTTCAGTCTGTGCAAGTTAGGTGAATAATAAAATTTACTTCAAACTTATTCACAAGTACTGAAATACAAGTAAGAAGTTTATAAGTTTCAATATAAATATTTTACTATAGCGTCAACGTTATATATTACAACATAGAGTGTTATTTAAGATAAGAGTTGCAGTTATTGATGTAATATGTAATTGTATTGATGTAAGCTCCAGATTCTTTACTAAAACTAATATCATATAACAAAGGCTGCACTTCGTCCTGTGGGTGCAAGAAAGCAGGGTTGAAATGCTCAACAATTTGCGGGTATTTGCCACGGAACATCGTGCCAGAACTCAAGCCCAATCGTTGAAATGGAGAAACAGAGTTCTGTCGAGAGAAATATCGATGAAAATGATATGCTGGACGTCGATGCTGTGAGCGATGATCGGAAACAAGGAGAAATATGCGAGGCAACTGAATCTGCTGAAATCACTGATGACGTTTTCCCCAGCACGCGTCGTGTTCTACGTTATTAGTCGGTAAGAAGAACTAAAATTGGATAATTTCGAATAATATTATAAACACAATTGATATTTCAAATAATTTTTATCAATATAAATATTTTTTTAAAAGTTATTACACGGCCTAAAAATAAGGCTCCAAGAAAGGCAGGAAGAAATTTAAGAAAAGTCTAGACATTTAACGTTACATTATACCGAAACTCATAAAAATACAGAAAAAGTTTATTCTCACTTTTTGTATAGAATTCAATTACCTATCTTTTTTATATCTACTGTAATTTCGATAAGATGAACGGTTACCGACATATCAGCGAAAAACTGAATATGAGCACCTATTTTTTAAGATGGTGGGTCGAGCGTCATAGACTGAGTTCAGGATTTTTATTATGATCAAATAGAGACCTTTATGTATCTTTCTGCTAAATTACACCTTTTTATCGGTGCGTTCCGGTATTTTTCCTTTTTCGATTGGATTAATTGATATTGGTTCGGAACAGATTTTTTTTTCATTGTAGACTACCATTTTTCTAAATACAAAACATAAGATATTTTGTCTGAAAAATGAAGAAGTTGTGCGCTGGAAAAAAAATAATTGTACGTAAAGCCAGATATTGCGCTTTCTACTCAAACGATGATATCAGTTTGATATAATGAGGCTTCTTCTTCGTCTTTGAATGTCCGAGGATAAAAGGACGGTGTCTATAGTTAGATATGGATATACACTCTTTTTTTTATTTTTACGGTTTTATCCGACTGAAACGACGTTATATATATATATATATATATCCATAGGAAAGAGAACCTAGCCCGCAGAACCGAGTCGTATATCCATCCGACTATTATTTATTGATACAGCGAAAAGGTTCGGTAAGCCGGTCGGATAAAGAATTCGAGGAGCCTACTCGTATGTAGTTGATGCTGGAAAGCCCCCTTCACACACAATATGTTCGTGCGTCCTTTTACTAACGTTGAGAATGGCTATTCACTATTGTAACTTCAAAGTTCCTAGATTTATTTTGAATTTTTCCGTCAGACATTCGTTGTTGCAATAATCGTATTTACAATTATTGTTTAAGTAGAGTAATTATTTTACGGCATATCTTGCACTTGAGGATTATATTTTCCATGAATAACGATCTGCTATACAGGATGATTGAGATTTTGAGACTGTACAACGGATTGTCTGAAAGCACTTGGCATGAAATGGAAAACTAGGTATGCGCTACCATCGTCAAGATTGCTGGCGTTGTTGCGGCAGAGAGTGATGACGAAACGGTAAAAACAGGTTGCAGTGGAAGGGTGGTTTACGGGGAAGTGATAGAGATATAGTGCAAGGAAAGGGTGAGGAGGACTGAGTATGAGTGGATTGGACTATGGGATGGACGTAAGGGCAAACGAACGGACGGACCGAGGATTGTTTCCAGTTAAAGCTCGAGCCACCGTGAGAAAACAAAATTTGAATACGCTTCGAGGTAAAAGTCACCGTTATGGAATTTCTCTCGAAGAGTGCACTGTCGTTTCTCACCCACACTTTCAATGAAATAGACGTGTGAATAAGCTGGATTTCGAATTTAGCGGATTTATTTCCACAGAGCTACTCCACTTGTTATCCAAGAAACTAGTTAATAACGAAACACGTGTGCTTTAAATAAAATTCATTTTTTACGTCATATTATTAATTAATAAAATTTATTACATTACACTAATGCAACGGATTTTTTCGCGTATTATGTCGATATTTGGATATTGGCGAATTGAATTTAACAGGAATTTCGTGAATTTTAATCGGAATGCTATCATCTTTGCTTGCGTTTACAAATTTGGTAATGAATTTGTCAAATTTATGAAATGCTAAATACGTCTTCGTATTCTCAGTGTTTGCTTGAATTAATATGTGGCACATAAAATATATATATTTAAATACAAATTGTTAACGTTGTTAAACTTCTAAAAATATTGTGCTGGGTAGGATAAAATCATTACAATGACTCTAATATTAATTCTCCATGGCGAATATAATTTAACATTTAACGCCGAGCGTGAACTAATTCAAGTGATTATTTTGATTTTTAACAACTTCGCATGTTCAGTAAACTATCAAGGAGTCATGTAACCACTTACAATTAAACTTATCTTTCACGAATCCACGTAAGTTGGAAGGGCGTGTAAAGTCTTTGAAAATGTTGGGTCTCCGGCATGAAAGGCGTTAAGTGAGCGCGTATGATACGTAAAGAGGATAAAGGAGTAAGCGTATAAATTAAAAGAATAAGAATTATCTATCAAGGGAATATGCAAGGGATATGCGAGAGAAGCATAAAGTGTAAGAAAATATGCAGGAAGAGTTCGAGCAGAGTGATATAAATATGAGAATTTATAATAATAAGAGTCACAGATCGCTGAAAGAATAAATGGCTTAAACAGAAAAAAATTAACGGGGCGCTGTGTAGCTCGAGCTGAACCGACATTTTATTATCATATTCAACTGACCCTTTTCAAACACGATAAAAGAAAAGAAATAAATGTGACGTATATTCCAAGAATCTGCGCGCACAAGGCTTTTGTCCAGCTTTCCTCTCTCCGGTGCATTAAATTTATAATCCAGATTATTAAATTATCTCCGTACGTCTTCGACTTCAGGATACTGGTAATGAAATACCATAATTAATAAGTCGAGTGTACTGAAAAAATGGGTAGCTTTTACAATAAAGCTGATAGACTTACTGGAATTTCTTGTAACGAAAAAAACAAAAGTTCAATCACCTTCACCCTACGAACCGGATATACAATCATTCTTCAGAGTAGCTTGTTTTAGAGAAATGTGTTCGTGAGGAATAGAACGCCACGGGCTACTCAAGTAGAATATGTTTTTTTTGCACTTTATGGCTCTACCAACATGGCAGTAGATCATCCTCGGCTCTGAAACCCCGCCGGGCTTAATTACACGATAGCTACACTATAGGCGATCCTCAGAGCGGAAGGCTCTGGCGATAAAAAACATGTGATAATTACAGAAAAGAAAGGGTAATGGATCTGGTGATAGATACCAGAGTAGACATGTCCGTTGGGGAATAGTGAACATCGTCTCTTTTCTCAAATGCTTCACAGGAATGTATAACCTGATTGGACAGAGAATCGAGATACTCCATCAGGTTGCTCGTTAAATAAATCAGGAACAGATATAAATGATAGAAGAGGTGATAGTTAACTGAAGGGTTTATACATTTCAAGTAAATTTATTGAACATGTTTACTTGAAACATTTTTATTTCTTTATTTGAAGCGTTTTGTCACCCTGAGATACTCGAAGCGACATCAAATATGACGAATTTATTTTGATCCACCTATTGAGTGAACATTTATTTTCTTTCATAACTATGTTTAAAGCATATATTGATGAACATATTGTATAAATATTATAAACAATATTAAAAAATTAGGCGGGTTATGAACTATCTCGCGCAGATCCTCCAACGTAAACCGCGCTAACGGTGTATTGAGTTATGACACCAAGGTTTGTCTAAGACAAAAAATTCTATGATTCTCTTTTGTTTATAGATAAAATATCTACGAATTAACACAGATATTTAAATTTAAAAGTTAAAAAAATATTTTGCAAATCCGAACAGGATGAAAATTGACTAAAATTTTTTGTAACTCAAAAGACGAAGTTGAAAAATGTACTATAAACAAATGGGTTGTTGCATTTAAAAAATCTTATGTTACTTTATATATATTTTATTAATGAATGAAAAAATCTTGAATTTTCTTTTATTTCGAAGAAACTTTCAGACCTATTGGTATAACGCCATAAGATATATCTGCAAGAAAAAAGTTTTTATTTTCTTCAAACAAATGTATTTGATTTCAATAATTCCTCATTCTCAGCGTATTAAAATTATATTGTGGTATACGATCGTCGTGAGTTCATTATTTACCTGCAATAAATACCAAGAAGGTATTTCGATGGTAAAGAGATGCCGCGTAAATCGGATGTCGTAGTTGAAAGGCCGTATAGAGAATGAGACGGGGCCAGATTGCCGAAAGCAGAAGGTCAGTCATGTGGATTCAAGGATGTGGATTTTCGTAAAACTGAGGCAGTAAGGAAGTGAGAGAGGGGGGAGACAAAGAAAGGGAGAGAGAGAGAGAGAGAGAGAGAGAGAGAGAGAGAGAGAGAGAGAGAGAGAGAGAGAGAGAGAGAGAGAGAGAGAGAGTACAGGGGAAAGCACTTAAAAACCCTGGAAACCAGAGTACTCCGTTCGTCGCAGTTGGGTAAAGAAGAGTTGGTGGGCGAAAAAGACTAGCTACACAAATAGACGTAAACGTAAGAGAGAGAAGGGAAGAACTGTTTCGCAAAAAAAAAATACCAGATTGCACTAGGGTATACTTAAAAGAGAAGTGTGTCCCAGCAATAGTGGTGTGGCAGTAAAGAACGTGTTCAAAACCAACGCATACTATAGATGCAATTCGCTGTACGCGTTGTCTTTTCGCTACATAAAATCCAGCTAGTACTTCTTTCGACCTCCTATTCAGGGACGCCTGTGTCTGTGGACTGGAATGACACGCTTTTCCGACGCTATTCCACATAGCTTCCCTTGCAAGCTGAAGAACAGCTAGTTCACCAAGTGTAGTGTCACCAACGAGTTCTATATACAAATATGTAGAGCCCAAACTCTTAGCTTACTCATTCGTTCAGCTCAACTTACTCTTTCCTATCTTTATGCGAAGTTAGTGGCCCGAACGATGCTTAGGCAGGAGGGAGGGTCATTTATATCTCAACCATTAATTTCTCTAACAAAAAAAACAAACACAGTTAGAATACAATATAATTTCGGAAAACATCTCTACCATATTACAACACGACCGTATTGCAACGCTATCAGACTGTAAGCCTAATACGACTTGACAACTCTACACTTTGTTACCATGAAAAACACTGTGAAGTTGTCCCGTGATAGGAGTAGTATTTTTCTAGATTTTTTATGTGGTAGACACATGTTCCAGAATTAATCACGGTAGAGTTATGTATTTTTTAATAGAGAAATTAATGATAGAGTTATAAATTTTATGCAGCTGAAGCTCTGTGCATGTAAATATTTGGCGAAAAAAGTGTTTTTTTTTTCTTATATATTCGTACATATGTCAGCCATATAACGGTATGATAAAAAATATAAATATCGTTTATTTAATATAATATTAAATATATTTAAAGTTTATCAAAGAGGTGACTTCGTGAAAGGTGGAGACTAATGAGGAAGCAATATGCAAGGTTCTTTGCAGATTTTTTAAATATATAAAATAATATAAAAATGATTATTTCAAATTTTTTTACATAATTTTCTTCTACGAATTGTAAAAAATAATTCTGCGCACAGGTATATGTTGTTTATATGACATATATTATAACATACAGCGATAAAATCATTTTCTCCATCAAATTAATCGCGTAGGATTCGTACTCAGGTTTCAATAAACTTATCGCACAGAAATTATTCTCTTAACTCCGTCTGGGTGCGTTCAATTGGGAACGAATGTAGTTGAAAATACTGAAAGTCGCAACCCCATGCGATGACATTTCTCTGCTCTACTATTTAAACAGCACAAGAGTTCATTTTTAGCATTTGAAACTAATGTTATATTACAACACCGTCGGTGCACGGATAAACGTTACCCGAAAGGGCTGAAGCTTTGCATATATTCTTTTAGTTAAATTGAAGAATTGTAAAGCATGAGAGGTATGGAAATCTTACTTTCCCACAATGAAGACCATTCCAATATACATTTTATCTGTAGCCATATATCTGGAAGTAAGTGAGCAGCATGCATTCGCATGTACATTGACTACGTACATCGTTTACTATATTTACGTCTCCGGATACTTTATTTCTCGATTTCTATTTATTATTCTATTTTTCGTGTCAAGTGAGAACGAACCGTCGACCAGCAATAAAGAAAACCGAAAGCCATAACCGACATTGACGGGACGTGATGCGCGACGACTTGTTCTCTATCTTGTTGTCTGACGTAGATCGGCAGTTTTCACTTGCGTCTGCCGACTCTATCCTCAATGCAACACAGGCAACGATCCCATTCGTTTCTCAAGGCTCTCCTGGTACTTCGTTGAAGACTGCGAGCCTTGCTGCTTCATCGCTGATGCACACGGTGTATCTGTGTGCTGTGCGATGTATCTCGTGAGGTACGAGTGGTTTCTTGGATAGGTACATGTGCCAAGGCAGGGAATAGAATATGGTGAGAAAAAAAGTGGCGAGAAGCCTGAGGGAGTCCCGCAGGATGACGGGTTTCTCACGAGAACGGTAGATCTCTAGGAAAAATTCGCAAAGAGTACGAAAGCCCGTGTTATACAGAGAAGAAGTGAGAAAGAGACGCTCCGTGAATCGTTTCTTACCGGCATACGGTTACGGAAGGACGACGCATCCAGCATCGAGTGACTGGGACACTCGGGCAGGAATACTTCCCTCCACGATCTACGTCACTTATGTCTTTTTTTCGCTATGGCTTTCACCTTCTCCAGGGAATCCGTTTTGAGACTTCGAGGTATCGATCACATCTATTCGTTGTCGTACCCTCGGCCGTCCTCTTGCTCTCATATCTTACACCGTATATAACCTGAATCCTCGAGGACTCACAGTCAAATCCCTTTTTCATTCGTATTCCTCATTCGCCAACTTTCTTTTTCACTCTTCGAAGTGATTTTGCACTCGGTACGAAGGGGATTCGAGAAAAGCGCGGTGTAAAGTTGCGGGGGGAGGGGGGGGGGGCAGAGATTCATTGCAAGATCTCGTAAAAAATATCTTTGTTCATGTATGCTTCGGTATGTTATTTAAAAATATTAATAAATATCTTTAAACGACAAAATCACCATAGTAATTGAAATAAAATGAATGAATACGAATTAACTAGTTGTGAGCCGACGTTAAATTATTGAGAAGTAAAGAAACACTGAAATTTACTTGTATGATTTTTTAATTACACAATCAAGACTTCAGCAATACCTGAACAAATGAAATCAAAGATTTATAAAAAAAATAATGGAAAAGACACGTAAGCAATTATTAATGCCGTGTTGTAGAAATCTGTTCAGCGCTGCTGTTGCACCTGGCACAAAAGATTTTTGCAATTCTTTACTTTGATCAATTTAGTAGTGGCAGACGTGCGGAGCTATACCAATGGCGAAGGTAAATGCCTTTGACAAGTTTCTCTGGTTTGACACGCACCCTTCAGAGGGACGAGCAAGGGACAGAGGGTTGTACGGTACTTTCAGTATTGTCGAATGAAAAACGAGGGTCGAATCGATTAGTCTTGATTAATCGTATCGTTGGAGATTCGAGCATACAAACGAACTTTAATCCCATCTTCCTACCTGTCCAACTCGTTCATTCTACGAATGATTTGTCATTTTTAATTGGAAGAACGATAATAATAATAACAATAATAAATACTTGGAAAGAATAACGCGAGAGAAATTAAAAGTACGATGCGGTGTAGAAGTCAACGAATATCGATTAATCATGCATTTATCAAAGCTCCCATTTGTTCAATTCAAAGAAAGCAAACCAGAAGTGAAGCGGGTGGATAAAAAATGTCTTCGTTCAGCTTATTTATTTGGAATATCCACGTAATAAAAACAACACTTGCGATACTTTTGACGCAGGTCCTTGCACTCGAATGGAATTTTTACTAACTTGTGTTGAACGATTAATATCTGAAGTGGATAGATATTCGGCGCCAATAGAAATGAGAGCTTCCGTAAGTACACAAGCTTCGTTTACAAAGATTCCATTTGATTTTAGGTCTCCCTTTTCACGCGGTTCAACCGGTTTACGTAGAAAGTCCTGAGACTGCTTTTCTTTCCCAAACCCGTCGTGATGACATTCGACCCCTCGGCAAATTCAGACCGATCTTGTTGAACGTCAAAACGATTTGCATAAAGTCCGACTCAGCTATTTTCAAATCAACTCCGGATAGAGAAAGAATCTAAGGAATCGATGATTTGTACAAGCTTTTGCGTGTATATAGATAGATCAGTACCTCGGTTCCGAAACTACGGAGAACCAACGTAATTCCCAAAAACGATTCACAATTTTCGGTACGATTGTACAATATTTTTTATTACCGTAATAATCGACGAGACGTTACGTATGGTTCGTGTTTATTTGTAAAATAAATGTACAAAATTTCGAATAACGTTTTACGTTATTCTTGACGATAAAAATTTCTTTTTATAATTTTTTTTAACTAGATAGAAGTAAAAGGTTACGATAAATGAAAATAGTGAAAAGAAATAGCGACATTTTTGTCATACTCAGCCGTCTGGCAGCGACAAAGAGCCGTAATAGAACCTTGTAGAAACTGCGTGCGAGAGGTGGAGAGACTTCCAAAAAAATGAATTAATGTTTTTTTTGCGCTGCAACGCGTTTCCGACCCAGCCAACATTAATGTAATTACGTAGAACCCCTTTGGGCAACACCCTTATCGCAGACGTGCGTTCTGCGTACTTCAAAATTAAAGGACGCCGGATTTTTATGATACGCTTGACTCACACGAAACTGAGTTTTCGCGTCGTCTGATCACACACCGACAGTAACTACTGAGAAGTGTAACGCTCTCTTTCACGCGGTCATACACGCTACACGGACATGCACGCGTGCTTATAACCACTGAGTAAGGGTGGTTTCAACCCCGTCGTCGTCGTCGTCTTCTTAAAGGATCCTTGACTATTTGCGCGGAGACCCTTTTACCTCGGCTAAAGTCGCTGGTAGCGCGCAGTAGAGCGTCCCGCAGTTTTTTTTCATTCCGATTACACAGGACGTTACATTTTTTTTCTCGTTATTTCCTTTTTGGCTTACGTAATGCGAGGGCTGATGCTTTTTCATACAACTTTTTTTCTTTTACTGATCTACGTATTCACCAGTTTTCTCCGTAGCTAACACGTTTATATCTTTCTTATACTTTTTATTTTAAGCTCCCTGTAACAAGAGGGTTCGTGTTGATAGCTGATTTTTCATTTGTAATGTGCTCGCAGATTTTATTCTACATTTTAGTCACTTTGTTTCCTTTTTCTTTTTCTCCTCCTCTACCTGGCTCCTTTGATATGGCGTGAGAATGTGAAATAAAGTATCGCAGTAGGAGTCCTGTTCCTACCTTTAAAAATATTACACCGGGAACGAGAAGTAAATTACATGTACAACGTGTACATAACATGTTGTACGGTAAAAGCCTACGTGTAATTTACCAAAAACTTTAACACCGAGGGATTTCATGATCACTATCTCCCGAGATATAGTATAACGTTCATTTATTTTAACGTGTATGTTCCAGTATGTCATCCTATAACGGTGATGGCAACAACATGGAGAGGAAGAGGAAAATTATGTCCTCAAAAGATGCCTCGTTCTCGGAGCTTGGGGTAATACTGCGGTTATGCGCGTTGCATTATATGGTGAAAAATAAGTAAAAAAGAAAATGGGGAAAAAAGCGAAAGAGACGTTGCGTAAAATATAAAAATATTCCTTTCGGCGATGTTTAAAAAAAAAAAAAAAAAAATAGATTATAATGTGATATATTGTGATCGAGGACAGTTTTCTAGCAGCTGCTTTTAATGGTTCACTCGACGTTTCATGGCTGTACGATTAACCGAGAAGAAAAATACTGTACACGTGACTTTTTCGTGACGCTTAAAAACAATGTTATTAATGATAAAGTTAATTTTATTATTTTTATAGAAGTACAACAGAAGTATTAGTTGTTACAGCAGAGTCATCAGTTTGTAGAAAAAACAAGTTTAGTACAACGCTCTCACGAGTACTTTGGCTACTACGTAGATATAAAAAAGTAACAGTAAGCCTTTAACATTTTTCGTCGCTTGCCGGTAATCTTTGAGGTCAGTGAAGAGAACGGGAGACTTCGCGCAACAATACTCTCGATAAACCAACTGTTACTGCCCACCGTTCCAGTCCGTCGGTGCCCAGATTCAACGCTCGAACTTCCTGCCAAGTGTGAAACGCGCAAAGGGGTGTGAGTAGGACGCTTCTAGTTGGGCAGCTAGGGCGAAGGGGTGCGAGGGAAAACGCTGGTAGGATAGGGGTCGACCTAGTTGACGGAGTGGAAAGGAGGGGTTTACGAGAGGAAAATAAGGGTACGGCAGAAGAAGAAAAAGGCACATTTATTTTCCGTGCTTTCTACGAGTACCAGAGACGTTCTTCTTGCCTTCTTATAATTCAGCTTCTGCATCTATACATAGAAAAAATTCTACGTAGGTGAGCAAAAGTTTTGTATAGCTTGTTATTACAGAGATTTTTCGAGAGTTAGAATGTCGTGCACATTCATTCGTATATCATCGGGAATGGCTTCACCGTCACTTTTTTTATCCATTCATTCGGCTACCGCTCCCGACACACCACGTATATCTCAGAAATCTTACTGTCGAACTCAAACAAGCTGCGCACAGTGTTCTATTGCTGGTTATCGTTGACGGATCCAAAGTTTCAAATCCAAAAATCCGAGTATTGGGTGACGAAGAAGGAGTTGGATGAGAAATATATATGAAAGAGGCGTATAAATCGGTTGTAAAGAACTCGTAAAACTAAGTGTACCATAAGTTTGCTCGACAAATTGTTACGTTGTACTGTCCTTGTATTTTTGAATGTATATGGATATCTTTTAAGAACTTAAAAAAAAATCTATATAAAAATAATATTGTTGTTTACTATAACATATAATAAAAAATATTTTTTAATAACTTCTTTCAGATATTTTCTTTTTATAGGAGTTCATTCTTTTCATATCACTCTGATGATATATATTAATTTGCTGGTAATTATTAAGGCTTTGCAGGTGTAATAATTGCTATTGAAACTTGAAATACCTGAAGGAAGACTTATAAACATAACATACAACGATATAATGATCACTTTTTTTTTACTATACGATCCGAACCATGTACGAATTGCATTTTTCAAGTGAGAAAACTTGTGCCATTTCACCTTAAGAAGATGTGAAACATCTCAATGTTTTTTCTCACTTCACCGCGAGCGACATTTTCTACGCAATAACTTGGAATAAAAATTTCTAGACTCCGTCCGGAAGTAAATCTTGCTACGAAAAGAATAAGATGTCAACTCAATTCAGCCCATCGTTGCAACCTGAATGTTATCATATATTGAAACAGAGAAAATATTACCATCGTCGATCTAAGATACAAAATGACAGTTTCAGCTATGAAATACTTTCAGCTTTTTCTTCTATTCTTTCAGTATATTTTTTCCTCAGCGTTGCAACATTTTCAATGTGGTTTAGCAATGTAATTTTAGTTTTATGATTTTTAGACAAATAAGGCTTTGGTGAAATCGACCTTTGTGTAAAATTGAATTTTCAACAATTAAATGTTCAATTTTATCTTTAAATTTTAGATTGCCGATACATCTCTCATTCATTTTTAAACGATGATAAATTGCTTGTCGCACATTACGGTAAACTTTAACGAAAATTCTATCAAGAAGTAAAGTTCTCTTGCAGTCATATTAAGTTAGTATAGTAAACTGTAATCATTCGATAATTCCATCGGGAATTAGAAACTGTAAACTGAGAAATAGTAAACTGTAATCATTCGATAATTCCGTCGGCAAATATCATCGACAATTCTTGACGCACGTAATGCAATTAGACAAGGAGGATACTAACATTCGATACACGACCACGACGATGAACGATAATCATCCAGTATCATAATCCCGATCATTTGATCAGCTCAATAGTGAATTAATTAATAACTGAGTTGAAATATTTTTCGGATAACCGCATTTCACTCGGAGTTTTAATCATCAAGCGCATTGCAAGTGATCAAAGTTGTTGAAAGCCTGATCCCAATATCCGATAACGACTAATAACAGTACGAATAAACCGACAACAACACCTAATCGATATGATTGAGCGACTTCATTTGTAAAAAAGTGAAAACATCTAAAAGTTTCCATTTAATGAGAAACAATTTTGCTATTGACTATTGCGGTCTTGATAAACGTCAAAACATTTGTTTCCTCACTTCCAGTAACAACGTTTAATGTACTCAGACATTGAAGATAATCCATCGGTAGATAAAAAGTGAAATGCTGTCATGGTATGACAAAACGCTGGCTGCTGGACATACGAAGGAATAAATTGGCCATGAAGCAGGTTCAAAAAACGACAATGGAGAGAAGATAGTTGAGAAACACAGAAATGCCACATATGTAATGGCTTGGGTTGGCACAGTGAGCCAAAGATAGAGGGCTAAAGGTGCAACAGTTGTAATTCTGGCAACAGTTGCTCCATCGCGATTCGCAGGTCATTAATCGTTGTATCCCTTTCCTCGTTGAGCCTATAGTTATGCCGTATCCAACAACATATCTCACATTGTAACTCATCGGGGTGTTTCGTCGCTTGCTTCAATTTACGACTGGACTCGAACGAGCGCACGATTCACAACCGCAGTGGAACAGCAACAATGTTACAACCCTTTCGTCAAGTCGATATACTAATTCGGTCGACTCTAATCGCACTCGTATAGTGACATTGTTAGCCTATAACGCGATAGCTTGGTGCGTGCAAAACGTCGTTACCTATCCACTCGCAATTTGCTTCCCGAGTTTCTATGCAAGCATAGGCCTCTACCACCTGGTCATTAACGGCTCGAGTTAAATCGGCAGTAGACTCTGGTCACGCAAGCGTTTGAAGCCCCCGTGGGGCTTCGAAGCACTTGCGAGATATGGTTGTCGTCCCTATTTGCTTCAACGCCCGAATAATACAAAATAAACTCCTCACGTGCAATTGAAATTATTAATTCCAAGCTTTTTGAACGTTATAATTAAAAAATATTTGAATCCATGAATTTTTCAATTCTGAGCAAACAATATATATGAAAAGATGATATTGAAATTCCGTTATGACGTTAAATAACAATAAACACTTCAAGATCTTCACCGGTGACCGATATATTTGTCTGCGTATCATCTCATCGGAAGTATTCTTGACGTTTGTTTTTTTATTTTAACGACACAATCTTTAGAAAGTGCGGAAACGACGACGATCTTAGACGACGGAAGGAACACGATGTCTCGACTTGAAAATGAACATTGGAAGCCCTGGCTCGCCGTACGACATTGATGAGGGAGACGTGCGGGGTTTGAAAAGTTCGCGTGACCAACCAGCGATTTAGTCTAATGGCCAGGCAACCTAAGGGAAACTAAAGGAGGCGAACTCTGCTTGGATATCTGATACCCGTGCCAACCCCTCTGGCAGACGCGATACTTTAAATATCTCTGTCGGAAAGAACTACACCTTCAGCGCTAGATATTTTCATCTTTCACTAAAGAATTGCATTGTACGACGTGATTTTAATTAACCCTGACATGAAACTACCAATTTCTTTAATGCGGTTGATCTTACGTCGAGCTTGAGTATGCCTGGCTTATGAAAAAAGTTTTTTTTATCATTTACATTCTCGCGCAAAGAAAACTTTGTCCAGATAGAGCAAAAACCTTGCTTCTTTTGTATAAATGTTGCGAACATTTATGCACAGATTGAAATTTTTATTAAGTTTTGAGTTTTGTTAAAAAATCTGTAAATTATTTAACTTCCCCAAAAGTTTGGCTACCGAGCTAAATAGTTCTTTATAAATAAATGAACGTTTAAGAATGTTTGATATTGGCATTGCAAAGTTTCCTTATTTAAGTTTATAGTTAGCAAAATAAAGTGTGATCGGTATTATTATTATTATTATTATTATTATTATTATTATTATTATTATTATTATTATTATTATTATTATTATTATTATTATTATTATTATTATTATTATTATTATTATTATTATTATTATTATTATTATTATTATTATTATTATTATTATTATTATTATTATTATTATTATTATTATTATTATTATTATTATTATTATTATTATTATTATTATTATTATTATTATTATTATTATTATTATTATTATTATTATTATTATTATTATTATTATTATTATTATTATTATTATTATTATTATTATTATTATTATTATTATTATTATTATTATTATTATTATTATTATTATTATTCTATTAGTGAAAGTAGAATGATTCACACTGGAAGGAGGTTACACTCATATTATTTTGCATAAATATAATTATTTGGTAATTTGTTCAAAAATATTATCAACAATTGTAAATTAGTGAGAAAAATATTACAAAAAAGTTTTGCATATATCATGTGTTGTACTATAATCCTTTTCAATCAAATAACATTTTTTCATTATCACGATATGATATTTTATAATATCATAACTGTAGCCGAAAGCTTATTTACGTTAGGCAGTTTCTCATAAGAAAGAAGGTGTAAGCTTAATGACCGGTTTGATATATATCTTTTCATATATCACTGTAAAAAAATATTTGTAAAGTGAATTTACTTGTAAATGGAAAGTATTTATGCATAAAGCGACATATTATATTTAATATACAACCATAATGGAATATTAAAGTCCTTGTACATGAATCGTAACATTTTTTTACCGTGTTTAGTATACAGTTCATTAATTTTACATCATACTTGTATATTAAATTTAATAAAGCTGTTTATGCATAACTGCCTCCCATACAAGTACATTAAGTTTGATAAAGAATACTTTTTTTTAGAGTGCAGATACGATAGGCACGGTGTAACGATGCCTGCCTTATATATCATAAGCAGACGATTTGAATGAGCGGAATAAATAAAGTGATTCAGAATGATATTCGAACTTTTTAGTGAGGAAATTAATTCGTCGTCCGTTGAGTAAAGTTAGTTAACCGTTTTTATAAATTCGCAAGAGTTATTCAGTTATAAGCATTATGCATTTTGATAAATGGACAAATCAGAATAAAAACTATCTTACCGCGCTGAGGGTCGCCGGGGCGGATTCGAGATTGCCTAACACGGAAACCTGATAGCATTAAATAGGGAGAAACTCCTGTCAAACATAGATTCTGTCATCACGCCAGATCGAGGCTATCGATTCCCACATCCACATCAGTTGTGAGTCGTTGACGTAGGGACGAATGATATTATCAAAGAAAATCTGTCGTTAAATCAAAGAAATGACGACGCCACATCAAACATTTATTTTTAGATTTTAGATCGTAGTTTCTAGCTTCTACATGATTATTATTTGAGTATACTCTCAACTCTACTATATTTTACTCTGCATTTAACTATTCAACATTCGTTACAATTTATCTTGAATCGTGCTTTTAACTCTGTCTTCAAATGACGTAGTTGAAAATGTTTTCAATCCTGTTTTTATCTTAGCTTCGAACATGTGTTCAATGTTGGATTCCAAAGTGTCTTAAATCTGATCTGTAATGGGGTCTTTAAACGTATCTTTAATTTTCTTTTCAATGCCCACTTTAATGAATATCCTCAACGTCTAAAAATAAGCTTCTTTCGGGAATTTCTGGGACCGAGGGAGGGGGGGGGGGAGAGTTTAACATTCTTTACAATAGTGCATTAAGTTGAATGTAAAAAACAAACTTGTAGATATGATCAAAGACAATTTTGAAGACAAACATAAAGATACTTTCGAAAACAGCATTGAACACATATTCTAGTAATTTAAGGACATGGACGACAGGGTTAAGAGCACTATTCAACATCAATTATAAGACAGAGTTTAATAATTAAACGCTGAGTAATAAACAGTATTAGACTTGAGGGTATATTCAATGACGATCATCTACGAGATGCGAACCAAGATTAAAACCTAAAACTGTTAGATAGGGTGACGTCGTCGATCTCTTGAACTGTTTACTAATTTTTCTTTGTATCCTCACAATCGTCCATATGTCAAAGATGAGGGTATCGGAACCGATCGCTTTGATATGTCGTACGATCGCAGAACCTATCTATGATAGGATTTCTACACCGTTTAATATTACCAAGTCCACGTATGGCGATATCGAGCCACATCCCAGGTGATTTCTATAACTCGGTAAAATAGTTTGTTACGATTGATTCATCTATCACAATTCATAATTATTGTAACTAAATAAATATTGCTAAGTTCGAAAAAATGATTAAGTAACTTTACTCAGAGGACGATCAGCTACAATCCACCACCGGGTTTTTGAAATTATTCGGAATCACCCTATATAGGTGACATCGGTGCAGTGGCTAGAGCTCTTACTGAACAATCCAAGTTCAATCCCTGGTTATCATCATATATTTTCTCTCTTCGTGACGTCGGTAGGCCATCGTCACTACCATTCCCTAAATTCTCCGTTCGGTCATCACAATAGCATGAAAAATTAGTTACTATTTCACTAAATAAAAAGATAACGCCGAAACCAATTTGTAACAATCATTGGATTTATTATAATACGGCATTGTCCACTGGTTAACGTTGACGTAATGTAAAAGTGTTCTCCCTTACAATGTCAAAAATATATGGATCTCTCCAAAATTTAAAACTTTTTATAAAATTGTTAATTGATTTCCACGAAATTCTAGTAAAAATTGTATCAAAAGATTAACATTGATATTTATAACATCAATATGATCGGTTTAATGTTGCATTTGATAATAAATTGAGACATGGAATTTCTGTCCGTTCGGAATATCATGCCGGTCACTAGGTTAATGGTATTTTAATGAGTGCACCTACTCTCGTATTCTTCCTATATCAGGAAAATCATAGCAAGCCCCAGCGGCAAATATTAATATTACTCTCCAGATTTTTCTATCTGGTCTCACGCATCGCACAACCTGGCACAACGTTGAACCAAAAGCTGTTCACTTGTTCCCGTCAACCCCTCGTCGTGACGTCGACCAGAAACGAAGCAATATGCTCTGTATCTCTCGGCCGATCTGGGAATTATTCATGACATACTCGGGGCACATAGCATCAGCGCGCAATATTTTACGAGCATCGCTGTACTCTCGTATTATAACTGGTTAACCTGCACGCATGTGATAGTCCAATCGATTCTTCAGGGCAGAATTGATCTGACACAACATGAAATGGTCATATATCAAAAAGTGAATTAGCATTTTTTGGAATCTTTATTTTTCGCTAATACCTATGTTGTTCAGCTTCTAAATTGATTATGCATTGAGAAAATTTACATTTGAATGTAGAATTGTGCATATAAGCGTAGTCTTCGTTAAATGAAGAAAGATTCAAGACACCACAAATGTTTAAATCATTACAATTGAATTCCAGAAGTCGATAGAGTCAATTATACTTCAGATATATACGATTATCCGGAGAAGTAAATAGAAAAAGTTTAAAATTATACATGGAATAAAAATAAATACTGAGGATTTAAGAATTAGATATCATTCCTGTTACGACAAGACCCTCCCATTCGCGTGCAAGACGAAAATCCCCATCTCGATCCTGTCGACGTGGGGCTTTTCAAGTTTTCTTCCTCGCGTATAGCGTCGTTGTCACGACGCTAGCTGAATCTGGACAAATGACGATTAGCGAGAATTACACTCAATAGGATTTATCATGTTTTACATCTTCCTGTCAGTCAGGATTCGTTCCCTCATTTCTTGCATTTGAGAAATCATCCTCGAGAAAAGCACGTCTGTGTCTCGTTATAGCGAACGATTAATCAGAGAAAAGTGAGTGCTACCCTATTGCAGCGATGAATGGAAAAATTTGTTCCTGGGAACTTCTCTTTGGAACGGGTTAGCATTGAGGATTGGTGGTTGTCCGGCTATCCATTAACCAGGGTAGGGTTTAAAAATTTGTAGAATTAAAGAGAATGAGAAAATATATATTGCGAGGAGTAAAATGGGCGTTGGGGTTGGTATAGTTATCATTCGCGTCACGTGCCTCACGGGCGAACAATCCGTGAATTATACGGGCTTAACCCTGCTGGTGTCTAGCATAGCGCGCCGACGATAAACCGTCAAAATTGTAGGAGTGCCGAGTACGTACTATAACGCTAGGCTACTAGAAAAGAGAGATGAGGCAAAAAAAAAAGAGGAACAACCAACTGGGCTTGCAGTAGGAAGAACCGTGGCACCAGGGTGGGTGCGCGTAAAAGCCAGCATATTGTGGATCGTCTTATGAATATTTAAACTACCCTCGTGCGGCCACACGGTATGGTTGTGACACGCTTATTGTGTGTGCAAGTAGTACAATGTACGGAAATGGTCTGTCGACGTGTACAATACTCCGACGAGAGTGTAATATACTGCGAGGTATACGGCACCCGACACACTGATGTAGGAAAATCAACTCTCTCCCGAATTGCAGAGACTCGTCAAAATATCGTATCTCATGCGTCCAAACACGTTTCGTGTTTGAAAAGGACACGCACCTACAAATGTACATTGGACAGTCGAGAGAAGCGAAATGATTCCTTGACAAATGCTTCAGATAAAACGCAACAAAGGGTGATAAAGTAATTAATTCACTGAGAAAGGCTCGAACCTCTCAACGGGGGAATGTAACGAAAAGAAAGAAATATTATTAATGTATATTTTTAAATTAAGAACGAACATAATTGTAGATTATTTGCAGATTGCTATAAAATTAAAGCTGTTCATTACAATGAGCTTTCAACTTAACCTGGAGAATTATTTTACGAGCTAGAATACAATTACGAGATCATATGAATACGTAAATTATTTCCTGATGGGTATAATTAATTACACGTAATTAAATTCCCTTTTTTACGAACAAGTACGAGCGAACGTGAGGTCTGACGGAGATTGCGATGTTTTCGTCTTATACTACTTAAAAAATATATAATTTATTAACTATGTGTAATCGTAACGCTACGAGTACGATAATCTAACAATCTGTTATTATTTCGAACGAAATTATTTTCATTGAGGCAAAACATTGGGCATGTTAAATGGATTGAGACTCACCTTGCAGCATTGGTCATTCAGCAACAAGTCATTTAAACGTTAATGGTTTTTCTACTCACCTGTAACAAAAAGAAAGAAAACACGTTAATTTTATACGACATCAAGGTGCCACTTATTTATTAATAATATTTTATTTTTTATTCCTGATATTACGCCTTATAAATATTTTCTTGGCGTATTTGTCTCACTGTCGCGTCGTATATTTTGTAGTCGACATCACAATATATTCCCTTATAACGAACAACGCAGACTTCCAAATGTATTTCCCATAAACCCGGTGAAAATTCGCTTCAACCCCCTTCCAACCCCTTCTTGTTCGCCGACTGTGTACTTCTCATATTTATTCATGAAAGCTGGAGTGTAATTAAAACGTTTTCCCACCCGCTCTTATTCACACCGCGTACACGCATGGCGGAACATCTAAACGTGGTTAATTGTAAATAATAATTACTGTAGGCTTCAACATTTCGTAAGGTTCCTCGGCTATGGAATTTTGGGACTCTGACAGCAAAATACAACACCACAGATGCACTATCATTTATTCAAGGGACTCGTGTTAGTTTTTTAAAATTATCGTAACGTATCAAACAAATAACTAAATTGCCTTTCGAAGTTTATGCCCTTAACTTGAAGCAAGGACATGTTATTTTAGTAAATCATAGATTCTTCGAAATGATTCACAAGCATTCGGAAAAGTTCACAAGCGTATTTGCTTTTTACGTTTCCAGTTCGTGTTTACGGTTTGAATAAAAATAATTGAGTAGTTAGTAGGGTAAACGGTATAATTGTTGCGACTCTCACCATCCCCGATGCATTGCTTTGAATAATCAGAAATATTAATGTTCTACGCAAATGTGGTTAGTACGTATTGACGCGATGCTATAGCTTTGACACTGCCAAAACGTTAGATAAGAACTATATCTTCTACGGTGACAAAACTTTTATATTTCAGAGATTAGCCTGCAGCTTTGAAAATATCGCGTATGAAATTTCAGGTAAAGATCTGAAATCATCAACTGCGACGAATAAGAAAAGGGATGATAACATATATATTTCGTATTAATTAGAGTTTGTTTAAACTAATCTGGGATAGAGAGGTTTCGTGTCAGATAACTTTTTTACGGGTCTTGTCAGAACGCCGCGAAAGCCGTTGAGAGAGAGAGAGAGAGAGAGAGAGGGAGGGATACGCCGTATACACCTGTCACGCTATCACTAAAATATTTCAAACTAATCGTAAGGAATGCAGCGCGTAAACAAGATTATTATACAATCACGAACTGGATTTTGACGTTCTTTAACCATTTTCAGAATATGCCATTAATCGGATAGTTTTACAAGAGGTAAAATTGTGATTGTGACAGGCGTAGCCATTGACAGTACATCAAAATATGAATTAATAAAAATTGTTTCTAAAAATACAAAAATATGTAATTTTTTTATTAGCTACTAGAAAGTTATTTCATACGATTTTTGAATTATTTTATAAGCATACTCTCTTAAAATATAAGTTTTCATGTGTATAAGAGATTTTTAATGTTTGTTAGTCACTCTATTTCTGTAAAGCACAACGCGATGTTGTCATAAAAACTGGAAACCGATACGCTATTTGCTTTTTTATCCAACATTTCCACTCTGACTTTATGATACTTTCTACTTCAATTTGTACTTCTAATCTTCAAAACTACCGATTTATTTTTTTTTCCTGTTTCTCCTTTTAGCGCCAACTTTCCTCGCACGCTTTTAGTTTTAATCTTAAAATGTCAAGCCTCGTACATCGACAGTATTTCGATCTGTTGTCGAGTTATCGAAGATATCGGCTTCCTATCTGACACGTGATCGAAGGCATTTTTTAATTTAAAGGAAACAGCACCAACAGCATCCGCTTTGTAAGCGAGATAGACGCGTTGCGGATGGGTGAGATGAAGGAGACGAAGAAGAAGAAAATCGGGGAGTCTTCAATTTCGAAGTCTTTCACGTTCTCGTACGATACGAGGAACCTTGCGGAAACTGGGTCACCATATAATCGGAACTGTTCGTCGCTGAACCCAAAGTTGGAGAAAGACGAAAAACGGAAAATCGATTCCACCGAACATCCTAAAAGAAATTGTTATCTTGCTTTATGAAGATCTTATGGCCGTGTTTGTAGTTATTATTTGTGACTTGGGATCTTGGTAATAACGAAACCTCTCGAGTAACTATGTATCAGGCTGCCTTAATATTACATCCTAGCCATTTCAGGTATCGGTAAAGCATGTCTGATCAGGCCCACCGGATTTCAACTGTATTTTACCCAAATCTGGGCCAAATCTGATATGCAGACTTATCAGACTCGTCAGTTATCAGCCAAGTACAGGCCGTATATGTCATCGTTACGTCGTGCCTGATCAGGCATGCCAGGTTGAAGACGAACCCGAATTGCAACTGGAACTGCAACTGAGCTCATATCGATGCAGTTTAATGAATGTGGCCAACTTAATCCTTAGCAGAAATTCAATCAGGCTGAAGTTTGAACATTGAAAAGGAAACTGTATACTGGCAAAGGTAAATTTACGATTCTAAGGTCATTATTCCTTATGCATTAATTAACAACTGAACAATTCTATAAACGTACAAACTATGCTATGCAATGCATATACTTAATATGAACATAGACACTATAAGTATGCGTAAAATTCGTCAAAGGGTTGGTATCAGGTGGGCTGAAAAGTTCGTAGGGTGACACATAGATGGCGCTACTAGTATTAAATCCATATGATTTTTAGTTAGCCCTAACCTTCAAAAGACACGTGTATAAATTTAACAGCTGTCGCACTATTAGTTTGTGAGATATAGCATTTTGAGTGAAGCAACTTTTGTTAGTTTGAAAAAATGGATAAAAAGGAATTTCGTGTGTTAACAAAGCATTGCTTTTTGACGAAGAAAAATACTGTTGAAGCCAAGGCTTGATAAACATTATTTGGACTCTGCACCAGGAAAATCAACTATTGAGAAGTGGTTTGCTAAGTTTAAACGAGGCGAAATGAGCACCGAGGACGATGCACGCAGTGGACGCCCCAAAGAGACTGTTACCGATGAAAAAATCAAAAAAGTCCACAAAATAATTTTGGATAACCGTAAAGTGAAGTTATTTGAGATATCTGAGATCCTAAAGATATCAAAGGAACGTGTTGGACACATCGTGAAAGAATATTTGTGTATGCGAAAGCTCTGTTCAAAGTGGGTGCCGCGCGAGCTCACAATCAACCAAAAACAACAACGAATTGATGATTCTGAGCAGTGTTTGGAGCTGTTCTATCGTAATAAACCCGAATTTTTGCGTCGATATGTGACAATGGATGAAACATGGCTCCATCATTTCACACCGGAGTCCAATCGACAGTCAGCCGAGTGGATTGCATGTGATAAACCGACTCCAAAGCGTGGAAAGACGCAACAGTCGGCTGACAAGGTTATGGCATCAGTATTTTGGGATGCGCATGGTATAATATTTATCGACTATCTTAAAAAGGGAAAAACCATCAACAGCGACTATTACGTAACGTTATTGGAGCGTTTAAAGGACGAAATCGCGGAAAAGCGGCCCCATTTGAAGAAGAAGAAAGTGCTGTTTCATCAAGACAATGCACCGTCTCACAAATCAATGAAAACGATGGCAAAATTGCATGAATTGGGCTTCGAATTGCTTCCTCGTCCACCGTATTCTCCAGATCTGGCCCCCAGCGACTTTTTCCTGTTCTCAGACCTCAAGAGAATGCTCGGTGGAAAGAAATTTAGCGCCGATGAAGAGGTTATCGCCGAAACTGAAGCCTATTTTGAGGCTAAAGACAAATCGTACTATAAAAATGGTATCGAAAAATTGTATGACCGCTATAATCGTTGTATCGCCCTCGAAGGCAACTATATTGAATAATAAAATAAAATTTTATCAAAAAAAAAGATTTTTTTTATGTTAGCCTACGAACTTTTCAGCCCACCTGTTATATTAAAGATAAATTCATAGCTTATAACACCTCCATACAGCCCTTTCACACTTGAAGTATGAATTTGAAATTACGTTCCCCAAGACGAGAATAGCCGAGTGAATAACACTACAGGTCTCGCAATCAACGTTCTATATTCTGAGACTCTATAGATATACGGTCTACAGAGTCTCTGAATCAAAACCCGACATCATCATAAGATTGAAGAACGTTTTTTTCAACTATTAATTTGTACGTAATTCAAACCAATCTGAGTGCAATATTGAAGTATATCCACCTGAAAGTGAATGTTAATTCATTTAACTTGACGCAATTCAATTTTGTAACTAGTTTGATGACTTGTGTAAAATCACGCCCTGATCAGGATTTGTTCAGGGCCCTACCGTACTCTCATTCCGACCTTATCAGAGCTTGATCAGGTTGTGATTGGTTCTCGGATCAGGGCAATAATGCAATATATGCAATAACGTGTCACACCTGAACTTGGCCAGAACGTCTAGTCAAATCAGGACCGGATACAAGTTCAAGCAAAGCCTTGATATAAACCAGATTCCAACCTGATTAAATTTATGCTCGGACTTAAGCAAAGTCTCACTCGAGTCTCTATTGACCGCTCTCGAAATCGGCAGCATAATTTGGCTGTAAATGCTATTCAGTACTTCCTAAATAGCTAATTGTTGAAAGAATTATCAGTAGAAGGGTAGCTTTAAATAATAATGCGTCTATGGCGCCTACATTTTTAGCTATGTTGATTAGAATAGTTTTAGAGGTTATGTTTGGTTACTAATCTGTCGAGCCACATGTCTGCTTAGTTAAATCTATGCTCCGGTTAAAACAGTGAATACGGCCAGTAATGAACTCAAGGCAAATTATTATTGTTATCATTATTCTTTTTTTCGCTTCGTTTCCTTTTCTGCGCTAGCAAAAGGAAAGCAGAAAGAAGGTGCAACCCCTCCATGTAGAATTCACGGCACGGTCAGGCCGCCCTGGTGCTTGGCAACGTACCAAAGTCGCATAACGTCTGGTACATTGAACGCCCGGGGCCTGACTTCCTTGCTCTTCGCTGTGGTCGGGAAGAAGAAACTCGAGAAAATGCCGAAAATCCGGAAACTGCGACTGTATAACCCACTATCTCTCATACACATGATATTTTCGTGTTCAAGAACAAAAATGCAATTGCGTGAAAAATGTTGCCAATCGTTTGGCATAACAAGTCGACGACGGTAAAAATAACTTAATATATTTTCATCTCTGTCAATTTCTTTATATCTTTATAGATACATGTCGCAACAATTTAAATTTAACAGTCAACGATCTATTTTTGTCTCTTTACGGGAAGAAAAAAAATTGTATCAGGAACAAGAACTGTAGTAACTTAATCTACAACCAATGGAGAATATATGGACAGTGAGTATCTGCGGTTAAGAATACTGCATATTTGCAGTTAAATCACTATTGTAACTATAACTACAGGGTGTTTTTTATAGAGTTACACAAGTTTAAATCATAATAAAACAAAGAAATATATTTTTAATACCAATGAAACGGGCTTTATTGGATAGAAAATTTTATGACATTAATGTTTAAATATGATTTCGGCCATGTGGCCGCCACGGCTGGCGCGTACAACGCGCAATCTGGAACACCAATTTTCACTAACTTTTCGCAGCATTTGCGGCCATATTTCGCCAATAATTCTTCGAATGTTGATTTCCAGGTGTTCAATTGTCTCTGGTTTATCGACGTAGACAAGTGACTTTACGTAACCCCAAAGAAAATAATCCAATGGGGTTAAATCACACGATCTTGGTGGCTAATTAATTGGACCATTACGCGAAATTATTCTTTCATCAAAAGTTTCTTTGAGTAAATCAATTGTAGCGCGCGCTGTGTGGCATGTGGCTCCGTCCTGTTGGAACCACATGTCAGCAAGATTAATGCCAGCTAATCGAAGTACGAAAAAATTTCTAATCATGTCCCTATACCGCTCACCATTGATAGTAACATTCTGACCATCATCGTTTTTGAAGACATATGGACCAATGGCCCCACCAGCCCATAAAGCGCACCAAACAGTAATTTTCTGTGGATGTAATGGTGTTTCGACAAAAGCTTGTGGATTATCCTCACTCCAAATCCGACAATTCTACTTATTTACGTACCCATTCAACCAAAAATGGGCTTCATCGGAGAAGAAAATTTTGAATGGAAATTCAACATCAATATCAATTTGTGCTTCAGCCCATTCGCCGAATTGGCGGCGCATACGATGGTCGTTTGGCTTTAATTCCTGCACAAGTTGAATCTTGAAAGCTTTTAAGCCAAGATCCTTTCGTAAAATCTTCCATAAAGTGGAAGGACACAACCCCAGTTGCTGAGAACGGCGACGAATTGATTGATTTGGATCTTCTTCAATGCTTTCCTGTACAGCGGCTATAGCTTCTTCAGTGCGCAGTGTTTGGCGTCTCACGGGATGCACATTATCATTAAGAGTAAACGTGGTCCGAAAACGATCTATTGTTATTCGAATTAGCCGCTCAGAAGGACGATTATGTACGCCACAAAATGGACAAAGTGCACGATAAGTTTGACGAACAGAACCATTATTTTGATTTAAAATTTCAACAATTTGCAAGCGTTGCTCTGATGTAAGTCTATCCATAATGAAGTGTCAAACCAAACTAAATAAAAAGCAACTATCAGCTGTTAAATGGGTTGTCAAATAAAGCATTGTTGCCAACTCAAAGTTGTGAACCTCTAAAAAAACCACCCTGTAGTATCAAAAATAAAATAAACACCAAACCGTTGCTACGTATAACGTTCGAAGCCTAGTTATCGCTACACTGGTCATTTTTACTATAATTCGTTCGCTACATAGATTAATACGAGAATGTATGTTTGTGTGCATGCGGCATAATAAAATGATGATAAAATATATTGTTGGCATTCAAAGTAAACCAAAAACATATTTTTTTTCTTTATCAAATCTTCATCAAATCAGAAAAAAATGTCCTGCCTATACCGGGATTTGAACCTATGATCTACCTACCCAGCTAAGTAACCTAAACCTAATGCATTGACGCTACCCACTACACCATTCGATTACCGTTGAATTATTTATATTCAAACGGCATTATAGTTGTATAAGATGTAATTTCATTTAATTCAAATCAAATGTAACATTGATATTACATTTAATTTTATTTATAATTCAATTCAACACACACGAGAGGGAGGAAGAGCTCTTTCTCTCTCCCTCCCCGTGAGATACAGCTCCGTGCTTCACAATGCATGCAATCACAGGCATCGGAAACGCATATTTACTACACTCGACGACAAATTAAATTTTGTTCAAAAGGTACATTTTACTACTGAGTATTGGAGACATTTCTTGTCCCATATATACGATTCAATGTACTACTCTACAATAGTAATATACACTACTGGCTACGATTCTAACAAGAAGTTAACGAGGTATTCTAACTCCTCAATCTGTGCTAGGTAGGTAAATAGTAAAATTTACTTGAAACTTTATTCGCAAGTACTGCGTTAGCTTGTAAGTTTCAATATAAATATTTTACTACAGTATCAACGTTATATATTACAACAGAATGAGTGTTATTTCTAATACAAGTTGCAATTATAACGACGACAATTAACGTAATGACTAAAAAAAGATTACTATTATTTTGAATTGATATCAACAACCTCATTTCATTTCGTGTAGACTGGATTCAGGGTTGAATATTTTTTTTCTTTTATATTACTTTTATCTACACTAACTAATGTTAAAGAGAATTAAAAATGTTATTATGTTTTACTGTTAAAGAACATTATAATGACGCAAAATGTTACAACAGTCAAATTTATCTCATTACATTTTCATGATCGTCTTTTATTGAAACAATATTTTTATTTCAATCGTGATTTGGGGAAATAAGTATAAAGCGAGTTCAATTATTTATTCTCAATTCGTAAGCGTTAGTGGTAAACAAGCGGTAGACATTTTTTTTTTGTATTTTGTAAAACATCCAACATACTCGAAAATCTTGATTTTTATTATTCTCTCGTTATCTATATCACGAATATCTTGTAATAAACTGATACTGCATTCAGGCAAATAAAGTTTTACTTTATTAAATTCAGAGCGATATCATATTTTGTCAAGATTCATTTTGGTATCTCGACTAACAACAGTTATTTAATAGTAATAACACAAGTTTAGATGATATTTTCGTCTGTGCGGTGGCTTTAATCCATTAGCCCTAGTTCTTGCGGTAAAGGTAACTAGTCTGTATTTCCAAGATACAAATTTGCATTTCACGGGTCGGTGAGAGCTTTGGTCCGGAGACCGACAACTCACGCTCGTAAACGCACGGGGAATTCACGGTGTTAGAGGTTTGCGAGCTTACGCGAGTGAGCGCGTATGTTATTAAAGAAATACCAGGAATTCCCGAGGAAGATTCCGCGAAACTCTCGGCTAGCTAGGGGTTCTATAGCTTCAGAGAATCTGAATAAAGCCCGCGGTTTTCCTACATTCAACATAAGCTCGAAGCGAATATTCGACCGCAAACAGCAGCGACTCTTTCAAACGAATTTGCACGTTCTTTATTTTTCGCTCGTCTCCTTGAAAACTGTTGCTTTTACATTCATGGTAAGAATCTGCGATTCAATTAAAAAATTATGTACAACGAGATATACGCAAAAAAAATATTCTATCATCATTTAATGAATTAATTAAATATAGAAATCAATTTAAGAAATCTCTTTGCACGAAAGTACTCGTATTGAATTTTCTTTCAAGTGCTAATTTGCAATCTTTTGAAGAAACGTGGACATTCTTTTTTACGTCGCGAAGAAATATTTCTACAAGTATAATGTAGATATTTTTATTCCTGCGCAGAAAAAAAAAACAGTTGTCTGGTATATGAAATGCATAGAGAGTCAATGTGTAATATTCCGAAGAGTCGTTTAAAGTTAAATAATTTTTATAAACGTTGATTCGAACAAGTATATTTATTTTTAATATTTCTTAATGGAATTAATTTGTTAATTTCTTTTTTTTTTTTGCTTAACATTAAGAAAAATAAAATATTATTTGTAAAAATGAATGATTGGAAAATATTTAAGATGAATAAACTTGTGACCGCAAATAACGTAAACCAAAGTCCTCAATTGTTAAGATAATCAAGTGTAAGATATAAGTTGAAATTTCAATGGTAAAGACATAGACGACGAGTTTGAAAGTCTCGTCCTTTCTGGAATGACGTGAAAAGCACTCAGAGATATCGTTTGAACGATATTCTTAAATCGATCCTCGAAGTGAATAAGGAGTATTTGGCATCTCGCGTCAAAGTGCTGCTGCCGTGTATATTCGGCTCTGAATGGAAAATCGAGACGCGATGAAGATAGGGTTTTAAAAAAAGAAGAAAAAAAAGAGGTCGACGGAGCTCGTTTGCCGGGCGCACGGCGTGCTATACGATGGATAAGGTGAAGTAAAAAAACGCCGGCGAAAATGCGACTAAAGAGACGAGAGAAAGTAGAAAGGGAGGAAGCGAGTGGATAAAAGTAAACTAGCGCAAGCGAATTCCCCGTCGGTTTAGAGGACATGGGCCAATCCTTCGAGAAGCACGTCCACCGGCGAACGAAGTAATCAAATTCTACACCGCGATGTGCAGTCTATATATTCCCAAAGAACAAATCCGCTTCAATTTGATTTAACAAAGAATAAAGCTGGACGAAGCAATACACGCGAGGTAGCTCGGCATATACAAGTTTGAGTAAGCAAAGCATTAAAGCAAATGCAGTAGTAGTTGCAATGGTCGTTCTCCTGGGAACACTTTCGGTGGGACACGAGTTGCTCATCGGTCCATTTCCGTAATCCTAAATTTATGTTACCCTTTGGAACTTCTAAAGTTAATGGCCGTGCAGCTACAATTGTAGAAAATATCAACATTCGTCGATAAGAATTGGCAGTTGGCCTTTTATTCGTGGTAAGCAATAAGAACTTTCTTTTAAGTGAAGTAAAATGATGTCAAAAGCCCGTTCAATGTATACATGGATACGTGAATAAACGGACACAATACAACTGGAGCAAAATAGCTACAATATTTACTGTTTGTAGTTCTGCTGAGGCAGAAGTAACAACAACCACAGATCCATTATAACTACAAAATCGTACATTACGGTTCAAGGGAGGAAAGTTCCCGATTTCGTGTGTGAGGTTTGCTCAGCTCTCATACGAGATTGCAATCGGGCTTCCTCTCGAGTAGCATACCTTACGATCAAAAAGTACCCGGAATTTGTCAATAAAACGAAAACGGTTCAATTATTCATCGACATTTATTTTATTCCCTTCAAAGTAATCACCATCGTTAGCAATACATATTTTCAAACGCTTCTTCCAATCTTTAAAACAATTTTCATAGGCCGATTTTGGAATCGCCTTCAGCTCCTTATGCGAATTCTTCTTTAACGCAACAATCGTCTCAAAACGCTTTCCGCGAAGTAGTAACTTGAATCGTGAGAACAGGAAAAAGTCAACTCAGGGGCGGGGGGAAGGAAGCCCTCCCCTCTGCACGACAAAAAATGTTTAGTTGACTAAATAACAAGCCGTGATCGGTAACCTTAAATGTTAAAATTGGAAATTTAAAATGCATGGAACGTTTTTGGCCAAATTCAATCCATAACGTCAATGATCAAGATGCTATATTCCAAATGCAATTCCAAAACGATAGCTCAATTTATGAGAGTTAGAGCTATCATAGATTTTTTCGAACAAATTTTTATCTGTTAGGAAGCAAAAATGAAAAAGCAGCGAAGTCTCCTCACTTCAAAAATACAAACATTTCGGCTGAAATTGAATAACAATAAAATAAATTAAAAAACGTCATTCTCTGGGGAGTTGCACATTTTCTTTCCTTTCGTTCACCTGTCTTGTAGGCGTTTTGCAGCTGCACAGTTCAGGTAGACATTTTGTTCCTTGGATATTTCGTACGAAAGCTTATTATTATTATTATTGTTATTATTTATTATTATTATTATTATTATTATTATTATTATTATTATTATTATTATTATTATTATTATTATTATTATTATTATTATTATTATTATTATTATTATTATTATTATTATTATTATTATTATTATTATTATTATTATTATTATTATTATTATTATTATTATTATTATTATTATTATTATTATTATTATTATTATTATTATTATTATTATTATTATTATTATTATTATTATTATTATTATTATTATTATTATTATTATTATTATTATTATTATTATTATTATTATTATTATTATTATTATTATTATTATTATTATTATTATTATTATTATTATTATTATTATTATTATTATTATTATTATTATTCTATTAGTGAAAGTCATCATCATCATCATCATCATCATCATCATCATCATCATCATCATCATCAAGATGGCTACGCGATCTCTGTCTGATGGCGCCACCCGAACGATAATAATAATAACGTTTAATTACTAAATCTATGACTACAATTGAACCACAATTGACCAGAACAAAAAATCAGGCAACCGATAAAATCGCTTCAAATTCCAATCGAGCCGCGAATTTTTGAAGAAAAGATTTATCTCTGAAATCTTCATCTACAATGTTTTTACTATCCAGATTCTTTTCTCAGATATGCACTAAGAAATTTCGGTTATATCCACTTCTGTAGTAATATTTCGTCGAAAAAATTTTGTTTCAACTTTTTTTTTCAACATTTTATTGTCAGTATATTCGATATAGGACATTTATAACTCTACCACTTTCTCGATTAAAAATCATTTCTACCATCGATTTAATTCTGGAAAATATCTTTATGATGCTACAACTGTACAATTACACATGTAATATATGTAATGGTAATGTCTGATACACTAGCGAAAATAAAATACAAATATCTGTACACTGTTAAATATACGATGTTAAAATTAACCCTCGCGCAGTGTTGGCGTCAATGGCCGGTATTCAATAGCTGGTATCGATTTGGATTATGACCTCAAAGTTTTCAACGCAATTTACTTGAAAATAGGTGCATGAAATTCTATGACAAGTTTGGATTATATTCGTGGCATAATTCTGTATTGATTGCTGATAATCTATTGATTATCATCTGCTCATTCCGAACGTGTATTGTAAACGTATGGAACATATGTTTTAAATTCCGAGGTGGGACCTAATGATTAAAACGCAATTGCTTGTGTGAATTTAATACTGTGAAAATTGTTAAAATGAACACCAAATGAGTGAACACTAGTCAAAAGTTCAAACCAATCGCCTTTAACACCCCGGATTTTTAACAATGTACCACGAAATAATTCCACCGTAATTCAGACCTCTCTGGGAAAATCTCTATCATAATTAATACTTCGTTCGCGAATAAAATTCGATACTGTAGCTACTAACGTGTTTGCGTCCAAATCAGAATAAATGTAGATCGAGTGTTCGATATATTTGGACGCAATTCGAACGTTTACATTACAGTGAAACACGACTGGTTCCTGGACTGTGCATCAAACTTGAGACTGTTACTGTACCGATAGGGGTATTCTGCAGTTCTCCATTATGGGGGTTGTCTGTATAGGCAGTGGCCAGAGGCCAATGGGATACGATAGGGGAAGTCGGCTGTAGCTGCATCTGAAGGAGAGGGTTGGCTCGGTCAGTTTGAGCGCAACAAACATTTATAGTTGAGACAACAATTTAAAAAAGACTGTGTCTACCCGACACAGGCCCAAAGCTTCGAGTGCGGAGAAACAGTAGAGAAAAAAAATACCATGGAACAACTGTCCGGCGATTCAAGAGTGATGGTAAAAGTGCCCTCCAGGTAAGTCGGAAGCACTTTCCTGTTTACCCGGTAGAACTTGCCATCATTCTTGGAACGCTGGAGAGTTGCTCCGTAGTGGAGATGGAAACTGATAGACAATAATTCATGGAGTTTTTATTATAGTTGACATGTTTCTGGGGAGGCCTGAATTATGGTGGAGAAATTTTGTGGTAGACATATACTTTTTTTTGCTTCGGTTATTGCTGTCGTGTGGTACAGATGTTTGTTAGTAAAGAAATTAATGGTAGAGTTGTGAATGCACCTTCAATATGGTTAGAAACATTGAGAAAATGGATTAAAAATAGTCGCGCGTGTGTTTGAATGTGTATGTGTGTGTATATGCCGGGCTTCCAAAATTAACCCGTCGACAGCTCGAGAATGACTGAAGAAATGCAATTAAAATTTAACAGACATATCAAATAATATCTTTTAATTTTATTTTTACCTTTTGACATTGAGACGCTACCGCATCTCTTGCATCTACTTTAATTGTGATTTACGCCATAATGTACGCAGACTTCCAGGTGTTATGTCATTTTGAATTAGTCCGAAAACAATTCCGTACATTATCATGCAATTACGGTCAAAGGATCTTCAAAAATCACATAACTTTTAAGACAGAATCTGTAAAAAGGTTCAGATGTTGTGGGTTATGGAAATTTTCGAAATAACTTATGACATTAACCTAACTGCTCCAAATTTTGAGTAGCTAAACTAATATTTTATAGATAAATAAAGGAACACTCATCGGTAATTGTTACAGAGTTTCGTCAAACTCAGGAGAGTTATTCGTATTTTATGGAAAAAAAACTTTTTTCTTCATTTGCTACCACAAAAACTATAAAAATTAAAAGGCAATAAAGTAAAAATGTGTACACACATCTAATAACCTTCAAGGATTAGCTACAGCAGTTTGCATTTTTCATTTCGATATAAGAATTAATTGCAAAAAAATACCTTGAATCAAGCTTCAATTTGAGACACGATTAAAGCTGCAAGAGCTCTTCATCTATTGCAATTCTCTTTTGCAATAGATTGCGAAAGCTTTGTTTTTTTGAATAATTTTATTTTCGAGATTTGTCAAAGTACTTAAAATGTTCCAAAACATCTCGAAACCATGTTTAAAAAAAATGACTGTGTGCGTGTGCGTGTGCGCGTGTGCGCATGTGTGCGCGTGTGTGCGCGTTCAATCGCTAACGAATCTCATTTTATGGTGGTTTGAATTTTTCGAAGATAGGGTGTGATCTCTCTAACTTTTGTAAATTCTGAGTTATCGTGCTGAAACTCGCTACAAGAATGAACTAGGGGGCAAGATTGTTTGATACTGAGTTTGGGAACAATCGATCGAGTCGTTTGAATTTAATAAAACTATAAGTTTTTCTAATTTTTCGAAAAAAAACTATTTTCGCTCTAACATTCATAAATTCTTACTTATCGAACCGAAACTTGGTATACAAATTCACTAGGGGACAAAGATACTTGCTCTTAAATTTGGTGACAATTGATCGAGGGGTTTAATTTTTATGAAATTTGCAATTAAAAATTTTTCATTTTCAATAAAAAAATTTTAGAAAAAAAAATCATCTCTTCCAATTTTTGGATACTTTTGCCTATAGAGCCGGAATTTGAAATTTTAGAAAATGTTTATGACTAAGTAATTGTACTCTGAAACGAGATCCATGAAATGCACATTCACAAAACAAAGCTTTCTGTGTGCGGAGGCCAGAACTGAAAAAGAAACCCATTACCCATAAAGAAGAATCTGTGGATGGGCAAGTTACGAGGAAACAATGTGCCAATTGCAAATTTGCATACTTTATTATAATTTTTCGTCTGAAAAATTACTGTTACTATCGACTTTATATTCATAGCTCTCTATATAATTTTCTAAAATGTTAAACCAAAGTTTGCAGACTGGAGAAAATACAATAGAACTACCTTCGAAAGTATAAAAAAATTACCAAAGTGGAACCTTGCCCGTTGTTTCCTCCTCATTCTTTTGATCCATCATCCACAAAGCTTTCTCTAGAAAGAAACAAAAACTGGTCGATAGACTTCCTAATAAAGGATGCTTTGTCGACAACGAACCAAAATAATAAGAAAGCAACGTGTACAATGTTTTATTTTGCAAATATTTTTTCTTTAAAGAAATAACTACAACATCGAGGAAATATGACGGAGGGTCTCGATCTGGGTTATTTATGATTTTCAGACTTCTCAACGGAAATCGAAATCCGGCTTCTTCCCTCGTCCCAACATCGTAAACTATACTTTATATCACACACATACTCTCATGGCGGTACAGATGGAGTGTGGGAGCGAACGAAAACTAGAAACTTACGGACAAAAATACTGCCTATATGTGTGTACAGTATACACAGTGATATAGTAAGCATGCATCTTGACATGTACGCGTACCACAGAAGACTAGCGTATACGGGGCGACGTCCTGGTTTTCCTGTTTCGCAATATATTTCGACGCTTTATCGGTTCGTAGCAGGTAAACTCTGCTAGTGAAGCAATAACTCCTCTTCGTGCAACGGTTTGCCGCTTCGGTACTATAGTTGTTACAGTCGAGGGTAAGTCAACAGAACACCTTCGTTATTTTTCATCGACAGACAAGCCCAGGTACACGATACATCGATAAACAAAACGAGACTTAGCCCTTTGAGAACTAAATATTTTTTTAAATACTATTTGTTTTTCCTTTTTTTTCTATTCGTGGGCTTAACGCCTAGATATATCGTATCCATTCAGGTGAAGTTTTAGAATCGGATGATAGCAGTCACCGAAGATCGCTAAGGCAGGTCCGGTGTAGATTTGATATCCAAACAATAAATTTCATTCGACGTAATATTCCGACATCGAGTCGGTAATCGATAACAATATTGATTCTAAAGTACGCGCCTACAAAATGCCTGTGACATGGAAATAAATGTTATATCTCAGGAAGTACCTTTCGCAATGAGTTGTTAAACAGTAACATTCATAATATTATTTTATGAACATTGAAACGAAACAGGAAATCGTCCACAGGTACGATTCTTTCGTAACGTTCATCGAGAAGTTCTGAGTATACATGTTTTGAGTAGACATGTTTTTGAAACGTCAATTCAGTACAATTTTAACCATGAATCGCTTCACATCGAAACAACGTGCCGAAATAGTGAGGCTGTACATTAAAAATAGTCGTTCAGTTGTGTTAACTCAACGTGCATATCATCGAAAATATCGTGGCCAACAAGCACCGTCCGACAACACTATTCGTCTTTTTGTTGAGCACGGAACAGTGAGAGATCGTCCACGTGCCGTTCATCAACGCTCAAGATGTTCCAATGAACTTATTGAAGCGGTAAGAGATAGTGTTGCCGAGAACCCACATGTGTCGTATCGTCAGCGCGACCAGCATTTTGGCGTCAGTGGAACCACTTTGCGGCGCATTTTGAAGGATGATTTGCATTTGTTTACGTATAAAGTGCAATTGACTCAAAGAATATTGCCGACAGACTGTCCACGTTGCTTGGAATACGGCCAAACAGTCTCTCAAATGGTTGACACTGAACCTGATTTTTGGAAGCAAATTTTGATGACCGACGAGGCCCATTTCACACTCTCTGGCACCGTTAACAAGCAAAATTGCCGTATTTGTGGAACGAAGAATCCACACGAGATCCATGAAACACCATTGCATGACCAAAAAGTGACTGTTTGGGCCGGCGTTTGCGCCAAAACCATCATTGGGCCACTTTTCTTCAGAGAAGGCGAAACAGTCGATGGGAATCGACATCGGTGGATGTTGGCTCATTATGTCTGCCCACAAATGTGTGAAAAAGATCTGGACGGTTTCTAGTTTCAACAAGACGGTGCGCCATGCCACACTGCAAATCAAACAATGCAGTTTCTGCAACGAAAATTCCCTGGACGTGTGATGTCAAAAAATGGCGACATTCACTGGCCACCCAGATCTCCAGATTTTACCCCTCCGGACTTTTTTTTGTGGGATTATTTGAAAAGCAAAGTGTACGCCAACAAGCCTCACGCCATTGACGAGCTCAAGGCAAACATTCGCGCCGAAATCATCACTATACCGCCCGAGGTGCACGAAAAAGTGATGGAAAACGCACTAAAAAGGGCACATTTTGCTTTGACCAATAAAGGCGGCCACTTTATTGATGTTGTATTCAAAAACTAGTCCAAATAAATTGTAAAGGACCAAATTAAATAAAAATACTTCATATATGGAAATCGGTTGTTTTTTTTTTAAAGTTATTCAATGTTTACATACCGACATAAAAGATGGCGCACCCTGTATATGTAGCGTATCTCGCACCTCGAGTTGTGTTTTGGAAAAAATATCGATCCTACTGATCGGACCTAGACGCTATATCTATATCAATTGTAAAAGGAGCGTCGTCCACAACGTCTGAGATTCATTTTCTTGAACGTAGTATACAAAATTGTGATTTTGTACGTAGTTTTTTTCGGTTTGTCACTATAAACTCTTTATTTTTTAACTTGGCATTTATACCAAAAAATGGAAAAATGGAAAAAAATGGCTCAAAGTGCCTTAAAATACGAAATTAAAAAAATAATAAATAACCCCTTGAAAAGAATCGATCGATAAATAAAAAAGTCCTTAGACACTTTTGGATACGGTGCTTCGATAAAAAGATACGGCTGACAATGTACAAAAAAATGCAGATGGAGAAATCTTCAAGGTCATGAGTGTCGGGGTTACGGTCCGGTAACTAGCGTAACCAAATCGAAATCCAGAAAACGGCAGCGAGTAATATTGCCATTAATAATCTTTGGTAACACTAACTAGAAAAGACCGCGAAATAATAACTATTTTTGGCTAAATCGAGATAACGGGGCAGCAGGCGACAAATTATCGCCGTAGAAATCGCAAAGACTCACTCGTGGGAAATATATCCAAAAGCCTTGGCACCAGGAGTTGTCTCCGGATAAGAATGCAAGATCCCATAGTACAACCCTGCTCTTCACGATATCACTCTTTTCATAGAAATACCCGAATGACTATCATGGAAACATCAAAGAATAAATCTCGGCCGGCATCGACTACTACACACAGTGTAACACTTAGCCGTTAATGAGAATCGAAGCACGGTATACGCGAGTGAGAATAATACATGAAGCGACGAGAGCAAAAACCACATTCATCAGTGCGCGAGCTAAGTTGTAACGGTCGGGGTTTCACGGTAGACTAACTATTTCACAGTATTTTACGAGAGCCACAAATTATTATTATTCGTATTGAAACGAAAACACTGGATCGATAGTTACTGCCTAACTCGAGTCATTTCGTATTTATTTCGGTAATCATATTTTAGCGAATCGGTAGAAACCTTGTTGAGATCTTCAAAAATTGCTTTTCCTGTGCATAGGGTGATAACAGGGTATAATATATCAAAATCAGCACCAAAGGGATTTCACCCTTGCCCGTAACGCAACAAATACCTCCGCTTGTTCTTCAGCCCGCAGCTTTCCTTTGAGGCATCGGTATTGCAATCGGCCTACAGCCAATTCGTGGAGGAATCTCGTCGGGTGCTGGTATCTGCCGGGCAACTCGGTTCCTCTCGACAAATTTGAGCACGTCGATTCTAATCCTTAGCATAAACAGCAAAACAAACATATTGTCCTCGATATCTAAACTGCCTTCGTAAACGATACGCGAGCGTAAATTCTTAGCAACTCCAGAGATTAAAAAAACCCGAGAACGTTATAAAAGACTAAATCTACACAGTATTTTGTGACCGTAAGTAAATAAAATATTACGTCATAATTGGTAAAACTATTGTTCAACGGAAATTTCAATGATTCGTCTGTAAGGTCTGTAAATTTTCCGCATAGTCATAATGTTGTATGTATTAAATACATTCAGTGTGCAGAATATCTTGTACGTATGGAGAATTATGTAATTTTTTATAAAGCAATAATTAACTATTACCCCTTATTAATATTTAGTTGACGTTTGTTAAAGAACAACTTTTTGGATTTTTTAAACTCCAGCCTGTATGAATTTCTTGACGAATATTAAGTTAGTCTGATACGTTAAGCCATGTCGATATAAGACCAAATAGAGCTTCTCTAATTCCACAGTCCTGATCAGGCAACATGTCACACGCGATTGCGTCGGATTACGACGTTAGATAGAGTTCAGACATTAGACCTAGCTTGAATCCGGCGAGCCTGATCCGGCATCTGAAATGAACCTGATCTAACAGCTCATACAGTATTTTTATATACATATTCAATATTCAATGGATAAACACATGTGATATGCATTATATCGTACGTATGGCAATTTATTTACAAAGACAATAGTTATTTGCATACTTTCAGGAAGCATCTTACACGACAAGTCATTACGGAGTAATATTAATAATATTACTTCTTTAATATTTAAAAAAGAAAGAGGAATTGTCTACAAATACAATTTTTTCGTATCGTCCTCCAACAAGTGACATTTGCCTGATTCGATCCTACACGATCTACCAACTACCTAAATGTTTATTTTATTTAAACTTGTGAAAAGTATGTTTAACCATGTTTGGCTTAAAAATACATAAAAAATAATGATTGTTCGTGAGGTATGTGACTATAGACCTTTTACTTATGTCACTTAACATCATGTGATCTGAACTATAGTTGAACTTTTTCATGATTTACAAAAAAAAATATATAGCTTTGAGCTCGGAACGATAATATTACTGTTTATAATATAATGCGCACCGACGAAACGCAAGGGTACTTCAAAGTAAAAATAACTACGAAAAAACCCTCCTATTTCTATATTTAATGTCCTATACTTAAAGGGAGGCAAACCTCCTTCAGTACGATAGAGATAGATCTAGTATAGCGCTCACGGCGGAATAAAAGTGAAGCAGCGCATTTGTGTAAGTATGGAGGTTTCGCTCCTGCCTTTAAGCATAATGCTTAAAACTTAAAACTAATATTAGCGAATATATAAATAGGTTTGTACAAAGTTAGCATGTCGCCCGCCGTAAGTAAGCGACAGGGACCTTTTGCAACTCTCCCCAATCGGTTATCTTCGACGAGTCCGTTTTTCTTGTTTTAATCTCTCTTATCAAAATGTTATTATTTATTAAATACCGATATTTCCGTATATTTAATAATTTTGAATCATTCAACTCTATGAATGTAATAACCGATGAGCAACTCAATTTCTCGTGATGCTGTGCGAAATTATTGTAATAACTGATAACGATCCGCGTTTATAATCTTCGATCAAAGTACACGAATGCCTACGATGCTGTATATCACGATAAGTCTTCATTTTCAGTTTCCGAATTATTCAATTGAGCTAGGGTTCTTGTAATGTTATTATGTATTTTTGGTAATTTTTTAGTAGAATAGTCTGTGGGTGCACGCTACCCACTCGACAAAACAGACATCATGAATTTCTTTTGCTTTAATTCCACGATAACTGTATCAGGGATAAATGTCATTGATAACAGAAGGAGACATGAGGTCAGCGATTTTTAAGAGCGCTGATTTCATTTCGATAAAACTCAGTACTGGGAATTTTTCTGTATACGTGGATGCGTATAGTGCCATAATACCTCACGAATATATTAGTATAATAATAGTTGACACGTGAGTAATAAAATTATGTGAATATGATGTTATCTGGACTTTTATATATATATATCCATATACGCGTAACACATATCCATAAAATACACAGAACACAATTGTCACGTTATGGATTTAAAATGGACATGCAAAGAATATCTCATGCTGTGTGAGAACGAGCAGCTTGCATAAATTTCTTCTTGGTTTATTGAATTATACGCATACACCTTGTGAATGCGGCTGTCGACAGATGGTCGAGTACTCCGATTGATTAGACATATTTATATCCACAGAGATTGCACAAAATTGCATTGCGTTATGTCTCTCTCGTAGAATCATTGTATGCTGGTACTGTCAACAATTCACGTCTAGATACTGTACGCGAATGAATAAGAGCAAGAGAGAAAGCAAGAAACTGTGGGTTGGTATAGTGTCGAGGGACGAACTAACCGAGAAAGGAGAGGATTTAGTAGAGTGAAGGACCGAGCAAGTAGAGATGTGCGAGCCCAGCTCAAATGCACTTGCCAATAGTAACGATGCCACCACCTACCTCCAACCATGAATATTTTATACCTCGTAAGTGTCCCCGGCTCTTGGCACTAGCGTGCGTTTCTCGTCTGACCGAGCAGCCAGCGGGTTGTGCCACTCTAGTACGAGAGATGGGAGAGTATTGTCTCTTAAGAGTATCGAATCGATAACAGGTGAACTTGCAATTGTATCCGATGCAATAGAAGTCAATAAATAAGAATGAACGAAAGAAAAAAAAATACACACTTTTGCAATTCACAATGACTTTTGAGTCATCGCAATATATTTAACAATTTTTTTTTAATTTTATATTATAATTAACTTCAGTTCATATTAATTAGAATGCCCCGATTTCGTCAGCAAGGAATTTTAGACATTTCTATGGATTGATCATTCAAATAATTTCCATGCTCATAATACTGGATTCACGATTTTTTTAAATCTTATACAATTTTTTTTTCCATTTCAATTATCCGCAACTATAGAGTTCGTGAGACTCTAACGGCAAGTGTTAACTTAAAAATGTAGAGGGAAAGTCTCGTAATATTGTTTACTATACTTTCTGTGTCAATAAATTGCACAGATATATAGTACCCTGTCAAACGTCCCTACTAATATATAAAATTAAAACGTTATCCATTTGTTGCTCAATTATGCCCAAAGGATTAAACCGGCTGACGTAAAAATTGTCGTGGTAATAGCTATAAGATGCCAGATTATTAACATAGGATATGATATAAAAATTCCGGGCAAAGCCAGATAGTTTCAGCTAGTAGAATATAAAATTCAATCAATGATCTTCTCTGGATACGGCAAGTTTAGTACTTAAGCGAGCGAAGGGTGAACTCAATTTTTGCGTTAAAAAGCCTCCAAGGGAATGAGAAACTAATATAGAAAGGGACGAATCTATGAAGCCGTGCGGTAACGATAAAGCTGAGAGAGGATGATGTGAAAAATAGGAAATTGCCAGGGCGTGGGGTTGGAGAGCAGAGGAAAAGCACGCCTGTCGCAGAAAGATACACACGAAATCGATTTTCCTACAAAACTTATCAACACTTTTTTAAATAATTTCAAGGTCGGAGCACTTTGGTCGACTTACAACCCCCATGTCGTAAAGTTCTCGTCGTTTTCTACTTTCAGTGACTTCATTTCATTTCCCCACACCTGTCCCATCTCTGTACTATTAAGCTGATCGTATGGGAGGCTTCGATAGTGGAGCAAAGCAATGCACATACCGTAATTCCATTTATCTGAAAGCACCTTAAGCCGCGAAGTGCCTCAGTATAAGTAGAGCAGGTGGTAACCATTTTACTGGTAGCATTCCCCTTTCTCCACCGTGGCAGAGACGGAGAGAGAGTCCTTCATCAACGCTGGTACTACCGAAGCCCCAGGTGGTGCAAAAGAAAATCTTCTTCTTCTATTCGATTAAATGATAATAACATTTCGCCCGCTACAGAATGGGTTAATGCATGTTCAATAAATTGACATATTTTTTACCACTAGTGATCCTTTGCAGAGGAGGAAAGACCGCAGCAGTAACACGCATATTTCTCAACGTCACCGTTTTATCGCCGTACTCGCACCAGCATTCATTTTCTAATAGTACGAGATAGCTCGAACCATAGACGTCTACGTATACAAGAATTTCGAACTACGTATTCATGAACTTATATTTTTATATATGAGTGAGTGAGTGAGTGAGTGAGTGAGTGAGTGAGTGAGAGAGAGAGAGAGAGAGAGAGAGAGAGAGAGAGAGAGAGAGAGAGAGAGAGAGAGAGAGAGAGAGAGAGAGAGAGAGAGAGAGAGAGAGAGAGAGAGAGAGAGAGAGAGAGAAATGAGGCAACCGCGTAGCAGCGATAATTTACGTCGGGTTCGTGGTATGCTTCATACGAATCACTCGTTCTTGGAGAGCTGTATTGCCACAGCCAATATCCTCCTCGACTCTTCTTCGCATTCGTATAATTACGTGCGCATCAAAAGAGGATTGGATGAACTAGCTGTGCTTTTGACGATAAAAAAGTGAGAAATAAAGAACGAAACAAGGAAAAAGAAAAGCTTCAAATGTGATTTAACGATCCACCTCTGTTACAAGGGTTGAGTGTAATTAGACGCTGAATTAATTATAATTAGAAATACCGCGTAAATTTGTTAGAACAGTCGCCTAGAAGGAATTTTAATACACTTGGCGATCCTCAACCTGTACCGCAACACCTTCACTTACGATTTCTTTCTTCAAGCTGCAAGGGCTGAGGACCTTGGTGCGTCTTTGTCGCTTGATGAGCTTGCTAAGTCTCTGAGTCCTCTGGGCGCATGTCAAAGGTCCGCAGGAACGTGTTCCAGGGGTTGCCACTTCGAGATCTCTGCGAATATCCTCAGCGCTCTTCTCAACTGGAGGGCTTTGTTTCGGTGTAACAGTGCTGAGAGGTACAGCCTTGGCTATCATCGACTCACTTCTGACACTCCAAGTGGATCCACCGTATCTCTTCAGATTCATGAGATCACCGATACTTCCTCTGACCTGGCTGCTCGTAAGTTGCAGATTCGTGCGTGAAAACGCCGGCGAGTGTGGAAGCGAACCGGCACAACATTTTTCGGTCGATCTGACGACATCCGGAAGCGGAGTTTTAACATGAAGCTTGTCGAGATCCGACAAAGATGATCCGCGTCTAATCCGATTTCTAAACTGCGCCAGAGGCGCCGGAACGTTCTCCTTCGCAACTCGTTCCTTGTCACGATTAACACTCTTGGACGATATCGAGGATTTCATTGCAAACAGACCAGCCTTGAGGGGAAAGAGCAGAGCCCACTCGGTCGATTTCTCACGAGACTTCATCGCCAACCGGCCGACGATAATCCTTCACTCGTTGAACACTCGAACTATTTGTTAAACAAACTTTTTGTGAGAGGGGCTAAAACTCAGGATGTTATTTCCGAGAAACGAGCTGAGTCGATTCGTTTTTAATCCTGCAAAATAGATCACTAGAGTTGCACGCCGTTTATGAGGTTTCGCCTTTTTTCCATTCTCTCCTTGTCCTTTGAGTCTTCCAGATCCGATCCCTTTCTCACTTTGTAGATAAAATAAGTCGGTTCGAAGCAAGAGTACATGAAATAAGTTTACTGAAGATTCGTCAGACCCTCACTGACCAGGCTGTTGAAATTAACCAGCAGCACGAGCGACTAACTTTGCACGAAGTTGAGTGAAATCAACAGCTTTATCTGTGACGATTGTCGACATCCGGTCCGACACGTTGTTCGACTCTACCGCCGCGGCATATACCTCCACACTTCCACGCGTCCTTCAATGCTTATCGAAAACTGTTGGCACGATTCGTGATAGCAGACCAAAGGCCACTCAACACCTCCACCAACCGCGATCCAGACACAGTTACCCCTTTTATTTTTATTAGTAGTGGAGCGATCCAGTAAAATATTTAACTTTCTGATCGGGATAATCAAGGCGATTGAATTTACACTGCTTTTTAATATTTATCACAGTTTACTTTTGCAAAGTCGTCAGTACGATATATATAGATGTGCAAACGATGAATACGACGAGGTTAACGATAATGAAGGAGTCACTCGGGGTTTAATCCACTATCCTCGTCGACCGAACCCGCAATGCCACCATCAATAGTGTCGACTATGACGTCGACGACGAGTTACCGGTCTGTTGGTAGTATTAGTTGGTTCTCTGGCTTTAGACTTTGGTTACTCCAAGTATAAGCCAGCTAGCTGATTGGTCGATGGCAGGCAAGCTGCCTGGACCTCTCGCAGTTTTTTTCACTTAAGTTAACACAACCCCCCGCGAAGAATCGTGCACCCTTTTCGCTGAGCCGTGTTTAATGCTGGTGGTTCCCAGACCAGAGATCCCATACCCTTCGCACACCGCAACAACCAACCGACACTTCCGTCTAATAAAAGCTAATAACGGTCGATAATCGAGTTTACGAGGAAGCGAGAAAGTGAAGTGGATACTTCCAGTCATAGAACTCGAGTTCTAAAATTAAATTAAGAAAACGAATGTAAATTCCAATGTTGCCGATTTTTTTTAAACGCATGTAACAAACAATACCAAAATCCATTAAAAAAAATATTAAATACTAATTTGGCGTAAATTAATTGAATTGTTGAATCAAGTACTCTTGCTGGTGATCGTAATGAAGATCGAAAGGCGACTGAAGTACGTCGACATTGTTCAACAGCATCAATGTGGATTCAGATGACAGACCAGACAGGGAGCTGTAGGATAATCGGGTGCGGGAAGCGAAACCTTGGCGAAGAAGGTGATATCGCGTGGTATATGATCGTCGAAGTCGTCGTCGTCGTAGGCCAAACTCGTTATACGGGCTTCTGATGGCCACACGCAGCATGACGAGTCTTTGACTATCGCAGGAAGCACACGACTATAACGCTGTTATGCCGTATGAATGTATGCTCGTCTGGCCTACATAGATTAAAACGCGGCAGTCTGTCGGACTTCGATTGTTGTACCGGTTTGACAATGTATCTAGCCGTCATACCACGTCCAAGTATGACTCGAGGAAAGAAAAAGGTAAGATGGCCGATAATAATAATAAAAAAAGTGTTTTTTTGTTATTAGTTATTTGAATCTATACAATGATCGACGCAATATTTTGACAAAACCTTATTTATGAAGACCTTAGAACGGTTAGCTGACTTCCAAAACCGTTTTAATGACTCTCATCGTGAACCCCTGGCCTTTCGTTTTACGAAACCCGTGTGGCTGATATAAAAAAAATAAGAATCGGAGAACGATAAGGCGATATTGCTCAGCATGGAATATCTCAAAGCCAGCCGGAAGGCTGCCTAACCATGTGGAATAATAGTGCTGGGTGTGGTGGGCTCGTTTCGTTCTTCGATCTTTGTGGATAAAATTATAGCGTCGTTAATCCTCGGGTGACACAGATGGGCAAATGTTGCGGGAATAAAATGTAGACGAGTGACAACTAAATTACACCTCAAAAAAATAGATCCTCTCGAAGGATTAATCATTTTAACATGAAAGCTTGTCTATAACCATAAAGTGGAAGTACGAAATAAAAGTGCACAGGGAAAACCTCTTGGGAAATTTCTTTCTCCCTGGTTTGCGAAGTAAATTATTATTCTTCGAGTGTCTCTGTCATTGAACGAGGCGAGACGGTAGAGCTATTCGTCGCGACATTTTCTTGGGCATTGTAAAATTCTTTCGCTTCGCTCTCGATGCAGAACAACTCAAATACCGGGAACGTAGGTACGCAAGGACACAGGTACTGTACTGATATGAGTATGGTTAGAGTGTATAGTAATAGCAAATGAAGAGTCAAGTCGAGAAGAGGGAGGGACGAACGATATGAGTAGCGAGTGATAAAGATAGAACGACTTGGGAAGCAAGGAAGAGACACGAAAGACGAAAAGAGCAAAGTATCTGCATAATATGCAAAACGGGAATCGTCAGTGCATAGAAACGTTCGTTGGGCCGCAACAATATGTGTAAGCGTCTGTGCGATGATGACGACGAGTTGCGAAGAGGGACCGAGGTTTAGAGCATCGAAGAGAGAAGCAGAATAAGAACTTCCCGAAGAGAAAAAGCAAAGTTGAAAGCAACCATAACGAATGAATGTTCCAACGCTTGAAAGTATACGAAGTGAGTTAGAATTTGCTTCCACGATGACAATGAAAACGTGCTCTTCAACCACCTTTACAAATATTACAGGGATCCATCCACCGTCGAAGTCTCTATCTCTTGCTATTACCCCATGGTTTATCGATATTGGAAAAGCCATTCTCTCAAACTAATGCCGACCGCCCATACACCATCCACTTTAACCTGTTTCCCGCTTTTTCTTAGCAATATAATATGTGAACAAAGGACGTTTCGAATAAGCGCATAGCGCATTTAATAAATCAAACTTTAAATTTTTTAAATTTCTAGAGAAAATTTCGCGCCCTTTCTCAATTTCCTATTGGTACTCTCGATGCATTCAAGGAGCAAAGATGGACGGTTTTTTTCTTTTAGAAATCAGAATTAGAATTTAATATATTTATAATTAGCAAGAATAAAATTAATCAAATGAATTTTCGTTAGGGTGGATTGTTTAGAATTAGAATTTATTTTTTGTCTCCCTCTTAAAATTGTGGTAACAAATAGTCAAAATAAAATTTTTATTACGAAACCAGTACATACAAAAAAAATATATATAAAGGTGGCTACGAAATTTTAAATAAATAATCTGCAAAGCAGAAACTTGCACATTGCGATCTCATTATTTTCCACCTTTCGTAAAGCCGTCTCTAGGAGTAAGTATGTTGATCAATTTTGGATTCCTTCTAGAGGAAGCTTATTAAAAGGTAAAATATAATGAGAAAGCATCTCTGCAAAATTTTACTTTACAGGTTTGATGTTTGAGTACTGTGGACACCAGTTTATATGCTCAAAATTTGTGATTTGATAAACTCACGATATTTGTCGTAATTTTACACTGTTTTACAGGCCAACACCGTTTGTCACCATGTTATCGATTCCATTAATTATATCGGTCTTTTAATCTTTTGCACATACTTTCAGTTTCATAGATCTATTTCTCATAGCTATTTCGATTGATCTATTTATATATAACTATTTAGCACGATACATCGGTAATTACACAAGCTAAAGCGTTACTCGACATTTTTATTAAAATTCAAAGAGACGTTAAATATTTATCACATCATGCAATAAACGTAATAAAAATAAGGGAAAATGTCGGAATTTGAATTTTATACGCAACAACATCCTGAAGACAGATAAAAATCTCGTTTCTCGACATTTCGTACTTTGTTGAGCATATGTACCGTCACTGATGCCTCGATCACATTCCCTTGTGATTCAAATGACAAATAGTCATTAACCAGACACCAATGACGTGTACAGTAGAATATCACTAAAATCTCGGCATTTTTTTTGTTTAATTATCAATATAATGCACTCCGTTATTTGTTATGCATTATCATTATTTATACTAAAGCGAGTGACCAGATTTTTTTCTAAATGTGTTTTTCCGACTATTTACAACATTTTGGGCACTCCGGGACAAAAATCTCGATATTTTTTTTCTTGATGTAAACAATGCAAAAGAGAAAAAAAATTGTTTTCTTAAAATCTATTTATTTATCTTGTTTAGGACGGTTTACATAGAATTTGAATTCTACAATTGTCTCCCGCTTGAGTAAACACTAGGAAATTGTGAAAATAGAATTTGCAGCAAAAATTTGGTAATGATCTCTATCCCATAGCAATTTCTGGATATTTTTTTACACACTGATGTTTTAGGAGATTTTTTCCAGTATTTAGGATCGCTTTCTTATGTAGGACACGAAAAAAAAAATTAAATTCAAAAGGAATCACCTTACTGTCCCATCATCTTAACAATTAGTTTCTTTTTCCATTTCGGATAACGAAATTATAAATCACTTTAATTGAGTAGAACACGTGGGCTATGTACGTTCATGTGGAAGGAAAGAAGTGGATGAACTGAAACGCCTTGTTGAATTTTTGTGCTCTTAAGCACCCACCTAACTGCTTTTACATCTGTTTTCTTTATTCACAATGTCATTTATGGACTTTAGCACATCGAAATGACTAAATATTTCTTTTGCTGGTAATTGATTCAAGAGTGTGATATTTGACGTGAGTATTTTGCTGATGTCAAATGTCATGATAACTTAGATGAGTTCTACTCGAAGAACGAAGGGCAAAGTAAAACTGGCCGCTTAATCCAACGGTCTGAAAAAGCTAAATCCCTTTAAGGTAATATTCTTACTTGTCGTCTGTCTCTCTCAGATACGCATGAGCCATACGAACGAGAGAGATAGCAGAAATTTCCATCACGAATTTCCCGAATACGACTAATCTTTCGAGTTAAAGACGAGTACGGTGGACACCAGAATTGTAAGACAAAGTTTACCGTTCTTCTCTTCTTTTCGAAAGATCAATCGTCGCGGAGAAATTTACATAACAATTTTAATTACCGATCGAGAGCACATTGTCTTACGAATATCTGTGACAAAACAGCTAGTTTCTAGAAAAGACGATAGATTTTTTATCATATTTTTCCAAAATTATTAACGGTCCAAGTTATCAGCAACGTGTACCCATAGTTTCAGACTTTTACGTAAAATGCTAAGAAAATCGGCTCACATTTATAGAATCTAGCAATTTTTTTCCGCAGTTTTTGCTCGATCGGAATAAAAAGTTAACAGATGGGAAGAGATACTTTAAGATAACAGTCTTGTGGTGGACTCTTCTCTCTCGAAAACTGACTAATACGATTAGCCTATCTCCCATTCTCCTCCCGTGTCTTTAGCACAAAAGTTCTTAAATAACGCATTTATGAAATGCTATTCGTGCCTCTTCGATTACCAGAGATTCAGCAGGACACTCGAGAAACGTGGTGTCAACGCAGCTGGTAGCCTCAAGTAGCTACGTTATACTACATTGAATGCGTGCACACAGTCTTACTGCTATCAGGTAGCATCCGGCACTCAAGCAACAAGCTCGTGTTAATGGAAGTTTCGTGTAAGCCATCTCGCTAATCTTGAATCTACCTAGCGATTTCGAGACAAACTCTTCCCTACTGGTAGGTTAGGCTGTGCGGCGCAACCCTGACCATGTTCTTTTCGCACCCTCTTCGAGCTCCTATTTCTCCCAATAGCTATTGTAAATGATATCCATGCAAAGCCCCAGAACTGGACAACAAAGAAAAAAAATTATGCCAAGTAACAAACGATTGTACATTTTTTGTTCAATATCGTTCAACAGTCAAGTAGAAAGTTTAAATTGTCCGTGACTTACTCTACACCAATACTTCACGTAAAAACTTGCAAGCAATTTTTCTCAAACTTAAATCTTTGCAACGACGTCTAAAGAATGGAGCTCGCTGCGTGAATGTGGCAGGTGGAGAGTTTCACAATTTCAACATTTGTCTGAAATTCTGATACCGAGAAAAATGTATTAGGAATGTTTAACTCTGTCTCTGTAACAATTGAGGGTTCCATTGACGATGCTAAGTTGGTAATGAGAATCCCTTTAAATTTCTATTAGAAAAGCATGAAGGTATTTTCATACTAATTGCTTGTGCGTGATCCTTCCTTTTATAGTGTTAAGAGAGTTAGAGTTGTTTGCCAACGAAATAAACAAGTTCCGCGGTATAAGCAGGTGAGAGATAACGAGATCGCGCGATGGTGGCATCTGATTAGGCCACTTACCTAATCCTTTGACCAAAGTTCAATGTTCCGCGCGGTCACGACCTGGTAACCCTGAATACGTGCTTAAGGTCACACCGTCCGCGCATACAGAGTTATAAAAATAAAACAACGACTACATTCCTAATCGATTGTTCGTCTACGTTCGTACTGCTCTCGCTCCTCTATATTCCTAGGTAGATGTCACATGCATAGTGTATACATATGTACGATGAGGGGGGATCGATTACCTGCCGAGGTGAGTACCGATGACACGTGTCTGACACGAAGGACCGCAAAGAATTGTGTCCACACGAAATGCGGGTTATGTTTTTAATGAATATCGCAAGGTTTTTTCAGAAGGACGCTACAGGTCGTTGATATCTACTTGCCTATCTCACTGCTAATGACATTTCCGCTGTTTGACATCTCAGTTTCATTGAATGCCATGGTTAATTCTAGACACGTCGATACCGCAAAGAACAATCCTAATGTTACTCACATGTAGCTGCATGATAATTTTGTTGTAGGCCCAGTGCCACCGCTGCTTAGCAGTCATTTCCGTGCGTTCCTTTAGCCGCGTTGGAACGGGTGCTACCCCAACCATCTCCAGAAGTTCTTCGTCTGGTGGTGGTTCTGGTGGGCTCCTTGGTGGAGTATCCATCTGAACACTTTCATCCAGCGACGCTTGTTTCGTTATACTTCCTATGAAACATATAATTCAAAATCGTTAATATACATTTCTTTCTATTTCGTTGTATTAAATTGACACAATATTTAGGTACCTCTTGGGCTGTCCGATCTTGACAACGGTGGTGATCCCTTATAAGGTTCAACCAACGAGTTTTCTCGAGAGCCTCGATTGAGTGCTTCCTCGCCTCGCTCGTATCTGCAAAATATTGCAATTTTTTAGTAACTGCCCATACAACCCGGCCGTTTACGACACAATTTCATAGTCAACCAATCGAACGATGTATAAATGTGCCAGAAGAAATATTTTGTCACGTTGTCATAATTACCTCTCGAGAGTCTCGTCCCTCATCTTGTATTCTCCATTGATGGCACTACTGAGCACGATATCGGTATCGTCGATCGAGTCCTGATCCTTGAAGTATCCACGCTGGCAGCTCTCCGCCCTGGATATCGGTTGAGGCGTCGTAAAGCTCTGTCCATAGGAGCTTCCCCTGGTCTGTTCTTTCTTCTGATACGAATTGGTTCTACTGAGAGGTGGCTTAAAACCATCCTGATTGATAGACGAATAAGAATCTTTCCTAGCAAGTTGTACAAAAGAATCCCTTCTTGGGCCCGAGCCATAACTATCTTCATTATAATGATCCGAGGCATACGATTCGCCTCGTATCAACTTCGGTTTTTGCGAATGCGTCGAATGCTGACTGAGTTGGCTCTGATGCGATAGCTGAGAGTCTTTTCTGTGAGGTTCTTTCGGCACAATTTCGGGATATTCCTCGTCGTCTATAACGTCCTCTTGGTACGAGTCCGTTCTCTCGAAAGGACGTTTTCCATTAACAATTGCAGTTCCACCGTGTACCACGGCTGTAATCGTAACTCTGTTGTTGCCAGTAACATGATTCGACAGTGTGGTTGAAACTTGAGTTGTACTTTGCGGCGAATCAACAAGAGTACCAGGAACAGGGCTCGATTCTCCAGCAGTGGAGTATTCGCTGAAGCCTTTTCTCGGCTGGCTACTACCCACGGAGCTCACAGCAGTCTCAAATGAGTCTTTGAGCTCATCGTCCCTTGACTCCAGTGAATCCGTGTTCTGTTGAAGAAGAGTATCTCGCTTTCCAGTAAGCTTTTTGCGTCTGGACGCGCCCAAAGCTGATACCTGTTCCTGTTCATCCTGATTGGGATATAAGTACTCGGACTCGCTGGACTGATACCCGTTGGTCCTCGTTTGGCCCCTGGGTGTCGTCACGGAGAGTTCGGGAACTTCGCTCGGTCTTCTATCAGTGCTCAAGGGCGCGTTGCTCTTGTACTGATCATCGTAAGAGTTTTGATAAGACTCCTGATAGGAATCGTCTCCGTATTGCTCGGGATAATCTTGGTAACTCTCGTCGTAGTCGTTTTTGTAGTCATTCTTGAAATCCGTACGATCTTCCTCTTTGCTGTATGGCACATGATAGTCTTGATATTTGTTGTCTTGTTGTGAACTAGGCGGTTGCTTTTGCTCCCTATAAGGCTCCTGGTAATTGTCTTGCGAGACTGGAACACTCGACTGTTCATTAGTATCCTGATAAGGCTGCTCGTATCCGCTCGATGGAACGTTATACTTATTGTCATACTGATTCTTCGGATACTGTTGTTCCCCGTAGATCGAGGTTGGTACCTTTTGATCGTAAACCGATGTCGGTATGTTTTGATCGTAAACGGATGTCGCAACGGTTGCGCTGTAACCATTGTACTGGCTATTGTTTTGCTTGTAAGGCTCCTGATAAGAATCTTGCTTGTACGAATCGGGTATGGATTCCTGATAAGAGTCTTGCTTGTAGGAATCCGTATAAGAATCTTGCTTGTAAGATTCCGTGAAGGAATCTTGCTTGTAAGTGTTCTGATACGAATCCGCGTACGAGTCCTGCTTGTACGATTCGGGAAAAGAATCTTGCTTGAAAGAATCGGGATAGGAATCTTGCTTGTAAGAATCAGTAAATGAATCCTGATACGAGTCTTGCTTGTAAGATTCTTGATACGAGTCTTGCTTGTACGACTCCTGATAGGAATCTTGTTTGTAGGAATCCTGATAGGTTTCCTGTTTGTAAGGCTCTTGGGTATGATCTGCGGTGTTTTGATTATAACCGACTGGCGTCTGATAACTTTTCTCCAACGCCATAAGTCCGGTATTGTCGTACTGTTCTACTGCTTCTGGATATGTATTTACCTGATAAGTCTCTTGATAAGCCTGGCTTGTCGGTGGCACATAAGATTGTTGATTATAATCGTTGGTAAACGAATTCTCGATATACGTATGGTTAGGAACGATCATGTTATCATGAGTCCTGGCAGACTCCGCATAAGGACCCTGCCCATATTGATCGTCCACCTGGGGCGAGCCATACGAAACCGGCACAAACTGTTTATCTTGAACATGCACTGTGCCGGAATAAATGTCTTTCGTACCACCGACGTAAGCTCGTTGCTGCTGCTGCTGCGGCACCACCGGTTCACTCGGTGCTATCGGATTCACGTAAACACTGTCGGTGAAATTCGTGTCCTGCGGCAAATTGTCCTGGCTACTTCGATACGCGTAATTATAGTCCTCATTGTAGTCATGCTTATAGTAACTCTCCTCAGACGGGGTACGAGTGCGTGGCAGTTGTCGTCCTGGAGTCGCTGGTAGCGAAATTGTCTTTCGGCCGAGTATCACGGAGCTCGGCTTCGTCGGAGTTGGTGGCAGCTTCTTTCCCGTTCCTCCCTCTTGACAGGACGTCGGACGTTGCTGGGGCTGTAATCCTTTCCGACGCCGACTACTGTGACCACTGCAGATAAATAATAAAACTGTATCAGACATATTCTTACTCACTACAATGGCTGTGTATGATATTTCTTATATACTGTATAAACCAGTTATAGATCTTCAAAAAACAGTTTTACATTCAGCTCATCTAGAAATACTTAATCATTTTATGCTATCTGATTACGAATGCAACTATAAGTAATCGACTTATCTAGTTATTTAATGGAGACTAGCAGTTGCGTTTTTTTTTTAATAATGAAGTTTAATATTTAAAGGAAAATCAAACATAAGATTTTACAATTTTACGGATCTTAACATTTTTTTTATATATAAAACATGGAAAAAGTCGAAAAGTAGCTTTCTCAGAAACGTTAATTCGTCATCCTCAGAAGGTAATTTACAAGCTTTTATTCGTTTCTTTAATAAGTTGGTACCTGTAATCGAGTTCTTCGGACTCGTAACTACGTTGCCTAGTGACAGTGGGTTTATAATCTGGCCTGTGAATACCGATACTCGAGGCTGGTCTCTGTGGAAGCGTTTTCCTGTTTCGTTTATTCTCATTGTAAGTGCTAGAGCCACGATACGACTTCCCCCCGCTGTCCCATTGGCGGTCCTCATCGTCCTGACCATATCTGTTGGCATATTAATCCCATATATCCCTGTCATGAAACACTCTTAATGTCAAACTGAATACGCTTGTATTCCCAAATCTTGATACATAGTTTTAGTGAAATTTACCTCTCATCTTGGTAAACGTATCCTGTTATACTCTCGTAGTAATCGCTATGTCGGATGTCCGTGTGACACTCAGGATAAGTCGCACTCATCCTGCCGACTCTACTGTCAGTTCCATAACCATCGATACCACAGTGCATGTGCTCGTCATAGAGAGTCGTTTGTCTCTCCAGAGAGGGTCTTCTGTGAGGACCTGTGCATACACCAAGAATAATTTTATTTCTGGTTCGTTACGTGACGATTCTGACAATAAGATATGGATATCGAAAATGTCACACAAATAAAGAACAATAACGAAATACCCACCTCGCCTTCTCGAGGTGCTCGTCGTGGTGCTCGGATAATATTCCGTGTCACTGTAAATTTTCGTTTCGTCGACTCTCGTACTCGGATAATCGTAACCTTCGCTGTACCAACCATCTTGACTGCAATTATAAAATATTATCGTTAATAAATTGTCGACGATTGCGCAAAATTATAAACACGTCGTTGTTATGATCCAATGATTGTAATGATGGCTGATGACCTTCTGCATCTAATTCTATTTTCATGGAGAAACGACATCATTCTTTAAAATATACTTTTTGTTTTACCATCTTATGCTGTTTTCAAATGATATATTTCTGGATTTTTTTTTTCAACTATTCACGACCCACCCAACTTACAAGATGTTATTATACTTTGGCTATAATATTAAAAGTTTATCGTTACATTCCATACACGATAACCCCATGAAAATAGAATATACTTGAAGTACTATATTATTTATACACGATAAACTTAACGGCAAAAATGTTTATATCTCGTGTATGTATCGACATATATTTATTAACCGTGTGAATTGTTCGAATATCTAATAATATGTGGACAGCCATAGGATTTGTATTTCGCACGATACAGGAAAATCTATGTACTGGTCGAATATGCGACGAGGCGTGATAAATGTGTGTGGAATTGTGAATGCGTTTTGCTCAGGACGCGCGCACGGGCAACAATGATAGTGATCGCGATAGTAGAATATGATTAAAACGTTGGTATGTGTCACGTTTGTATTCGTGTACGTGATTGATAGATCAATGATAGTCGATGTTTTGATACTGATATGTGTACATAAACGATTTTGCATAGTGCATTTACAAGGCATTTAGAGGGCGAGTGTGTGCACCATCGTTGAGAAATACATAGCGAATCCGGCTAAATTGGCCATTACGTTCGAGCGAAGTCATATCGTCGTGTAAATCATCGCGACAACTAATGTATGAGAATCTACGAATGAATGAGAGAGAGAGAGAGTGTGTGAGTGAGCGAGGATATGGATATAAATAACAGAAATTCTCACGAGACTCGCCCGTGACACACTTGCTCGTACCTGTCTTCGTAATCCCACGTGTGCTTCCGTCGTCTGTATCAATAGGAAACAAAAGATTGAAAACTGTTGTTCTATCGTGTTGGGTATTTAAAATAATCGGTATTTCATTGTGTAGAAAAAATAAATAAATAAATAGAAATTGTATTTAAATCGTTATTATGCCTAAGAAAAAAATTATGTAGGCGTGTTTGAATATTGTTTACCTGTATTCCTTATAGTGCCTTGGTCGACTATTGTAGAAGAGTGGCTCGGAAGACTCGGCACTTTGCTGAGTGGAATACCTTTGGGGAGGACCTTCACCGGGATAAGGCTCGTTATACCTAGGACTGTGACCTCGGCCACCGTATCCGTAATTACCAGCTACCAGTCTGCCGCCTACGGTTGCAGGAATCTAAAATACAAATTTCATTAATATAATTGCCAATTAAAACAACTAATTTACACAAAAAATAATAATTTTTATGCTCCAGTGTTTTAAATTTAATACAGCAATATTAAATTTAATAAAGCTAAATAATATAATCTATATATTTAATGTTACTCATGTTAATATTATTTATTTCAACAAAACAATTTTAAATAGAAACCGTTTTCTAATATAACGTTTATTTAATATTGATATTTCTATATTATTTATATTTTAAATGTCATTATATTTTGAACACAGCAACATTTATCATTTTTGTATGACAGCATAATATAAACTTGTACCTGATGATCATCCCTCTCATAACTATTTTCCCTTGACGTCTCGAGCGATCGCTGAGGAGTCGCAAGCTGATTGGCGGCCGTACGAAACTGCGAAGCCGAGCTGTTGGCACCCTGACCGCCAACGGGGTAGTTTAGATCCGACGTGTAATCCGAGTCTTCCGAGTAACCCGCTGAAAGTTTATAAAATTTATTATCAGACGGCAAAATTCTTTCTGCGACACATATGGGATACCCCGAATTACACTTTCTTTCATCGAGAAACCCGGATCTACGACAACCGCTAAAGTGGATCAGTTCACACTCTTTTGTAAACTTGGTCGATCACTTATCTCTAAAGTCAGCATCCCACGAACAAAAGAATTGCTGGTAAAGCAGGCGAAAGACAAAGTGAGATAAGATGGAGGAATATGATTAGAATCCTTAAAGTACTTCGAAAGCGTATGGGGGGTGAGTTACCGACCGTTAAAATTTTAGAGGTGATGTCGACAAAGTAGAAACTACCGTTGCTACCTCAAAATAAAAATGTCGATGTGAAACGTGTATGGATGTGACAAAGATAGAATTGGTCTTTCTCCCTCAAATTTCTTAGGCACAATTGTTCTGTCATATAAAAGACAAGAACGATGCTCTGTAGAATTGACAGAGACGGCACTTTTCTCGGATTTCATCCGACAGATCAACCTTGGCAAATAAATTCTTATTACAGTTTTTGTTACCCACCGAGTAATATCACATTGAGGAAATTTAAAAAATAACGTTTTCCTCTCACTTTTCTCCAACGTTAATTAGAGATATTTTTTTATCTTGTTATCAACACTCGAATCTATGTCTCTTGGCATTTTGAAACGCATCTGTAGGAGCCTCACACAAGATGTCACGAGAAGCAACTAATGGAAAGGAAACAGTCTGCTAAGGGTGATGAGTTTTAGGGGTCGTGGGTGGCTTCTCAACCGGAAAAACTTGTCTACCTCACGCCTTGTCTCGTTATTAAAGTAAATGTAATTGTGTAGTCACATTACTTGGCACAATATGGGTATACGCGTACGTGTGCGACAGGCAAAAATGATTGAAGAAGAAAAAAATATAAGAGATCGAGATAAACGCACGGTACTAATGCAATAATAATAATACGAGAGCGAGATACCCGTAGCATGTCACCATTGCCGCCCCCATGTTTACTTACAATGTCCTATATTGTAGAGAATCTGGCGACGCGCCTGTTCGGCCCTTGCCTCCTGGTCCATCGTGTTGTTCAGCATTTCCAGCTTTCTCTGAAGATCCGCCGCCTCGGTATTCTCCGGATCTACAGTGAAAAATATTAGAAAATTGATTAGTACATCACAGTGACAACGATTTCTCTTTATCATTCTTTACAGCCCACTCGCTTCACACGTTCTAACAAACGTGCATAACTTTGCGTGTAAAACATTTTATTTTTAAATCCTGAACGGCAACCCACATGGAACGAAAATATACTTGAGAATATATTTTACAAATTTACGACGAAAATTTATAACTTTTTTTCTTTGTTAAACTTGTTTTTATTCAAAGTACATTGAAAAACATATTTTAAAACGCGTAAAATATATTTGGTATACATATCGCTTACTTATTTTCCATGTGGGAAAGTTCAGTGATTGTTTTAACCATGCTACTAAAATCGTTCATGATGATATCAGTAAGTTTCTGTTTTATTGAGGGTGTGTTATATTGAGATTTTTATTCACTCGCATGACGACACACTAGAAGTGTCGAGTTTACAATGGGTTAAATAATTGAATGCTATTTGCTGAATATGTCAGTGTGTGCCGCTTTCCAGGATAGTCTACGTGCTCGAATGGGGTTGTGCCGACGATATTTCAACGTAAAACAGAGTGTCACAAATACGTAAAGAAGAAAAAGATCACGAGCGTGGAAAAGGTATATGAGATGAAGATGGAGGTGGTGGTTCAAGAAACGGCATAGCGTAAAAGAAGGTGTCGGCACTCGAAAGATGTGCCACTTCGACCTTTGCGTACGTATGAAGTAAATCAATTTCCCTGGTCGTAGCACCTACAGCCTCAACGTGTAGGTGCTACGTCCTCCATGTAGTACCCAGTGGCTGGTTCGAACTTCGAGTACCTACTTTCTACTCGATATCCATTCACACCGCATATCCGAGCTTCCCGGGTTGGCAACTTCAGCCTCACCTCAAAATTGGATCTCGCGTTCACATACTCTGAACTCGCACTATCATCTTCTCTCTTGCCCTCCGCCCTAAGAAGGCTAAGCGTTCTCGTGTCCGGGAGCCTTGCCCACTCTATTTCTACCCCCGTCGTACCGACCCCACGTCCGAATCTCTTTCTTTCTTTCTCCCTCTCTTTTCGTCTCTCTATCGGTCTCTCTCTCTCGTTATGTACGACGTAGTCACGCTATCAATTGCTTAGAATCCTGCAGCATCATCCAGAAAACCCGGCGTGTCACCAAGAGTGTAATATTTAGGATGAAAAATCGACTAAAGATATGAGTTGGCTCACTATAAGGCACGTAGAGACTATACATCGAGTACTTGGTGTTATCGTAAGTAGATTGGACGAATAAGTTTTAGGAAAAACAAGTTCATTTCGTATAAAAACATTTTGAAATGTTACACGGAAAATTTCATTGTACCCGTACAATCGTGCTGGTAGTTATGGCAGCTATTAAGTCAAATCGATTAATTTGTTGGTCGTTGAGACTACTTTTATATTTACATTAACATTTTTCATCGTAACAGCCAACCAACAAGTAATTACGGTAAAAATAAAAAAGAATGTTTAATTAAATATAAAAATAGTAACGTGCAATAATGATTAGTAGTTGTCCCTTAACAGTTTCCACGACTTCCACGATTTGTCCTAGCGTATAAGCAATCTTAGGGAATATTTTTATTATGTCTATGATGTAATTCATTTCGATTTACAACCCCGAATAGTTATTTAAAAAAAAAAAAAAGAATCTCCGTGCAAAATTTATCAAAGCTCTAATCACCATTGACGAATATCTTGATTATCATAATAATGCAATATATTTTGTGACTTTTAATTTACCATCCCTAACACAAAGTCGGAGATCAAAGGTGAGTATAAATCTGACGCGGCAATACTCTGTATGTACGCTCGGTAAACATTACCCTGACGATGTCAAGGATGACGTCTGGATCAACACTGTGTACCGATGGACGAAAGGTAAAGAGAGAGAAAATTTAACTGTAAATTTCTTACGATCGCCTGCTTTTGGACAGCGCACCTCATACTCTAATACAAATTTCAGCAATTGCCTTTATCCGAAGAATAATTACTACAATTTTACATAGAATTAAAGAATCTGCCAATTGTATGTAATTTTAAATGAATCTGTAACCTCAAAAATGTACAAAATCTTTGGTAAAATTGTTTCATCCGTGTTTACTGTAAATCGAAAGATGATTGTCATACCTAGTGAATTTTTTGTGAACTGCAAATCTCACACTTTTATGCAAACTTAGTCTGCTAAAACAACCCTCGCCGGTACTCAACTTAGCAACAGTATGCAATTAAAAAAAGGGTCAAGTCTCATCAGACCAAAGCGGGTAAAGAAGAATCTAACATAGAAAAAAAAAGAGAAAAATATACGAGTGGAAGGAACAGAGAGTCTCGGACTTTGTAGTAGTAGTTTCTTGAAAACTCGTCGACCCCGGGTCATAAAATTGACGCGCCACCTACAATCTTTCCTCGCTGATTCAACGTCGCGTCTGTGACCCCTTAAAACTTATGGTTTTCAGTTCCTTTCACACTACCGCTCGTTTTTTTCACCTCGACGACTCACTAATCCGCAGATGCACACTGGAAATTCGCGGGAATATTTTGCACGTTTGCCGGCTGCCGCAGCGCGTTATCCTCCCTCGACTCCCGACTCGCCTCTCTCACCGTTTTCTCGCCTACTGTGCTTTTGCACGAGAAACGTGTCGTTTTCCTTCCGGTTTCCGGCCTCGTTCGGGTACCGAGTTCACACGATAATGCGAACCAGCGAAATAAAGCAGTATAACTGTATATCCGTACTGTACACAGTACCAGAGATGGTGGTTGGCGAGGTAACAGCTGCTCGTCCATATATTGACAAACTTTTGGTTCACGCTGAAAATCACTCGGTATCACGAAAAATTATACAATTTTCGCTGGTACTCTTCTCCACGCTGTGCTGTATCACGTTTTTCTTTCGTTGCTACTAGTTCGCTAATAATAAACGAGGAAAGAACGGTGATGTGAAAAAAAAATATATTCCCAATGCTGTTAGGCCGATGGTTACGATAGAAATTGCACCGTCAACGCAATTTGTCGTAGAGTGTTGCACGAAATTGTTATCACACACTTCGAAAGACTCTAAAGTCGAAAAGTTTTGTACGGTATGTATAGAGGAATAGAAGCGTGAGAAGGGAACGTGAGAGAAAAACATAGATAGTTAAGAGAAGAAGTTTAGAAGCTGCGCGTGTAGAGCACCAGAGTCGTTATGGTTGGTGTATACGAGATACTGAAAGACGAACGGGAGGGGATACTCGCCGAAGCAACCCTTCGATGTTGGCCTCGGGCCATCTTTCACAACTACAATTCCCCAACTTTCGTGGGCGTAATTCTAAGTATTTTCTTACGAGAAATACATGCGGAAATACATACTCGTAAAACTCTGTGTGATATTTATGAGGTCTGTAAGGTATTTTTTCATTTTTTTTTATCAAACAGTAAATACTATTATACTGAGCGGAATATCTCGAATCTTAAATAATGCAACGAGAGACGAATTGTGAAATCACAATAAGTATTTCGTCAATCAAATATTTTTTTATGACATTACTAAATATCGTTTAGATCCGATTGACTGCAAATTGTTAATAAAATTGCAGTAATACCCAATTAAGTAAAGAGTTCGGCTTTATTTAAATAAACGAAGGTTCTTAAAAAATTATTTTTGTAGTTTAATTTTCGTGGTTTATTCATTGAGCTCTGCGAGTTGCAGCAATATGTAAAGAATTAAAAGCAAAACGTAGAAATAACGAATGTATTTCAAACGAAATAGATATAGGTAGATGAAAGGAAATATAAAATCAACGCGCATATATCAGGGGTACAAATTGAAAATGCGGGTTTGATAACAGATGGCGTTACTAACGCTATACGCATCAGGCAGTACTGTGACTATGTTCATGTCAAAGCTACGTCTTATAGCTTTAATTTTCAGTATGTGTCAATTTGTCGCAGTGTCAAATTCATAGTTTTTTTGAGCTCTCAATATGTCGAGTTTCGTGCCAACAAAACAGCATTTGCGGGAAGTTTTAATTTACTTCTTTAATTTGAAGAAAAGTGCTGCTGAAGCACATCGATTGGTCTCCGAGGCTTATCCGAGTCATGTTCCATCGGTTTCAACGTGCGAGAGATGGTTTGTGCGGTTTAGAAGTGGTGATTTTGACGTTGAGGACAAAGAGCGGCCGGGCCAAGTGAAAAAGTTTGAGAATGCTGAATTGGAGGCAATACTCAATGAAGACTCGTGTCAAACTCAACAAGAGCTCGCAGATTCATTGGGAGTGACACAACAAGCCATTTCCCATCGTATAAAAGCCCTCGGAATGATCCAAAAGCAAGGACATTGGGTGCCGTATGAGCTGAAGCCGAGAGACGTCGAGCGCTGTTTTTTTGCATGCGAACTGCTGCTCGAACGGCAAAAACGGAAGGGTTTTTTGCATCGCATTGTCACTGGTGATGAAAAGTGGATCCATTACGATAACCCGAAGCGCAAAAAATCATATGGTTACCCCGGCCATGCATCATCATCGACGGCCAAACCAAATATTCACGGCGCCAAGCTCATGCTCTGTATTTGGTGGGACCAGCTGGGTGTGGTGTATTATGAGCTATTGAAATCGAACGAAACCATCACAGGAGCACTATACCGAACTCAATTGATGCGTTTGAGCCGCGCACTCAAAGAAAAACGGCCACAATACGAGCAAAGACACGACAAAGTAATTTTGCAACATGACAACGCTCGGCCACATGTTGCAGCGCCGGTCAAAACATACCTACAAACGCTGAAATGGGAAGTCTTACCCCACCCGCCGTATAGCCCAGATATTGCTCCTTCCGATTACCACCTTTTCCGATCGATGACACATGGCCTAGCTGACCAGCGCTTCCATTCTTACGAAGAAGCCCAAAAATGGGTCGATGACTGGATAGCAGCCAAGCCGGCCGAATTTTTTCGCGACGGTATCCGTAAATTGCCAGAAAGATGGGAAAAAGTTGTGGCTAGCGATGGACAATACTTTGAATAATTCATTTGTTACCATTTTTTCAGAATAAACGTTCAAAAATAGAAAAAAATCCCGCATTTTCAATTTGTACTCCTGATAGTTGCAGTTGGTGAAGGCTCAACTATGTGTGTAACTATGTGAAAAGGAAGGTGGTAGTACCATAACCACCGCAAAGAAAGAACGAGTGGAGAGTTTCGTACGTAGGTTTCGTATACGTGAGCACGATGGTACGTACGGGAGATCGTTGGGCGGGAAGTAAAAGTTTAAATCCCTGGAAAGTCGTTCTCGTTCCGCTAATCACCCGGACGGCCCTTTATCTCTAACAACCCCACGGTTCACCTTCCCCTCGTCCCTGCCATCCATACGTATGTTCACCCTTCTGTCGGTACGTTTCTCTTCTATTTCTCTCCTTCTCGTCCGCGTTCAAAGCCAGTCAGTTCGTCGGTCGGTCTTACGCTTCATCCCTTGAGGTGAAGGAGGGAGGGAGGGGGGCACGGCGTGGTCGCGTGTAATTAGTCCATTCCGCAAGTTCAACTTTCGTCTCTCTCGTCTCTTGTGCCCACAGTTCCAACGAGGAAGAGCAAAGCAGTTCGAGTGCACGAGAGTCGAGTACAGCAAGCCCAGTCGCTTGTAGTTCAGCGCATCGAAGGTGGCTTCTACGGTTTCACTGAGCTTAAGAATTTTTTCGTCGCTATCCGAGACACGGTACGTCGTAGACGGTTTCCAACAACCTTTCATGAAAGACCTGATTACCGACGCTCCATTCCACTCATCGACTATTATTTTTTCTTCTCTTTTAAAACTGGCAAGTGAGTGAGCCATATCAGCCAATGGGAACTTTATTCATGAAGTTCATAATATGAGAAAACGAAGAAAAATTCTTCCCTGAGCCATGAGGCAATTAAAAAAATTTACTTCGAGTGTTATTTCAAGTCAAATAATAATTTTTTATTCATTTAATTGTGAAATGAGAGACTCCACGATGCTTTTACATGCTGAGGCAGACTTCTAACTATTTTACTGTATGTAAATATTAAGTAATTCGTACCAGAGGTGGATAACACCCGAATTAAATTTCATTCGAATCAGTAATTCTGCAAAATAATTTCAAATAACTATTACAAACAATTTATCTTACTAATTGACAGTACTAGATTATAATTATTGTTTTACAATTTTTATTGTTATCATTTTAGAAAAATTATTTACAATTATTCCGTGATAATACTAATTTCAATCGTTTTTTAATCAAGTAATGTTCATCTCTGGTTGGTATAGTAGTATTACTAATTCAATCCATTCTGATTAGATAAGCAATACCATTGCATATGTAACGTATCATAATGTAATGTTGTACCATTCATTTATGGAGAATTTTCATGGATATCTAAGGGTATAACTCTGTTTTTTTTTTTTTTGGATACACATATGAATATTATATTTAATGACATAGAAATGAATGGGCAGACAGTGAACATAAAGGGATGTAAGTATTGAGGGCAGACATATTGGTATTTACAGTGTCGCAGCCATAGCTCGATGCATCCACAGGTACCCTCGTGTGTTATATATTTTTTCATTGTCATGATCCTTCGATAATAATAAGATTTTCATTCGTAGTATTAATCAAGTGAACATGAATAAAAAAAAATCGAAAAAACTGTTGGAATCTTTTACTTTCCCTCTTCTGCTATCGCCGCGCCACTGCGTGCACGTGCGACGGTATCATTGGAAGTGAGTGTCTGTGCTGTAAACCTCTTTGCAGAGGGATAATGTACATTATTGATTCATCAAAAAAATGAAAAATATTTATATTTTTACACATCACCGATGTATATAATATTGATTATTATAATAATATATTTTTTTTTTCATTAAACTCAACGTCTCGTGAGAACGACATCTATTCTAACTGAAATTGGAAATGAATAAATAGAATAGTAAATAAAAACATAAATTACAAAAACAAACAACGATAAACTGGAAAATTCTCCTTATGAGGAGGATGCTCTCTACTTCGTGCTCTTCATTCGAAACCGCTGCAGGTAAATATTATTGCAATCTATTTTTATGAAACGCTTTGTGTCTCCAGGTGGACTTGGTAAGTGCAGGAATGCTGAATAATGTAAAAATGATGTAAATCGCTGATGATGAAGGAACTTGGAATAGACCTTCTTCGAAAAAATGACATCGAACAGATCGTTGTTTAAATTGTTAGTTTTTCATGTATCATTGTTTATATCTGGTATATCTTTAACAGTGAAAATCATACAATAGCCATTGCACATTTAGAAAAATGATGTATGTGAGAGAGAGATAGCTGTAATATCGACACTCGTACACACATGGGAGATAACGTAGTAACATTTGACTCAACATTATAAATGTGCGGATAACACACATATCACGAATATATTTGTATATAAAGAATATAATATATTGATGCTTCGTTAAAATATCGACAATATAAGCATAGAAACATCAAACATCTCATCTCATTTGACTATATCCACACGACGTTAACACACACAAACGCCAGGTATGTATATATAATAATAATAATAATAATAAAAGTCGTATATAATGATATGTATATGTATATATACTTATAGGCAGTATGTACTATATGTATATAAGATCTCGGAACGAATGCAGTGCACGTGTGGGTCCTGGCTGGGTGCTCGTTGGAAAAACTTTGCGCGGTTCGGTCGACGCGCTGCGGCCGGAGACACGATAAATCGATCTTGCACCCCTTTTCTCTCCCTCTCGCTTACTCTTCTCTTCTCGTTATTCGCTTACGTCACACGCATCGACGAAAGAAAGTTAACGTGATTTTCACCGTACACGAACGTTCACTTTACTAAGTGGCAAAACGCCTCGAATGAGGTAAAAAAGGAAGCGAAAAGAGGCAAATGTATTGAAAAAGGACAAAGGGTATAAAAAAAGAAAAGAAAATAAAACTGTTTGTCGCAGTCGCGTGACCGCTTAATGCACCGTGAATATCTAACTGTGAAGGTTCGAAGAAATAAAGCTTCGAGACGAACCGTGCTAAATCCCCTGACCTTCCCAGATAATTGAACAATTAGCTTAATTGAACGATCAAAGTGGATTTTTGTTGAACAAAGAGACCATCTATTAACGGCGCGGGTTAAAAACTATGAAAGCAAGACCGTAGTATTTAAAGCACAAAAATCTAAAAGGCGTTGAGAAATCGTGAAATCGAGAGGAAAAAACCGTTCAACATTTTTTTAAGAGTTTAGTCGTTTGTCTTTTCTTTTAGTTTAATACACGACGCGGCCTATCGGTTGGATTTTTTTTAAGCGTACATAATATCCACGGTAAACGAGTAAACCAGACACAAACGGCACAACCAAAGAGCACCCAGTCAGAAAAAATAAACAACTGAACCAAAAAAATCAAATTATATATATATATATTATTTATATATATACATATATATATAATATAAATAAATATATTAAAGTTTTATAATCAAGATTTTTGGTGCAGTGGCTGGCGAGCAAGAAGGGATTGTTATCGCTAAGTACGGATAAAGCGTGGGGCCGCTACGAGCATGGATGCGTAATTAATAAAACATGTATTCCGATAATTGACAATTATGATGATTAATTGATAATTATTAACGATTTTTAATAATTAGCTTCCGTTGTGCTTATTGGAGCGAAATTAATTATACGCATCCACGATTCGCATCGAGCCACGATAACGAGGCAATGATAAACCGGCTAAAGTTTCGAGCTCGCAAGATCCCAGGGATCTTGTTGGGCTCGGGGCACGAGATGTGATCTTGAGGGTACCTGAGCCACATGTGGGCCGGGCTGCTCGCAACTTCATAGCTGTTTCGCTCGTTAGAAGGGCTTTCCATCTGGTCGGTGGATCGTACTTTCCTGATTGGCCAACGTTTACACACGATCAGACACACCATACGTTGGCAAACTCTACTGATATTAACTTAGGTATACATTCGTGTTCTCGTATATATCTCTACGTGTGTATCCATGTACATGTCGGATACGATCAGAGAGGATTTAAAGCCTGTGTATATTTTGAATTACTGTATAGCTACTGCGCCAAGAGAGAGTCTAAACGACTTGACCTAAGCTTAAAGTCAACCCTCGTAGTGCCATGGAGCGATTGTTAAAACCGTTGTGACTATTAAATCTAAATTGCTCGTAAACTGTGAATAATTTCATCGTTAATATTATTAACCCTACAGTGTCTACTTTGATTAAGCACTTAATTCTGCGATCAGCTGATATTTGCTTAAATTATTACTAATTTTCCCGTTCTCGTTTTGTTATTTATATATATATATTAGTTCCTTCCTTTTATTTGCTGTAGATCAAATTCAACCTCTTTACTGTACAGCTTCGGTCGTATATTAAGTAACAAAAAAACAAGAAATTTGATTTTTCTTGTTTAAAAAGGATGTTGATATTTCAAAAAAAAATTATTTCCAACAAACCGTTGATATGTATAATCAAAACAATGATTTAGAAATAACATGCCAGGATTAATGAACTTCTGACCTGATAAGCTCACAGAAGCATCTACTACAAAAGAAATAAAAATTCTGATTAATATTACAGCATCTGGAGATCTGGAGAAATATCACTGCGGTAACGTCATCGACCCGAAATATTTGTTGTCCCTGTTTATTTTTAACCGTCTCCCAGATCCGCGAAATTAATAGTGAACGGTCGGTATACCGAAGGATCGGAAAAGCTCGATCAAGCGAGTGTTCTAAATGTGTCCCTGCACCCTGTCTCAACTTTGAACGATCACAGACCGCGGGTCGGTTATTTCTCGCGCGAACGCTGACGATCCGACGCAAAGAGGTGAAATTGATACCACTGACACACACATAAATACCAATATACTCTCTTCATGGCATAAAACTTTGAAAACCTTTTGTCATATTGCTTTCAAGCGTTCCTCGATGTACCACCGTACGTATAAATAACGAATTTTCTGACTATAATTTTCTGTGACTTCTGAACTTTGGCGTACAAATGGATATCGTGTTTTCGCGTGACCCACGTGAATGCATTCTCACTGAAAAATAAGATATCAGCATGATATGTCTCTTTCCCAAACTGGCAACTGCTTGCCCTTATTTTTCTTGTAACTAAAAAATTGAAAAAACACGTAAACAAGCAAGAGAATGAGCTCGGTGGTTCGAGGTTAGTACTTACTCTTCGAAGAGCGTGGGTGTTCGATTTTCGCGATGACATGTGAAATTGAGAAAACTTATATCGCGCTAGCGAGGAGAGTTTTGGTTAAAATAATGTGTTTTCACGGGAACGAAAACGCGCGACGGTGCTTTACTATACTGTGAACTCATTTTTCTTGTGCGGATTATACTGAGCTACATTTATTTACATGTCAAATACGAAACATGGTTGAATGTCGTATCGCGTGGATAAGGTAAATTGCTCTCGTTATTTAAAATAAATACTAAAATGCGACAGAAAAATTTCATTGAGCATAACTGCAGCGTCTTTGTAGTACGAGACTGTTTAAAAGGTCGTAGCTAGACTGTAATCATAAAAACATTATACGTAAGCAATAAATAACGCAATTATTAGAACCACATTTTTAATTGAATGTGTATGTTTGGATATAATAAGTATCAGTAAATAAAAAAGATTACATTAGTCCAAAAAACGATATATGTCCAAAAATATATCAAGCACATTAAAATTTTTCGTCGATTTATAAACCATAATTTTTAAGAATTCCGAATTCCGAATTTGTTAAAGAATTTTCGAATCTGGTTGTTTAATTAATTTTTTTACAATTGGTTCAAGCAATTAAACTCGATATTTATAATGATACGCAATTGCGGAATTTCAATTAGGTCTCTCTTTACCGAGCTTAGAATCGCGATCACGTATCTCGCCCCCTCAGTTGTGTTTCGCATAATGTCTATCCTACTGACCAAACATAGATGCTATATCTACATACATTTTTAAATGATCTATAAAAATAATAGAGGATTGACAGATTAATTATGCCAAGGCAACGATGGCGTAATTGATAATGCACCAGGCTAGAATTCTGGGTGTTTCAGGTTGAAACCCGAGTTACGACGGAATTTTTATCATAGTTTCTTTGTTAAATAATAATTGAATCTGGCTGCTGAATCAATTTTAATGGAATTGGTTCAAATTATTAGATCCGATATCTAAAATTATTCGTAAATGTGGAATTTGAATTAGGCTTCTCGTTCCCACGCTTCGAATCGCGCTCACGTATCTCGCACCCTGAGTTGTATTTCGCAAAATGTTCATCCTACTGACCGAACATGGTCTAAGAATCGAATCAGAAATACATTTTAAATATACCTTGGATACATCTTAGATATATTTTTCGCTTGTATATATTTCGTAGATCGTATATATCTTAAAATATATCCGATATACCTAAGATATATCTTTCAAATATTTTACATAATTTTTTTTTCCTCGGGGGATGTATACGAAAATTGATAAATTAGTCAGGTTGAAAATTAAAAAAAACATTAGAAGTAACAAAAAGTCTGGCAACAATTGATATATCAACGGCAAATATTGCGTTTACGTTAATTGAATTTATTTTTTCAGTCAAAGAGGTCACATTTGCCAAAAAAAAAATATCTCGATTAAATACATCGACCCTGAACACAACTGCAATTTGGGCAAAAGAATTTATCTTATTTTATGCATTTACTTCTAACGTTGACTAGATTTTTCCAACGTGCACGAATAATATTCAAAGTTATTTTCCGGCGAAGAAATTTACACAAGTTTGCAGGCGCAGAGCCAAATACCCTGCTGATCCTATGGTGTACTTAATTAAAACTTTAGGTCACCGTCTGTCGAGCCCAAGGGATCTTTCTCTTCCATCCGCCGTCAAATCACCGATCGCACTGCCGTAACAATTCCAGCGACCAAGGACTCGAACCCGATCGAAATATAAAAGCGTGGGGAGAACATTTATCTTCTGGCAAAATGTAAAGGATCTTTTTTTTCATTATATAGCGATCAACTTCGGTGCATCATCGATCGGAAAGGCTTTGCCATAAAGATGCAACTTTCAAACTTCTATAATAACGTCACGCTCCTTAATATTCTTCACTATGTATACGTTATAGAAATAATATCTTAGCTGATCACAAAAAAATTATTTTATTTTTTAATTAATCATTCACTATATAATTATTGATTAACAATCGCTCCACGTGTATCGAGACTTCTGTTATGCATATATATTCTTCTAAATCGTATTTAATTGCCATTGAATCGTGTGTCATAAACAATATTCACAATAGTTGCTGTGCACGATGTTCTGTGTGCTTATTATCGATTTTGGCAAAGCAATTGAATCGAATAACGATGTGATATTACGGGTTATCATAAATAAGCATGTAGCATGTGTAATGTATACAGAATGCAATAAGTATATAGTATTATAAAATATTTACCAGTACCATACGAATATGTTTTGGTGTACCAATTGATATATTGTACAGATATTCGAGAAGGAATATACGATATAAAGTGTGTAGTCTCGTAGAAAATTGTATTTGGCAAGCATGCAACTCGATAATTCGGCTTTGTATATATTACTTGTCATGAAAATGGTTGTATTCCTTGAGGTGTGACGCTTTGTCCCTTTGTCATTGTCTGCGTTAATTTTCCAGTCCGCTTGTCATCAATATATACAGCGAGAACCATACAAAGTTAAATATCTAAAAACGGTTTCAATCTACGAATTTACGCAGTTTAATTCACGGCTCTCGGTCGTAGAACGACAACCAATCAACCTGTAGTTGCGCCATCGTGCTGTCTAGTTTAATCTGATCCTCACTGTCTATACCGGAACTGTTTATCAGTGGATGTTACTTGTATTGTCCATTGCGTCTTTAACATTTCATTCGATCTCATTGAATTACTTACCGAATGGCAGCTCGAAGCGACAAGCTATCAGAAGTGTGTGACCTGTCGGTGCCTTTGTGCCAACAACTTCACCGCCCAGCATCTCAAGTTCCGAGTCGAGGCTGACCCATTGGCCGGAATCATCCTGAAGCAGAGGTAATCGGACAAATTTAATGAATCGATTGTTAACTTTATTTCCATTTTACAGTGCTTTAATCTCGTGACGAAGCTATATCCAATTTATACAACAAGAAAACATGAGAGCTTAGGCGAAATCCCATGATCAAGACAGTTCAGACTGATTCTACTCTCAGCAGAATCTCTTGGCACAGATGCCACCCGAAGCACATACACTACGAGCGTAAGCTGTTTTGTATTTCACTTCCGACCTCGTACATCTCAAAACTTTTTGAGGACACTCTGCGATACTACGGTTTATGTAACAAATGGAGTTGATGTACAAGACCATACTACTATGCAAGACATAGTTGTTTCGTACTGAAGAAATATTATACCGTCTGCAATGATAAGTCAAACGTATGGTAAAGAAAAACTTATGGTTACGAGAGAGAAATATTACAACCTACATAGACGAACAACTCAATTAAAAAATTCAATACAACTCTTTGTCATGAAAAATATTAATGAAATATTCCATAAATGTTTTTTTCTCTGTAAGCAAACTATAAAAAACTATTTAATTCTGTTAAGAATATACATTTTAACTCTATTGAGCCTTTCAGCTAATTAATAGGGTTCGCCCAGAAATTGTGATACCACTTCAATGGACTTACTACACCAACGAGTCTCGTTTTCCAAACGGGATATCGAGATATAAAAAAATTTAGTGAGAGAATTGAGCGGGTTGGTATCAGAGCCATCGGATATCTTTCGGCAAACTAATTAATTGATCCTTCGAGAGAAATACGATCGAGAAGTCTTAACATTGGTATATCTATTTTCAATATTGGGCTGAAAAACACCGCGGAGTTATTCGGGTTTCTGTCAACTTCCAGTATGTTATGCGTAATAACTTTTACCCACAACTTTTCAACATTTTTAGGGGAAAAAATACGATCAAGAGGGCGCACCCCGGAAAAGATTAATTTACCGAAAAATGTAATATCCCTGGTCTTCCCAGGACAGACACATTATTTATTCAACAGTCAACGAGTTTACAAAACTCGTATAACTGCCTTAAAAATAAACCAGTCAAAATATCTTCATATAGTCGTATAAGAAGCCGAGAGAAAACTCGAGATTTTCCAACGTGATGCGAATTTTCCGCACTGTTTTTGCCTAGCTATGATAATTCTCTAGAGAAGGGAGTTTGCAAGCAACTTCTCTAGGCACTCGACTTAGCGAGCAACCGAGCAGGTACACTCTATACAGAACGTACCGCATGTATAGCGTTGAAGCAATTTTCTTTATCCACGCGCTTCATCGCTTGCTCGTTTTTCTCATAACCCGGTCATCAACTCGCCACTTACTTCGTGCGTCACACGTTGACACAGAGTAACCAGAAAAATCAATAAAGCGTCAGGAATCACGACTCTTTTTACCTGAAAACAGCTCTGTAGAAATAAACTCGGCAAACAGTATTTTACGAACTTTTCAATATAACGAAATTATTATGATTGCGGTACAAATTTTATATATTTTTCTTTCAAATAGAAACAAGAGAGAAAGAAAAATGACACAAGCTACCTCGCATTAGAATTACTCGAGAGAATTACATTTTTCGCTCGGGTCGAGCTGGGACTTGGTTAGAGCTAATGCACTGTTCATCGTATCGTAAGAAGTTTCTGTTTGACGTTAGTATCTCTTTTGGCAAGAAAGAATTACCGGTTTCGCTGCCGAAAGTAGAGATCGTATAGAGAAGACAGTCGAAACGGGAGTGAAAAAAAGAGGAAATATTGCTAGATGGAAACCGATATGTACTTCTCGTGTTCAATCGGAGATATCGCAAACTCTTTTCTATGTAAATTCGATTCAAACGAGTCGCTGTGTGCCCCGAAGAGTTTATACGAGTCGGTGAGAGAGTGTTTACCCGACACTCGTCGTGGTTTCGTACAGTAGTGGGTCGCGGGTTTTCTCTCGTCTTTCGAGAAATCATCGATTGCTGGTGGGTGCTTGAGCGATAGGCGAATGCTACTGCACTGCACTCTTCCTGCTGTTGCTGCTGAGATAGCCCATCGTACTTGTCTCGATAGAGCTAATCGATAAAACGACAGGCAATATAATGAACTGTAGATGCACAGAATACATTACTGTTTAACCCTTTTAATACGACATGTATTTCTGCTCGTTAAAAAAAAAGAGCTTCTTACAGCTAATATATATATGTGTGAGCGCACTAACTATAAAATGCAAAGCAATTGTTCTTGTAATATTAATTTTTTTAAACTCTAATTATAATCACAAATGCAATATCTTATTCTTAACATGCAGGTTAGTTACATTTTCTAAAGGTTTTTAAAACGAATGCACCAATCAATACAATAGTTTCAAGAACAGAGCAAACTGATGCTTCCTTTCCAATTTATACTAAATACTAAATTTATACGATTTTATTTTATTTAATAATCGTTCTATAAGTGCATGCTTTTTTAATAAATGTGCACGTATCTTTTCAGTCTATTTTTTATGAGCAAGTCAGATCAATGATGATGAATCTGGATCACTGAATTTCTATCCACACTTCTTAATGTATGAAGGAAATTAAAATGATTGATGGTTAAGATTGTGAGAACGGAGGTACGCGTACTTGAACAAATACGCACGTAGGATACAGAGATGCTACCGCATAAGCTTTTCACTTATTCCTAGATCTTTATACAAAATAATAATTTTATTTTCATGTTTATCCATAAAACGGATATTAAAAAGATTTCAGTCTCGCCAATAGCTGAAGGGGTAATAAATGACCGATACGAAGGCTCCTATCATTTGTAATATTACACTTGTAGATTATAATGGAACGAGGGTAAGTATTGACGACATTGGATCGATAAGGCAAAGTCGACGTTTCTGAATTAGCCAGAAACATGACGTCGATTCGTCGTCCGACTTCCGTCCCGTGGACGAAAATAGAGAAACGGGTTGACTGAGCAAGGCGGATAGTAGTAGTTAGAGAGGGTGAGTCGTGAGGGTGGAAACCAAACTGTGAGGTCTGCGATGGTGTGTGTGTGTGAGAAAGCGGGGCGGTCGGTTGAGCAGGACCGATGTGCCGCGTGAAATCCATAAAACTCTAATTTCGCGGGCAGTTTCGTTAAAGCAAACGATCGTTCGAACGCGATGCGGAAGAGGAAGGTGGAGCAGAGAGAAAATTTGAGCTGTATGCTCGTGTGGTAGGGAGTAAACGTTTTGTGACACCGTGGAACGATCGAATCAGCCACGCTCCATCTGAACCTTTGTCCAGCTAATTTGCGTATTTTATTTTATCACTTTACTCCCTTTCTTTACACCTTGTTTTTTATTCTGACGTTCCATTGAAACGCTACTTCGTGACTAAAGAACAACGCCAGGAAAAACGCGAAGAAGAAAATGCTTTCATTAGAATGGAGATGGCACTTCGGAGGTTTCATTGTCTGTCAAGAAATCAATCAAGAAGCATTTATTTGTATTATCATTCTCGCTTGACTGGGGATAGTCTGAGGTTTGAAGTTGATTGGAAGTGTAAGGTTTGCCATTTTATCAACTGGATAGCAGTGTATGGATATAAATGAAAGGTGGAAGGAGATAAGGCAATGGAAAATGATTTTAAATAGTTATACTTCGGTTGAACTAATTCGTGTATTTTGTCGTATTACTTAAATATTTGATAACTCTTGTCTTTTATCGTAACGTTCTATCAATTCAATTGTCCCGTGATGGATTCGGAGCTAACCTGTTAAAGTCTGTAGAAACTCCAGGACGGAAAGTACTTTCAATAAAATGAAGATAGCTCCCTCGAGGCTTGATTGTTCATCAAGAAATCAATCGGGAGGCAATTATTTTTACTATAATTATCGCAATTACTTTGTTGGAAATGGATCGAAGTTTCAAGGTGATCGAAGGTATAAGAGTAAAAAATTATAATCACAAAATTGCAAGTGCGCTAGTTCCATTGCGGGATGGGTGGCGTTTCGGATAGATAGGGCAATGGAAAACGTGTGGAATGGCAATAGAGCTCTTCTCTTCCTATCCCATCGTACATCGTCTCCTTCATTTACTGAACCAGCTTGCTAATGAGAATCTCGAGAGCATTCGACAGCTGCCAACGCCAGACTCGATTCTAAGACTTCGAAGCTACCGCTGCTGCTGCTTCTGCTGCTGATGCTTGAGAGTACCCTTCCCACTTTGGAAAACAACCCGCAGTGCGAAAACTTCAGTGAAGGATAAAATAGGGAAACGGCATATAAAATACATTTCGTATTAATGGTAGAATCGTTGGATGGAATAATTTCCGAACTTAACTGTACGTAGGGAGTATAGTAAAACAAATGGTTTAGAGTTCGCCGTACAATGTGTTGTTTGTACAGCAGATTCTCATCGATCAGTCTATTAACTCTTAATTATTCAAATTCCGCATCAATAATATTTTTCGAATTCTCTCAAATTTGACAGGATTCGAGAAAGAGCTGATCGATTTCTCATGTCTCATTCATAAAGTGTCTCAGTTATGGTAAAATTACATGGATAACAAAAAATAAAACCGTAATCCTCAAAATTATAAAATTGTGACGAGTATATTGTCGACACGTCTCATAAATTATCTAACGTTTGAGGATATTTATAAAATAATCGAGATTTTGATAATTAGTTGAGAAGCGTTGAGAAATTGTTACATTTACCTTAACCCATAATCTTAGTGAATGAAAAAAATTGGTAAAAAAGTTGTCATCGTGAAGTATTATTACTACGCCATTATGCTTGGCGCAAACTTAATTCTACAAGGGCACGCGAACCACCCCCTTCGTGACACGATCCTTATGTTCTTATCTTGAACTTGCTCACGGGGCACAACTTTTTCAACTATCTCGAACAAAGCGTTAAAGTAAAAGAGGTGGATGTATATGGTAGAAAGAAAAATAAATTGAGCTAGAAAGAATGAGAGTAACAAGCAAAAAAGAGAATACGAGCTTACAGGTACACTCGAGAGGCTAAAAGTCACTCTGCGGAGACGTAAAGATAAAGGGTGTCCCAGCAAGAGCGCCGGATTTTAATTTGCCGCCATTTTGTTAATACGAGTTGTACGGTGAATTTTTTTTACATTTGTCACATACAGACCACGCGATTTAAGAATATGGAGAAGTATTTCAAACCAACAACGTTTAATTATTGTAAAAACACATTACAAAAATGGTGAAAGTTTTGCGAAAACAGTTCGCCAATTACGTCAAGTTTTAGGTCGCAATAATGCGCCAAATGAATCGACAGTGAGGCGTTTAATTACAAAATTTGAGACCAAATTTACGCTGATGGATCAGAAGATCATTGTTCGTCGTCGTCCTTGCCGGTCACTCGAAAATATAGCCACAGTAACGGAATCTGTGGCCAAGAATCCAGGAACTTCCATTCGGCATCGTGGTCAACAATTAAACATTTCCAGTAACACTATGCAACGCATTTTGGTAAAAGATCTGCATTTGCACGCGTACAAGGTTCAATTGATGCAAGAAATCAAGCCAAGGGACCATGCGCAGCGCCGTGAATTTGCTGATTGGGTGTTGGAACATCATCAAATTAATGCGGATTATTGACCACGATGCCGAATGGAAGTTCCTGGATTCTCGGCTACAGATTCCGTTACTGTGGCTATATTTTCGAGTGACCGGCAAGGACGACGACATACAATGATCTTCTGATCCATCAGCGTAAATTTGGTCTCAAATTTTGTAATTAAACGCCTCACTGTCGATTCATTTAGCGCATTATTGCGACCAAAACTTGACGTAATTGGCGAACTGTTTTCGCAAAACTTTCACCATTTTTGTAATGTGTTTTTACAATAATTAAACGTTGTTGGTTTGAATACTTCTCCGTATTCTTAAATCGCGTGGTCTGTATGTGACAAATGTAAAAAAAAAATCACCGTACAACTCGTATTAACAAAATGGCGGCAAATTTAAATCCGGCGCTCTTGCTGGGACACCCTTTAGAATATTAGGAAGAAGAGTGCAGCTACGTTCATACTAGACGCCTCTACGATGAAGCGTTTACCGTAGGTGAGAAAAGGTTGGGTTTTCTGCATTTAAACTAAAGCATACTTCTACTACCTATGTATGATTAATTCATGTGAAAAGCTCGATGAAACTCATATTAAAACAACAACGAACGTGAAAGCCTCCACGTCGTTAAGCAACCCCTCAGCAGGACGAGTAGTAATGGGCTATGCCGAGACAAGGATTGAATATCTCTCTGAATTTCACTGAATTTTACTGAATTTCATTGCGTTAATTCGTTTAAGCTTAACAGAGGAGAACAAGAAATAACAACCGTCCCATTTCACAAATCCATGAGTTACACAGCGACGGGATTCGTCATTACACTCCATACCCTCTTCGCAATACATATGAATTTATTTACGTCACGCCCACTCGAGTTTCTTGAATCCAAATAACTTTTGTACAACTGAAACAAAAGTGAAAAGGTAGACGAAGAATAATCAATTTATTAAAATATGTTTAGGAGCATAAACACATTTTTTTGCATTCAAAATTGGATGAAAAAACATGAATACCTTTAAATTACCACTTGTAAAGCGTTTTTTATGAGATTACTTTGATGGACCTAACTGAGCGGTACTTGAGATACAGGTAGTTCACATTCCCGTTCGGCGACGTGTCGATTTGATAATTGGGGGGAAGAGAATACTCTCGGGACGCGAAGAGTCGGAGTAGGAAAGAGGCGAAGAGGGAAGGGGTTTGGCGGTCGAGGGTGCAGTAGGAGGGTGAGACGACAGGAACATAGGGACTGAGATTCAAGGGAGAACTACTTACGACACCGGGAGTGACCTCGTTTTCGTCGTGTAGCACGCGAGTGCATGCCTCGCGCCGCGACTGGTAAGTACTATATGGAGTATATGTATACTAATATTGTATGTATATATATACATATAAATATATCGTACGAGAATATGTGTTGTGAACAAAGCGAGAGACATAGAGGGGAAGATCAGACTGGTACGTAGGCAGTACGTCTTCTACGTTGTGAGCACACGTCCACCTTCCCTCTTGTTTTCTGTCTCTGTCTGTCTTTCTCTCTGTACATGGATCTGCCTGTCGTCGTTTCTCCGCGGGCACCGCTCCGCTGTCAAGTTAATTGGCGTCAAAGCATTTCCCCTAGAGTGCTGCTACTGCCGCTATTCTGACTGCGCTCAGTAGTACTGCTCCTACCGCCTCTGCACGCTCTCATCTTTGGTTCTCACTTTCTTCCTTTTTATTTCTTCATTTTTTTTTGCAGTATACGCTCTCTCACTCTATTTATATCCAGGACAAAAATTAAAGAGGAAAGTGAAACATATTGTTGGGTGCGCGGGATAACCAAGGGCGACGTTGTGAAACACAAGAGAGCGACACGCTTCCATTTATCATTCTTTTGAGGTTGCTGGCATATTATGTCGCTTGTAAGTCGACATTTGTGACTAAATATCATTGGGAGATAAATATGTTTCGAGAAATATTTAAATAAACTATTTTTTTAATTTTTTAACAGGCAAGCAAGCTTTAAAACAAACAAAACTTTTGGTGATGGTTCTGGAAACCTTTAAAGTATGTCCAAAAAAAGGTGAAAATAGTTGTATTCGTGACTTTCACAACATATTTTAAGTGGTGTGAAGTTTGCATCGTGAAATTAGTCGATTAACGTTACAAAAGATAGAAACAGGAAGATTGGTATTTCTTAGAATAATTGTAAACTACGTGTCCCGCTAGAATTTATGAACATTACGTCACAAAATACGAGATACAGCGTAATGCTACGATACATTTTCACGAGATGGCGTTGCGTAAAATGAGCTTTAGCGACGGGCTGTTTCTCATCCCGGCCGTATTATTGTCGCCACAAGCGCTCTACCGAGTGGTAACTTCAGTAGCTTGACAGATTGGATTTACTTCGCGGTACTTTTCATGTCAAGGTTATCGAAAGTTATGGTGCGTAGATTCCTATCGCACAGCTGGATAAGATGATTTTACATATGGCCGGGAACCGTCCTTACGAAATGACATGCTAGCGATAAAGACTATAAGTGCGTATGTATTTCGAACCACGGTGAAACTCAACGTCAAATCTATTTTGTTCACGTCATTTTAGTGTGTGTAACATTCGGTGTATATAATCATCATGATAATAATCTTTTTAGTAGGCTTGCAACTAGATTTATATTTCACTCCATGCACATTTGTTATAATCATTAACTTTTTTTTTTTATTCCAGTAACTTTCTAAAGTAACAAAGGCATCGTTGTATTAAGTCACTCATTTTCTACTAGATTTTTGTACGTAAATCTATTTGTACATCTCTGGTCGAATTTATATCGAAAAAATATTAATTCGCGATTTTTGTGCCAGAAAATATGTCGAAATATTTCAAAAAGTCGAAAAATCACGTATAGAAAAAATGTCTGGACGTATGTATTCACATGTATATGTGTACTTTTTCTCTCAAAATTGAGGAAAAATGTTCGTGGTCGCATTGGGAGGGGGGGGGGGGGGGGCTAGACGGTGAAGAAATAGCTATTACCACAGCATGATAAAGGATACAAAGTTCTAAATTCGGTTTTAGATATAAAAATGACTTTTTTCTGGCAGATAGCTTGTCAAAAATATCAAATAAAATAATTGACATTAATAATGGAGAGAATAATTGCGAGAGAAAATGAACCGAATGAGTTATACCGGAAGCTCAGCTTTCAGCACATTTTGTTCTGCATTCTCTCAAATTGTCTCGTAGCGATAAATTTTCTCATTCTCGCGGTCGCTCCCCCGGTTTCCACTCCGCCGGTTTGATTGGCGTTCTTGTTATGGTCGACCGTGCTGTAGAGGCGGCAGGCGGCACAACACCCAGGACTACTCGCTCCCCCGATGGTCTCTCTTCCTCTGCTTGCGTATCCGGTTCACCTATCTCTCGCTTCTTCTCTTACTCCAACACTTCATGCTCTCGTACCCTAATGTATACCTATAGATGCGGCTGCACGTACATTGTGGCAACGCTTATGCATTTATCACGCGACCGTCACCCCACGTGTATGCATTGTCGTATACATACGCGGAACTAACACACCGTCACACGTTTATCGTGGATGTCAGTGGCGCGAGCCGTGTCTGACAGCGCAAGGACGTATCCACTGACACGCACGTTTGTTCAAGCTTCGGAAGATGAACATCCGCGTCGACGACACGGCCTATGATACGTCCTATACACAGTGTTTTATATATCAAACTAAACAGCATTCTCTTCACGTAAAAGCTTTTTCTCGTCTTCACTTTTAAAATCACACTATTAGTCTTCGTTTCAGGCATTGCGCCACCATTAAAAGGTTAACGAGATTGCAAATGAAATACAATAAGATTTAAAAGTTAAGGAATTAATACCATAACTTTCTATAGCAAATAAAAAAATTTTAATTTACACTACTCGATGAATCGGTTCCGAAATGTCTTTGCACTATTTTGGGCATAATTTCGATTTGCAAAATAAATTTTAGTCAGGTTATACGAGTAACACTTGATTTGATAGACTTTTTGTTAGCAAAAGTTACAAAAAATTTGCAATATTTGTGTTTTCGACCATACTCAGATCTGATTTTTAGTTTGTTTCTCGTATTTATAAATAATATAGTTATTAACGTTTAAGTTCTAACAAAATAATATTATTGGATTTGAATATTACATTGTAATACGAATTATTTTTCCTGAAAATCTTTAAAATATGAGAAAAAAATGTAAAAAATTTCGATGTTCAATTCCATATTACGTATGTATCCAAGCAAGTCCAACAACCGGTTGTCTCATGGAAAAGCAACCATTCTACAGCCGGGAGTGCTACTGGTCGTTTCAAAACAATTCGCGACCGCCCAAACAACCGTAAGTACAACGGTTCCTCGTAGTTGTACATTGGTTGCAAATGGTTCCGATTATGCACTTTTTTATTTATGGTTCCTTGCCGCGAAACCGAACTATACGCTTTTTCTCTGCGGTTCCTTTCCCGGTTTCTTGTCTGTTAACATCCAACCACTTTTTCAATAGAATCTGCAGACGCGGTTCATTGGGCGGTTGCAAAATGTTGAAAAACAACGAGTTGCACTCCCGGTTACAGTGATGGTTACTATTCCTGCTAGCGTATAAGAGATCTTTGTATATAAACCGTATTGCATTCCTATTTCTTATCCAGAAATGTATTATTACCTACACTGTCTACTAGTACTATGCTCATAAAGTTTGTTTTTTTTTTAAGGGGAGGCGCAACACTCACTCCACTGCACCTAACTTTCAGAACGCCCTTTCTCGTTCTACATTGAACAGAATTGAATGAAAATTCAGTCAGTAGACTTTAAGAACGTAAGTCTCCCGGGTGACAAGTGTAGAATTGTTCAAATTGAAAAAAGAAATTACAGATTAATTATCTGCAGTTATCTGTAATGGAAAAATCACTTTTTACAATGATTTTTAGGGCACAAAATGAAAAAACGCCGTTTGTCACCCTGAAGCCAAAACGCGCAAAAACACACACGGTACATCGATTCCGATTGCGATTTAGAAACGAAAAAGTACCGAAACTGTGCGTGGGAATTATTGTTGATAATTGGGAAAGATAAATCTTCGAGGCACGGCTGATAGCTCGGCTGTATGAAGGGGAGGCGAAATATCCATGAATGCTCAAGAGATAGAACTAGTATAATTTCGTTTTCGTATAGCTGTCTCTTCTTACACACACCAGTAGAGTAAAATGCCATTGTTTACAATTTTACTTACCCCACGAGTAAATTTCACTTCCCCTTAAGTGAAAGGTCTTTAGCGAGGGTAACGCCGAAAAAATGTAACGTCGAAATGAAACGACACCAAAAAGAGAGGCATAGAGAGCTAAGTAAGCGAGAGAATGAGATAGAACACGTTATACATAGTATTCCCTATTCCCCGTCTCCTCTTAGTGAAGTACTTCGTACTCCTACTCTATCATCTATGGGTCTAGACCCAAATAGACCTAGGGCCAATATAGTATATAGGTTAAAAATGCATATATGTTCATGTGTATTCACGAAAAAAAAATTTATCAGTTCCACTTCTTCCAAGTGTGAATGGCTCGATTTGTGGTTTTATTTTGTGATTTTAGCTTATCTGCATAGTCGTTAGATTTAAATAAATTTAAATGATAAAAAAGAAGAAAAAGAGGAAAGAGCTATCCTCCTATATCAGATGATTTCCACCAAAGGCCACACATATACGAGCGAGATAGATCGAGAGTCTCCCACATAAGGCGTTAGTCACGTCTTGGACACAATCATATATCAATCACAAGAGCATAAGGCACAGATACGATTTGTCCGTCTGGATACCACTGTCCCTACGTACTAACTCGGTAGCCTGCATCCTTACAGTACTATATATGCACACTACGTACTTCTCTCGTTCAATGTTAGTCATATTACCAATAACCATAACACACACACATACACACACACACATGCTGCTGTTACTACTAGAAGAAAAATGTAGCTCGATTTCTACCTCTGTGTCCTCTATCTTTGTCTGCATCTCTTGCTCTCATAACGGCGATCTATCGTTTGAACAAAATCATCGGCGTTACAGAGATATAATATATCTTCGATGAAACGATAGGATGTGAGTTATCGTACATACCGAGTAAGTATACGCGGAACAGAGTAGCGGATATCAGAAGACAAAGTGGGGTTCAGAACGGCAGAAGCAACTTTGTAAGTGTAACGAAACCTGAGTTTCTTATTATGAACTCAACCATCAGTCTTTGAAAGAGAATATACCCCTCTGACAAAACGGTTTTAAACAGAATACATTAAACATGAGATCGTTCAAGGCAATACGGAATAGTATAATAGAATTTTAGGGGAGAATAGAGAAGAGGGAAACGATGTCACACTGATCTTGAGGTATTGACGTCTTTTGGCAATTTTTTTTCACGAAAACAGAAACATCAGTTGAATTCCCACGTTGAGTAACGTCTGGTATGATCTTATGGGGTACATAAACATATGTTTTTTTATTTGCGTAGGACACATTTTATCAAGAGGCTCGACACACACCGGTAGATTTATTCGCCTCGAGCAAACTGTATAAAACCAACATATCGTTTCTGATCTCCACAAGCGCCTCTCTCTTCCTTTTTTTTTTTTTTTGTTTTCTTATCAAACAGAAGTTTTCCTTAACCTATACCAGTACCTTCATCTACACTCATCCTTCATTTAGACACAGTAAAGAGAAGTTATTTTTTCAAAGAAAAACTTCACCTTCGAAGTATCTGAAAAAATGACGATTATTAAGGCGCAACAAACTTTGCTGAAGTCTTATAAGAGTCACTAGCAATCAGATAGATCATATGACTCACTAACGGGCTTGTAACTCAGCTGGAAAGAAGCTATAAATTGAAGAACGAGAACGTGAGATGATCCTCTCGATCCTAGCTAGAGCAGAAAGAAATGCACTTGGTCATTGAAGGTTATTTCAGCGTTACTCTTTATTCGAGGATAACCAAGCAGAATTCTCGACAGAGAGGGGGGGGGGGGGGAGAGGGAGAAGTGATGGGGCAAAGGTCGATGTCGAGACTGGAATGATATATAAAGAGAAGGCTGTAGGTGAGAGAGCATCTCTACTCACTCATTTCTCTTTCTCAACTCTTACACTCCTCTTCTTTTCTGCTCTCTCAGTTGTAGGAAACGAGCCGTATTCTTTAATTTAATTCTCTCGGTGAATATACTCAAACTTCAAGAAAAGATAACAAATACTTTCGGATTATAACTTCGTCTCTAAGTAAAAATAAATTTTGAAAACTTGAAACTTGTGGTACTTAGATGAATAAAGACGATGCGTTATCGAGATATTCTTCGTTCGATCAATCGATCAGTCTTGCGAACTCTACGATAGAATTATCATTTAATTTAGCACATTTATCATTTAATTTATCAATATTGTACAAAAATTTACATCTTTTATCATTTTTATTCGAAAAAGTCACTGCGGATTATTCGAAGGCTACAGAAATGCTAAAACATGTTGATACATTTTTCGATTTGAGTGAAATTGATCAGAATGAATATATTTCGTTTAATTAAATTATTAACATTTATATATTTATTATTTAACCGATTATTATTCAATTGGCATTTGTGATTTATAAAATTGTTATCAACGTTTAAACGAAAGTTACTCTTCTCTGGTGGTAACATCAGAGAATCGGCTAGAAGGGCTACTTGTGGCTGTCACGTGAGGCTGACTTGTTCGTGGATTACACTACTCACCAGTACATCAGACCGCTGGCCCTCCAGAGTTACTTGACATACCACAGTCAGCACATTTCTAATGTGAATCGAACCGCCCGTATGTAGATCTCGCGTGTAGCTTTATGAATATTTTAAGCCAGGCCTGACCCAGATTGTCCTCGCAACAGGAAAGCAACCCCCTACTACTTGTCACACCCCTTGCAACGATGACGCTGCTTCTGCTGCTGCTGTTTCTATATCTACCGGAGAGCTTGTCGTTCCACTCTAACTCTATTTTATCTACGTTAGTTGCCACCCTTTTTATTCGTTTAATTCACTTTTAACTTATCAAATATATAAGCTAGAATAATTTATTATATTTTCATAATCGCGAGCTTGCGGATATGTCAAGTTTAAAAATACAGCGCGAATACTTTTCGAATTATAACTGCAATTGAATTGCAAGATATATTGATAAATGTATTTAAGGGGAGGGGGTCTACATCACTGATATTGCATGGAAGATGTCTTACTTGTTTGTCTATTGTTAGTGTAAGAAATAAGAATGCAAAGTAGAACCTTTTGCTCGTCAATTCCTCATTCTTTTGGACCGTCGTCGACACACACACCTCTGTGAGGAAATACGCAGATCAAAATTGCAAATAGGGAAAGCTTTCCGGACAACGAACAAAAAGAATGAGTAAGGAACACGAAGGGTTCTACCTTGCACCCTTCTTGAAAAGAATTGTAAAAGCTGAAGTTCAATGAATTTTTAGTAACAAAGAAATAAAAAATTGAAATTCCCATAAAATTTCATTGATTCAATATATTTTAATGAAAATTGTAGCGAATAAGTAAAGCACACTGCGTAACTAGTGTGACAAATTTTAGATCAATCGCTCAAGTAATTTACGACCTACAAGGCCCATTGTGTTTGCAAGTCTCGACAATCATTAATGAAAAAATTCAATCTGCTAGAAATAACGAGTGCCCCTGTCAAATTAAAATTTTCGAAATTCGTCCTGACTCTGCTAATACAGCTAAGAGTTAAAGTAGATACAGTTAATTACTTGAGATAAATGTTACGATGAATAATTAATTATGTGGATATATTATTTTACGACATAAATTTAGATACAAAATAAAAACATAAGCGTCATTGAAGAGTTGAAACCAGTTCTGATAATAATTTTACAGGTTGAAAAAAAATTCAGTTAACTCTCGTTAATCTGTCAAAACGACAATTATTCTTTTTCGGTTGTTCATTATAGTTGGAGCCGAGCCAAAGTAATAGGAGAAGAGATTGAGAATTTCACGAAACGATAAGTCAGAGATGTAGAAAGGCATCCGCCGTAGTGTGTCGAGGGTGATTAGGGTACGCACGTACCGGCAAGGCACGTCGTCTGGATGAAACAAATTTGAGTTTGAAGAGCTTAAGGGTAACCCAGAGGAAGAAGGAGGACAGTATGCTTGAGGTGGTGAACGCTCTTGAAAGCCTCAGATCGGTTAACCCTCGTATGCCGCGTACCCTCCGAATCATCCCTCTGCCTCAACCCGCGGCCCTGGCCTTACGCTCATTTCCCTTCGCCACCGGATTCAAGAGAAATTCCCGACACCGTTCGCGAGGCGTTCCGAGCCTAACCAAGGAAAAGGCGTTCCCACTGGTTTTGCATTTCGCCGAGAAATAGAGATAGAAGTAGACGTGACTGAAATTGTCTTTTCTACAAGGAACAGCTTCCGCACCCGCGCTGTCTTGTCACCAAACCATAGTAGTACCAACCCAATGAAAATCATCTCTACATCCAAGAAGAATTCAGTCAGATTGCGCTGCATAATGGATGGATTCGAAAATTCAATCACGGTCTTTCAATGAAATTATGAGCGGATGCAAATATCTTTACGGATGGAATGAAATGTTTAATAATACAGACGCATTGATTAAATTTGCAAAAAAACATTCTACGCTAGATTAGTCGCTCTAAAAATTATTATACCTCAGGATACCTCTGGAACGAGTCTGCTATGTTTCAAAAGTTTTACTGCTTCCCAACAGAAAATAATCCTTGTTGATTATTCTTCCTCATAGTTAAATATAAGTCACAGTTAAATATAATAAACCTTGAGAAAGATATTTTTTGTTATATCGTTGTCCTTCAACCATCTGATTATCACTCGACATGATTTTCGAAGTCCTCAATTGGTCCTCCATTTAAAAATAATATTTTCTGCTATCTTACTTTAATTATTAGATTTAAATAGCGACAGAATTTTTTTACGTGACTGCTAACACAAGGAATGCCGAGATACAAGTTATGGTTAGATTAAAAATAACCTATCAAGGCAACATGTGCACTCCATCAGTCATAAAGTTGTCGTAATTCAAGAATATGCGAAATACGAATGGTATTTGTAAATATAACGTGATAATATTCATATCGCGTGACAAGAGTGTCAACTGCTACACAGAGAGGTGATTCCACAGCTTTATATCCATTACCTCGTTATACGTTAGCCATATGTGGGCGATCGAGGTATGCCGTAGAGCATCTACTACGCTTATAAGGATTAAATTATTCTGTCAATGTCGTCGTCCTGGCAGAACAACCAAAATCGCAGCTAGGGTATGCGGGAAGTGAAGTATAAAGGGAGAAGATTTTCCTTGCGCGTGTGAACGCAGCATAACGCCCGTAAAACCGTAAAGCACCAATGAGGGTTTGAGCGCACGGATAGCCGTGGTCGTCCCCTTGGCCCCTTGTCCAACTGTTTCATTGAGCGTTTTGACTTGGCAAGATGCCCGGTGATGTTCATGGGCAGCGCAAACAGTTCCCGAATACGCGACGCAGATCGCGCGGGGAACGACGAGGGTAGAGAGATCGAGGGCATGTGGTTCCGAGTGTCGTGTAGCACACGAGCCTCCAGCAAAGAAAGCGGACATATACGAACACGAAAGTCCGCCAAAGGCTAAATCACTGTCGTCTTATTTTCGACAACAGCTTCTTGCTATCATCTTCTCCCTCTGAACATCAGGCAACTCTCGGCCTATGCCCGATGCTCCGATACCATCGCGTCTCTCCTTCCTAATCCAATTTGTTCGAAACTCCGGCCTATAGCTATACAAATGCCTAGAGAAGATGCAAAGCCGTCGACACTACCTTCCTACTACATTCCCCTTGTACCCAATATACGAAACGCTCTTTCCCTTGTTTTGTGGGAGACTTCTGAATTACCTCAGATACGAATGCTCGGAGAGACCAATTCGCCTTCATTTTTAATGACATGAAGATTTACAGTAAAAAGAAAAAAAATAATGAAACATCTCGCGAGATTTGATTAAAATCAAATGCAAAACGAACCGACAAGATTATTCGACGAGTGAAACTATTTAGTTTAGTGCTAAATATTAGAATGTTCCTGAAACGTTCTATTCTTAATCAGTTGTCTTTAATCCGTAATTAAATCGTATATGATTTTCTGACGCAATTCTATTTCTGTAGATACAGATTAATGGAGAAAGGATTGAAGAATTATAGCTAGAACAAAAATGTTCGATAATTGACTAAAGATGCTACTAGATCCTACTAAAGATGAGAAATACTTGTTTGTCATGTCTGAGTTTAGCGGTCGCATCGAGGTGATAGGAACCATATTTATCCACGCACGTGACCAAATGTGAAGATGCAATGGAGCTTAATCGAAGAGGTAAGGTCGCAGGGCTCACATGCTAATTGCATTTCTTGCGATGACCCTCGCACGCCAGCGTGGCCTCGAAGAAGACATACACACGACTGTGTAAGCTTGAAACATGTGTCCACCCGTCTCTTACTTCCAAACTTACTCCAGCAAACTATTTTCCCCCTACGTTGTTATCGATTGTGAAATACGTGGTGTCAAGAACTGAGTGATGCAGAGTTGAACAGGCGTTGTTAACGCCTGACCACGTGGTCTGAAAGGAGTATCTACAAATAAAGAATGCAACTGGTATGAGTGCATACCAGTAAAAAGGCTTCAACCGTGAGATACCTTTGCTTAGATTTTCAGTCGACACAGAGCGTATCGAACTATGAGTATCGAGAATAAAACCTCACGGTAAGCTCGATACATGTACGAGAGGCGGGAACACGAACTCGCCACCTGGTGAAATATATGGTAAGTGAAGGACGTGAGTTAACGTCGCCGAGACGCATCTCGTGCAGTGGATGTGAAGCTCGTGGAAGTTCGCGTCGCCTCGATCCATCTAGCGGAGTAGAGGCGTACTGACTCGGACTAGAATACTCCGAGTGTGATGGATAACATTTCACACGTGTTTGTTATTTAACACCGGTAAAGTATTTCGTTAAATTATTTAATGAATACATATTATAATAATAATGTGTATTAATATGAACAACAATTTAGTGAACGCGCAACTATAATTTTAACATCTAGAATGAGTGTTTGAGGTTATCTCGAGGTGAAGATCTTTAAAGTAATATTTTACCAGTTTCGTGGTTTTGCAAATAAGCTAATTCTTTATATTTTTAATTGCGTTTTTTCTTCCAGGAAAATACATGGTGGGGGGGGAGGGAGATAGGATAAACCTCAGGGTTATAAATTTCACAGTATAATAAGTGCACAAAGCAAAGTACACAGTAATATAACCGACGGTGTATTTTAATTTGATTCGAGTGACTACATATAATATCTAATGTCCGACTGTACTTAGTCACGGAAATTCTATTGGCTATGTGCATTTAAGAAGGTCTATACATTACAGACCTAAATATAATATATTTTTTTTACATTTCAAATAAAGTATACCAAAAGGGATTGGTGTTTTGGTTTGGACTTGAATACCAAAAGTACATTTAAGAAAATGCTTTTTTTTTGTTCGAATAGAATTAAATGTTTTTTTGTAATCTAGGACACCCAAAATATAAATATATTTACAACATAGTAATTTTTTTAAATTACATTACTTTCTCTTTTAACATACGGCGTAAGTGATGAGAAAGTAAAAAGAGAAGGAAAACAGTCTGTGCGGCTTGTAACCGATTATCTCCGAGGTTCTCTGGGTTCAACCGGAGGTATTGACTTCTTTAACCCCCCGATTTTTTTCTCGGTCGAAACGTAAGAGCCTCGAGAGATTATGGAACTGCCGGGACGATAAGCCGGACATCCCTTTTTTTCTCTTCACCATTATTTTCACTTCAATGGTCCCGGCTGTGCGTTAAATTTTTCTTTTACCCTGTCCGTTTGCGGTCAATAACGAGGCACAAAAAAAGGAAAAGTTCAAACGATTATGCGGCTTTGTCTTGACACTTAGTATTTAAAAAATTTCTTCCGGTGAGCGAAGAAGAAAACATCGATTGACCGTGTATTTTCAATACCCCGAGGCTTCGTTAATCACCGTTATCGCTTCCGCGATGATCAGGCTGTGACCCTCGACACGTTATTGCACTATAGGTCGTGAACAGTCGCTCTCCTCCCTGCCGTAGCGTCATCGTCCCGTGAAAATTTTCCGACGCTTCGGAAAAGCAATGTGGTGCCTCGTTGAATAAAAGTTTATGCTATATTTGTATTTATATGTCATGGACTCTGCGTTAGCTTGCGTTAATTGAGTAGCGAGTGAAGAAAAAGGTAGGGAGACAAATTGAGTAGAGAATGGTTAGTAAAAAAATCCCCCACATAGATTTGCTACACATTTTCCGTCCACCGAACATTAATGCCACGCCTTCTGACCTAATATATAGGATTTTTTGTTGCCTTTTCTTTCCATTCTTCCTCAAGCATAAATCGTATTTTAACCAGCGCTACTTGTCTCAAGTTAAATAAAAATGTTGTTACATGTTTATAAAACTGCAACGTTTCAATTTTCTGGTAACACGTGCACGCTCGCCACAGCTATAATAATTCAACGAATAAAAGTAAACGAGGTGTAAAAACAATTTGGCGGTGATTTATTTATCGTAGGAATAATTAAACCGTGGGTGTAACCAGTCGCGAAGTGGAACCAGTGGCGTTTTCCTCGAGTCGGAGCAGTGTATAAGATGCTAATTGAGAGGGGACGACTGTGAGGCTGGCGGCCATTAATTGTCATTAGGGGAGCATTAATTAACGACGATTAAGGTATCTGCGCCGTCTCACGATAGACCACGAACCGTCTACGAAGTTGGCTCTCGCTTCGCGCTTTGTCGGTTACATGGCGTGTTACTCGTGACTTCAAGTTCATCTACGCCGAAAGTGTTTTCTCCCTCGCGCGTCTTACATGAATTGCAATACTTCTTGTTCGTTCTACAATCCTGTTGCCAAATGTAAAACACTTCCGAACTTATAAATTATTTCTTGTAAGAAACTTTCATCTTCTTATTTCTCTTTTCCTCTTTTACTTTTCTTCTCAATGATAATTACTGTCATTTAATTAATATTTTCTTCCTTCCTCAATATCATATTTCGATCACGATCCGTCTCACGGGCAATTTTAACGATCACGTATCTCCTTGTCTATATTTTAAACTTGTTACAACCATCGACATCGACTCTTCTGGCAAGGCGGGCATGGGTGGAAGTTCTGAATCGTCACGTTGGAGGAGCACAGTTCATTCTAGCGCGTATTCGTGAGGCAGGAAATGCGGATTGAGTTCTACGGGTTTTCTCGACCTAACACAAACACTCGTTGAATTTCATTTCACGTAATGCAAGATCCCAACGATGAGAGCAAAAAGCATCCGAGGTCGCCGAACCATGGCAATGTGGACGTACGTAGAAGCACCAGCAAAGCACGACAAAGAATAACAAAAGAATTAAGTAAGTGGCGTTTCAAAATCACGATTAAAGTGCCAAATTGTGAAGCATTGAATTCTTGCGAATCCTCTAAATCGATTTGACGATTCCTACATTCCATGAATTAATCAAAGTTCAGAAATGAGCAGCAGCCGCTTCTCTGAAATTGATTTTTATTTATTGTTATGTATTACTTTAAAAATATTATCATATTATTATCTTTATTTGAAGATAACAACAGCCTGAATGGCTGTTCGTACGTTACAATTTACTGCCATGATTTTATTCTCCAATATGTTCTTACAATCTCCGATATATTTCAAGCGATACACAAAACAAACCGCAATTCGAGCTTTGTGAATAGACACAATCGCTGCAGGTGGAACTGGCACGCGCGTTCGGTTCTGAGATCATAATCTATGATACTTTTATGAAATAGCCGAGCGTTTAAAGGATTATAGGCTTAATCGATCAAATCCGCCGTATCCACTTCAGAGGTTTCTGATGAGCGACGTAGTGGCAGACAGAGGGTTGCTTATATGACGTTGCACTTGCGTCGCCGGGTATGGAACAAAACAACCACCGATCCTTAAAATATCTTGCGGTCGAGTGTGGAAAGAAAAAGCTCGATTCTCGTTTCTACAGTGCTTAGATATACCGTTATGCAGGCAGATAGCCTTCGACCTAACAACCACTTTTTACTACGCTCTCTACGTACATCCGCTTAACATCCGGGACTTTTTGATCCAACCATTTTATTCGCCTTTATAACCTTCTCACTTCTCACTTGTGCGATAATCGTACTTGACCTGGGAAGTCTACTGAACACATTTACTTCTCTATACTCGTGTCCGTATATCGAAGCTGATTAGCTGATTAAAATGCTCGGGGACTCTGAGGAAGAAAACGCAGTCAACCAGTCAGCTTCACCGTCAGTACCTAGTAAATAGCAGTTAAACGCTTGACCACGGAACTCCAGTGAATGAAAAAAGAAAGTCTCACATTCCCGCATACCTGACACACACACACACACACACACACACACACACACACACACACACACACACACACACACACACACACACACACACACAGAGAGAGAGAGAGAGAGAGAGAGAGAGAGAGAGAGAGAGAGAGAGAGAGAGAGAGAGAGAGAGAGAGAGAGAGAGAGAGAGAGAGAGAGAGAGAGAGAGAGGCCCTATTCCGATAATTAGTGGTGTCAAAAAAAGTTGGCCGCCTACCGTCCGCCAACGGCTCCTTAATTAATATGATCTCACTACCATTTTCCTGCCTTTACACTCTCTTTCACTACGCTACCTACTCGTTCCGTGGTAACCTCAACTTTTCCGCAAGCCAACTCACTTACCGATAATATTATTAATCAACGTACCAATAACCGCGGGACCGCTACGTATATAAAAAGAATTCTTCGTTAATTCATGCCACACACTCTATACGTGTGATATCATGCAGAATCTTTGTAAATAAATAGCTGCCTTTTCATCGGTATCGTTATTCGATAGCAAGGGAAAAAATATACTAGAATTATTGAGAGTGACGATGTGCGAGGGGATAACAAAAAGATTAAATGTTATTGAAGCAGCGAGCGTTAATCATGCTTTGTTTCATACAGATTTTTCCGTTCGGTTCAACCTGTTTGGCTTTAATATTTATTACTACGATTTTTGAAGATTGTTAACATCGCCAGAAGCGAAGGAGTTAGAGTGTTAAGCCACTTTGAATACCAACTGTTTATTTGCATACTTTTATCAAACAAAATAAAATTGAAGTTACCGTCATTTAGCTAAAATAGCTAGTTAATTTGAAATACGATCTTCACGAAATATGACCAACTTGTAATTTTATAACTGAATATTATTAAATGGATTCCTTAAGAAGCAACGTAATGATGTTGATGAGTTTTTTGGTCTGTCGGGTCGCAAACCAAAAGTTTAATATAATTTAATTGAAACAAGGATTAATCAACGTTTCTACAGCATGCCGTGTTGGGTGTACCGTGTTAGTGCATAAATATTCCTCTGTGTTGCTATTGGTGTCGGCTAACGTGTCTGATTCGTGAAGTGTTTCTTGTCGTTGTAGAAGTGCTTGTGGATGGTGTTGATCTCGAGAGCTGTTAAGCTCTCTTTTCTGACCCGAGGATTCTAAAGACAGCCGCGGCAGCAGGGTGACGTCTGTATTTCTTTCGTCTCTACCCTGCAGCTGCTGCTCTTCGCATAATACGCCAGTAGTGGTTACCTCGCTCGCGTATGAAACTCCAGGCAGCGGGATGTAGTGGTAGCCCAGTGCACGATCCCACAGCATTCCCTTGCACCATACTTCCACCAGTAGACCGGTGTTGACGTCGTTCGTCTCGCTGTGAAAAACAAGGTTTTAAATCAACCGACATCTATCTATATCGTTTGGCCCGTTATGAGAATTCAAAAAAACGTATCATGCGTGTATTCAAAGTTCGTGAGGTAAAAATTCACTGTAAATTTAGGCAGCTGAATAAAACGTGATGAATGTTATGGCCAGAATATTGTTATCACTTTCATATGTTATTGAAAAGTTATTAAAGTTATGCGATTTATTAATATTTGATTTTTACATCAAGTTTCTCGTCGACGTACTGTATCATTGCGTTATAAAAAACGTTAAACGATACTTGAAGCAAAGATACGAATATTTTGTGATACGTTTTAACTCTTATTGTGTGTTACACTTTCTTCCCTTCATCGATTTCTTCCTGAAGGTATCGCGTGCGGCTTAATCAATTGATATTAACCCTGCGTGGTAATTTGGAGCTAATGTATTCTCAACTTTAACACAAAAATCCAATGCGTCAATACGACGCCAAGTGACCAGATTGCGTTAAGGTGTTTTCGTGACAATCGTGTAATAAAAAATTATCTTTGTCGTACTTGCAGTAGAACGACGATGAAATTCAAATTTCACTTTTTTAATTCATGTATATAGTTTTTTTTTTCTAAATACATTTGATCAATGTTACGATCTCGGAAATAAATTAAAAAACTACGCGAGGTATAGATTAGGAGAAAATTGTCGAAAAAAAAAATTTTCTTTTGGAATATAACTGACAATTTAAGAATATTTTTATTATAATAACAAAAAAATTTGTGGGAAATATAAGAAATCCAATCTGACGACAATTTTTTCTGTCTGTGTGTCAGTCGTTTTGCCGTAATCTTATAGGTGATTTCTTAATCATTATATGATCACGAGGAAGTAATTTCTTTGTATAACATTAACAAATTTTAATATAAGAAAATATGTATAAAGCACAGAGTACCTAAAGGAAGTACAACATCATCGAAATAAATAATAAAATTAATTTTTTACAATACACAATCACAAATTGTGATTTAGTGAAAAGATAACTTTCAACTAACCATTACAGAATTAAGTTAATAATTTAATATTCGTTTTTTCAACCAACAAGAAATAAATAAACGGTATTACTGTAAATTATATTTATTACGTAATGAAATAAAAATAATGAATTAAATCATGAAATGCATGTATTCCTATATTATAATTTATTTTTCTAGTTTAGTCCTAATCCATCAGGACTTGAACGTTATTTTTTAATGAATAAATGTTAAGGGTTCTTTATCCCACTCATAGGATACTAACGCGATCCTGGCTAATAGAGGGATAGTACCGCATGCGTCTCACTTCTCGGACGTAGTACCCTGGTGTTCCGTCTCCCGGGAAATAACTCGACGCACGGAAACCAACCACCTCACAACCTTTAGCACAGTTCTTATTCTCGTCGCGTCTCTTCGCCGTTATCCATGAACGCTTTCGCAGCTAGTACGTATACTATACTGACTGTTATATATGTATACAGGATCTTATAACGTCAGGTCTCATTGTTCGACGAGACACAGAGAAGAAAGGTTCCAAGACGGAAGTTGAAAAAGCCATCTAGGGCTCATGCAGGAACCTACGACAGGACCAGAAATCTCCTCCAAGTTCTGTAATACGCTATACGATAGCCAAAGAAAGGAAGAAAAAAAATCTTTTCTTTTTCAAATACACTATGAAAATGTTCTTTATGAAATATAATGTACTTGTATAGGAAGTTTTTATGCATAAACTGATATATTATATTTAATATACAAGTATTATGTAAAATTAATGTAGGGTGTACTAAATTCGTTAAAAAAAGTCGTTTTTAATATACAAATACTTTAGTATTACTGTATAGTTGTGTCACGTCCGGACTATGTATGAATTTTTCATTGTGCATTTAATTGTTATAAATTAATTGTAACATTTTCGCTTCAAGGGTCGATCACGACGGTCGATCCTCGTAAAAGCAAATTAAAAAAATTAATTATTTTATTTTGAGTGCTCAGTCACTTTTTTAGTACGTATCCTAATTTACGTGCTCCAATCCCTTCATGTTCGCGAATATGATCTTCGATTGACCCGAAAACAGTGACGAATCAACGGTGTGTAACTATCAGCTAATCACACGACTGCGCTTAAATTTTCTTACGTCTTTTAATTCATTGATTACTAAATTAACTAAATTTTACTTTATAATTTAATATATGCGATTTAAGAATAGAAATTTCCTACAACAATATATTAATTTTCCAAATATTTTCCAAATATTCCAAGTATTTGTGCATATAGTAATGTATTAAAATGAAGTATGATAGAAAATTAATTAACGGTACACTAAACACGTCTCAAAGCTCGATAATTGGATATTAAAATTAATATACCGATTTATACGAGTACGTAAATGCTTCATATATGTTACAAGGCATATTAATTTAATTAATAATTTCTATAGTATACACTTTGGAGAGGATCCGAACCATTTAAAGCAATCTCTTCCCGCTGCGCGAAACATTTTCCTTTTTATAAAAAATCGAGACCAAGAAATGAATCAAGGTTGAGAAAATTAAATGAAAAAAAAAGTCTTCGTGACAAAATAAGTAACAATGATATCACGAAGAATTGTTGATATTTATTTTTATTCCTAACATGCCCCTCGATTCATATGAAAAAGTCATAAATATACATTGTTAAATCTCAGAGACACATATTAACTGTGTCTTCAAATTATCATCGTAGTATCTACGAGAAAGTTTCAATTAACATTGTGTTTTTGATTGTCGACGAGTGCAAAAGTCGTCGAGTGGTTCTATCGTACTTTTTAAAACATGTGCTACATATAATAACCCCCATTCCCTTAGAAACGCGAGGAAAGCACCAAGCAGAACTACCGTACTCATGTGCGCTCCAGCACTCGTCCTGAATCACAGCGGAAATGCAGATGGGACTGAGCTTTAACTCTCGCTCGAGCAAGTCTCATGTTCCTATAGTTTCCACTCACTCTCCACCCTAGGGCCACTACTCCAGTACGTACCACCACTGCTGGACTTCGTAGAATCCCCATTCAACTACCACGAACACGCTACTGGTGCAACCTACGCGAAGAACAACTACGTCCCAGTCTTATAGTCGCCCTCACTTCGACGTAGTGGATGCTAGCCAACAGCTTGCCGGTCTCGTAAACTCAAACTACTAGAACACACTACTCGGACGAAAAGTATCCACCGTACACCAGTGAGTCTCGTCGAGGGTTGCCAGAATGAACTAGCCTAGCAAGCGAACGAGGATCTTGGGTACTACGTCACGTTCATGAAAAGACGAAAAAAGTCGGAAGATAATAGGGCAGGAAAACACAGTGCGAGACACGATAAACATGTTTTTAACAACATTCATCAGTTACGATTTGTATGTCGAATTGTTCGTAAGACTTCTCGTTCTACGTCTATTTAATTTTATTCTTATTTTTTTCATTATTAAAAACTGTGTATCTCTGAGGTGCAATCTTTCACAGTCTTAAGATAAATTCTCCTATTATACGTATCACAAATAATTCGTAATATGTATATTGTATATATCTATGGGTATAAAGTAAATGAAATCTGTTTTATCGAAAAGTGTAGTTCATTCGCTAATCAAAACTACCTCAATATGAACAATTATCTATTGTTTTTCAAAAGATATGAATAGAAATATGAATATACGTCGTTGTTTCTATTAGTGGCACTATCAATACCGACTTGAACTCATAAGTAGCCACTACTTGTGCCTACGAGTGTTAGTAGCCACTCGGTGTACCTATTAGTAGCTACCGTGCACCGAGACAACGTAGTGTCGAATATACTTATTTCGAAAGAAATCATACTTGTCGACACTGCGGAGGTTAGCACGACAAACTTGTTAATTTTACGATGAAAGTATGAGACAACGTAATGTTCTCACGCTAGATTTAAAGAAAATCATTCCTATCGACTCTGCGAATGCTTGCATTGCAGACACTTTTTCAGCTTCCAATGAAAGTATGAAATAACGTCGTATTTGTTTTTAAGAAAAAGGAAGTCCCAAGCACGCACTTACTTATAGATTAATGATTTTAAGGGTCTAATAGTATTGCATTAGTTGTATATTCATCTACGTTCTGAATGGCTACTGATAGAAGTAATGAATATTTTATGTCTTCCGAATATTAGCCACCAGATATTTCTAATAATTCGTAACCGATAAATCTTTTTTTTTTACTTATTCGAGGTATACATAAGCATAATATCGTGTTTTTCGCTCCACTAAGAATAAATTATGTGAAGTATTACTGTTTCAATAAGATGGTTTCATCAGCTTAGTTCTTAAGAGTCAGTTTCGTCGCGCGATAGTCGCTCACACTCGAGTAATAAATGATTTTATCTTTAGTATTTCGACATTTTAACAATTTCTTATTGCTAAATCCAAGACAAGCGTTTACCTTCCATGAATATTATATTCTATTCAGTACTTGCAAACTCTACTTGATCCTTTGTCTCGTAACAATACATTTTTCGCATAAAACAATGTGTTATTGCTGAAAAATTTGTTCAAAATAGTAATAATAATAATATTTCTGGCCATTGTCATGTACGCATAGATAATTAAAGAAGAAAAAATATTTGCTCGTAATCAACAAGTTGAGAGTCATTGGCATTACGAAAATTCTGTCTTTTTGCATAACTCTACTAAACATACAAGTACATGGTTGTGCTTCTAAAAATAACTTAACGTCAATTATCATGCAAATAAACATAAGACAAAGGGACAATACCAAATGCTTTGATCTCCATTTGCACATTTGCTTTTGTTTTTCTCTTTTCTCGACAAACTTAATTCCCAATAATAATCGATACAATCGATTAACGAAACTTACAAAAGAAAGTCTTGCTCCCAGCATGGATTGGCCCCCTTGACGGTCACCGTAGTAGACTTGACATTCTGCAGCTTAAGCGTCACGTACGTGTTGTATTGTTGTGCTGAAAATTACATACGAAGTTCCAGTTTTTAGTGACCCGGTAAAGGGCGAATCCTACAAATGTTAAAAATGAGAGTTCAAAGGTTCAGTAGCTGTCAAGACAATTCGCGCGATGACCTGATTGTCGATATTATTGGAGTGCTCAAGTTGTAGGACATGTTCCTTATATTTTTGGACGACCTACATATTATCGTCACGTTTTCAACTTTTGGCATTCACGATTGGAGGCTCGTTATCGTAAGACCCATAATTTGTACAACTTAGAGATCTTTACGAGCACCACTGAACACTTACTCCTACGTCAGTTATCTGAATTATATTGTGGTGCTGCTGCTGCTTTTCTCTATGCTATGACTATCTCTCGAATACCGATGCAAATTTATGGTGCAATAGACGAATAAGCGTGAAAAAAGAGAAACGGCAAAAAGTATGATTCACGCGGTATGCACGCATATCTTGACAGCAGCACACGCTTATGAAAAGCCGCGTGAAGCTATGCCCCACATAAAGAAAATAAAACTACACTTGCATTTCAGAATCATACACCGCAGTGTCAACGCTTGACGCTTCGGAAAAATTTATCGAATAAATTCTGTGTCGTCGAAGAAACGCCTCAGCCACAATCGACGTGAATATGTTTCTATATAGAAAAGAAGAAGAAAAATATGGCGCCGAATATTCAATCGGCTGACCTCTTGTACGCGACCGTATTTACCATTCTAGTAAGCTACTTCGCAGATTTTACGAGAAACTAAAGTGTCGTTATTTTCTGCGTTTTACTAGCTAAATAAAATTCTGTAATCCTCGATCTATCAGTCTACTTATAGCGAGATATCTGCACTAAGAATAATAAAGCTCTATATTCTACACTATAATATTACTTTTGTGAAATACGTTACCTTGGACCCCGACGAATCTCGCCTTCTTAACTGCAACAAAAATAAATCGATATGTCAATGTATTTTAATGACATTTATACAATAATTGACACTAGATGTAAAAAAAATATTTATAAAATGAAAACGGTTTTAAGCAATTGTATAATAAAAATTGTAGTTCGTAGACATTCGTCAGATATAATTATTGAGAGATTTTAATGATTAGCTGCTGTTATTAAAAATCATGGCAGGAATTATTAAAACCACGTATTTTTTTGAAAGTGTTACGATTACTGTACCGATCGGATCTCAAATGAGGCAATCTGTTCTTCGAATTTTATCCATATACCTTCACAGGTATATTGTATTAACATTGCCATAATGTCATCCGTCAATTAAATACTAATTTTAGTTTTATTTAATGAAAAACTGTAAATTGTTCATTTTTCTAAGTATTTTTTGTACTTAGAAGTAATAAATTGGCTGATAGTTGAATTAATAAATATATTATCTTCGTTTTTAATTCAATAAGCTAAAAATGTGGATAAAAAAAAATATTTTCAAGTTATTAGGTATAAGAACGTTACATGTGAAGAGAATAAATATATTAGTATGTAAATATAATTCGGAAAGTATTCTGGAAGGGACATAAGATATTCCGAATAGAAATTGAAACGGAAAAGCTACTGCTGCTGCATCTGTGTCTGGCCAAATATGTTCGGCAGAGCTTTTCGATTAAATCGAAAGCAGGGCTGGCACTGACGTATTTTTCCCTTTCCTTTCTAGCATTCCCCATACCACATACCGGAACCGTGCCGCCGGGTTTACGGGAAGATTTGACGAAAGCACGGATAAAAGAGAAGTAAGCATGGCCATCCGTATCAGAACGTCGTTTCATCCTATCTATTTCTCCAAGATTTCGAATTCTTACAAGCCTCTCTCCAGCATTTTCTCGCTTGATATTGCCTCTTTCTCTTCAAATCCTTTTCGCCTCTTCACAGATCCACTGGGAAAGGTTGATTCTCAGTCCCTTTCTGGCGCTCTTCAGACTCGACCAAGAGCTCTGTCTCGATTTTTGTACTCGAGATATATCGAGAAAAGACTTAACAGTGATAAATAGGCTCATGACAATAGCGATTTGAGGAATAAATTTGAAAAATCCTGACCTGCGATTTCATTTTTTCATTTTTCAACTACAATTTCGACGTCATTTTTTCTTTTTGTTATCTTTAAAATTTTCTGAAAAAATAACTAAGTGATAAAGTATGTATTATTTTTATAATTCTTATGTTGTTCGTACCGCTCCCTCCCTCTTATTCGCTTGTTCTTCTTCTATAAGCATGCATACTTTGTTCATATTGGCGGAATATCGAGTTCAAATTCGAAAAGAAATTTTCGATAAGTTTAAGCTCCATAAATCCGTATTCCAGGAAGGAGCGTGTCAACTTGTAAGGATTTCAGGCTCTTCATTTTGCTAGTTCCCTCCAAACCTCGTTCCATCGAGTTTCACAGGACATAAGCATCAGCATCGTGCGGAGGGATACGGGACCACTTTTCCAACCCTAGAGATGCCAGAGACCCCCATATTTTGCGTGTTTGAACGGAGAGCGAACGAGCGAGCGCAGTTATGGTAAATTCATTGCAGTTTCGAGCTACCTGTTGAGGTTCGTCGTCGTCGTCGTCGTCGTCGTGTTGGCATTACGAAGCGTCGTACCTCAGGTCGGTGCAAGTGGCAAATACGGTAGGGGTGAAAGCAACCGATAAGGACAAAAGGGTGAGAGAGAATCGAGAAAATGAGAACGTTATATCTCAGGCCTGGTATGTTGGTAGTTGTGGGGGCAGCTCTACAGACTCAGCGTTCTCTGTGCTTCTTTACAAACTTTATAGCATCATGTAGTATAGAAGCAAGCTCTTTCCTCCAAAGATAACTTCCCCCAACGTTGTGTGGCTATGACGTTTTAATTTATAATTTGTTTATTTCTTATTATATTTCATATTATATTGAATACCAACTAAATGCGGCAATTTTTTATTCCTTCGTATATTTGTGGAAAATTTACTGCAAATTTCGTATAATTATTTAATAATATAAGCCATTAAACATTTATTACACGTGTAAACTTATTAATTACACAATTATTATGAAAAGATACTTAACATTTGAATACATTTTTCAATGGCAATCATTCGAATTCTAATTTCCATACGAAAGGTGCCCATCTCTAAATTGATTTGGTTTTTTTTTTTCAAACGATTTATTAAGCGTATTTAGAAGACTGATGAATCAGCATTTACGTATTAAATTAATGAGATGACAAAAAGGGTAAAACGATGTAAGAAGAACAATTTTTCTCAGACGTATTCCCGCAAGCTCAGCTCCTTTGGGAAACGATAACTTTTTGTCACTTTAAATGAGTTATGTGCTCGGGTCATAGATGCATTCGATTAAGTTCTACTTTACAATCTTCGTAAATCAAGTTTCTCACATTTTTGAATGATTTTAGAATAACCAATGTCACTGTATACCTTATTATAAAATATCCAGATAATACACGTGGTGACCTTAGCATCGACGACCTAGCAGTCGCGAAGTAGCGGCGATACGAGAGGTTAATTGCACTCAGTTCCCTTATAAGGTTTCACCCCTTTAATGTACTTACAAGTCGCGACGCGTACAACGTTCTCTCACCCCTTGTAATCCATGTAACGTAGAAGAATTGTATCGTGCGATGTTGGAATAAAAAAGCCACCCTCGCATCACCTCCGTATAATTATCATTCTGCCAACAACTCTGATCCCTTAAACCGCTCCGTACCTCGATACAATATCGCTCTTTAACTTCAAGGTATAACAGAAACAGAAATTAATTACTTGTGACTCTGTAAAAGAAGTGGAGAGTTGCCTTTGACTCGCACAGTTGAAAAGGACGAAACAAAAAAAACAAAATTATCGATAAAGTAATATCAGAAATTCTAAATACAGAAGTGATAATAAAACAATAACAAGGAATCACCACAAAGCGCTTAACGCGTGTGCTGCAATCTTTTACCTCCAAACAATTCGAGACAATGAATCTGAGGGGTGTACGCATATGTAGTCGAGGATTCACCCTCCCTTGTATACTTCAGCACACGAGTACGCATTGTCCTCACTCTGACGTTGCGCTTCGTTCACTTTATTCTCAACATAGTCTCACTTTTTTCAATTTTCACCCACTTTTCTTGCTAGTTTCAACCATTTCCTCTACAATTCGTGTGTGTATAGCGGTATTTTTCGCGCATGTATATACATAGCTTGTTCTATACGCTACTATCGTAATTCTGATGTATCAGGTACACTACCCATGCAGAAATGTAGTCTCTTGTTTCGCGCCTTCTAATTTTCCCCAATTCTATTATAGCAGCCCGTTAAAAAAATGTAAGCATGGCTTGGATATTAGGCTAGTCACGCTCGAAAGTATGAGATTTGTATAGACTTCTTTGTTTAAAGCCTCTAAAGGTTTTTCTATAAAATCCTCCTAAAACTAAGCAAGAAATTAAATTTTTTTACATTTACATTCTCGTTTATCCTTTTCAATTTCCACGTTTAGAATGAGACGTTGATCTTCTTAAGATCTCACTAACACGGCCGTTTACTTTATACCAATACAAAGTACACAATGCACTAAACATTATAAATATTAATTGAATTGTCCGAGAAGTCATCATTTTACAAGTGAGTTAAACGAATTTCCGTTAAAAACAATAGCACTTTTGTAAAATTTTCGTCAACCATTAGATAATTGTTAATAATATTTAAAAATAATTAACAATTTTTAAATAAATAATAAATAACCGAGGCCCACACGATTATACATTCCGAAATATATCTAAGAACCTCTTGAAAACAGGGTCGATTATATTTTTTATTTTAAGATTTATAAGGAAGCCCTTGTGTGTTCTACCCTTAATTGCCTTTGTATCAAGGCCCTAGTACGAAAATTAGGAAACATTTTATGGATTGTAGGACCTAGTTTGCAATCCCTATTGTGAAAACCCTGCGAAAACCTAACAAGGCCCTATACGTTTGTGGGCACCCGACTAAACAGCTGTACGGGATATAGCAGCAGCACCTGTGTATTGCTCGTATGTTTGTAAGATTGAAAGTATGTGTGCGTTTGGAAGGGCGGCTTCCGACGAAAGCTTCTAGCTGGACCTCGCGTTCTCCGCTCTCTCTTTCTCTCTCTCTCTCTCTCTCTCTCTCTCTCTCTCTCTCTCTCTCTCTCTCTCTCTCTCTCTCTCTCTCTCTCTCTCTCTCTCTCTCTCTCTCTCTCTCTCTCTCTCTCTCTCTCTCTCTCTCTTCCTTCTCGTTCTTCTATCTATATATATAAAAAGAAAAGTCCTGACTGACTGACTGACTCACTCACTCATCAACGCCCAGCCCAAACCCCTGGGCCTAGAAACTTGAAATTCTAGGGATATATTCCCTTCGTGTCGTAGACGCTCACTAAGAAGGGAATTTTAGAAATTCTACCCCTAAGGGGGTGTAAAACGGTTAAATATGTTTTTACGTATTTCTCAATATCTCTTAGGCGCGGTGAGATATCGCCTTGGTTTTTGCTTGCAAATGTTACTCATACAAATGTTGAAAAACTGATTTCAGGATTTTTAGAAATTCTACCCCTAATCGGGTGTAAAGGGGTTAAAGATGTTTTTACGTATTTCTCAATATCTCTTAGGCATCGTGAGATATCGCTTTGGTATTCGCTTGCGAATGTTACTCATACAAATGTTTAACAACCAATTTCAGGATTTCCGAAAATTCCACCCCTAAGGGGTTGTAAAAGGGTTGAATATGTTTTTACGTATTTCTCAATATCTCTAAGATACGATGAGATATCGCCTTGGTTTTTGCTTGCAAATGTTACTCATACAAATGTTCAAAAACCAAATTCAGGATTTTTAGAAATTCCACCCCTAAGGGGGTGTAAAAGGGTTAAATAAGTTTTTTACGTATTTCTCAATATCTCTTAGGCACGATGAGATTTCGCCTTGGTTTTTGCTTGCAAATTTAACTCATACAAATGTTTAGGAATCAATTCCAGGATTTTTAGAAATTCCACCCCTAAGGGGGTGTAAAAGGGATAAATCTGTTTTTACGTGTTTCTCTATATCTCTTAGGCACGATAAGATATCGCCTTGGTTTTTGTTTGCAAATGTTACTCATACAATTGTTCAAAAACTGATTTCAGGATTTTTGAAAATCCCCCCCATAAGCGGTTGTAAAAGGGAAAAATATGTTTTTACGTATTTCTCAATATCTCTTAGGCATGGTGAGATATCGCTTTGGTTTTTGCTTGCGAATGTTACTCGTACAAATGTTCAAAAACCGATTTCAGGATTTTTGGAAATTCCACCATTAAGCGGTTGTAAAAGGGAAAAATATGTTTTTACGTATTTCTCAATATCTCTTAGGCATGGTGAGATATCGCTTTGGTTTTTGCTTGCAAATGTTACTCGTACAAATGTTTGAAACCCGATTTCAGGATTTTTAGAAATTCCACCCTGAAGGGGGTGTAAAAGGGTTCAATATGTTTTTACGTATTTCTCAATATCTCTTAGGCACGATGAGATATCGCCTTGGTATTCGCTTGCAAATGTTACTCATACAAATGTTTAGAAAAAAATTTCAGGATTTCTAGAAATTCCACCCCTAATGGGGTACAAAAGGGTTAAATATGTTTTTACGTATTTCTCAATATCTCTTAGGCATGATGAGATATCGCTTTGGTTTCTACTTGCAAATGTTACTCATACAAATGATCAAAACTATATTTCAGGATTTTTAGAAATTTCACCCCTAAAAGGGTGTAAAAGGGTTAAATATGTTTTGACGTAGTTCTCAATATCTCTTAGGCACGATGAGATATCGCCTTGGTATTCACTTGCAAATGTTACTCATACAAATGTTTAAAAACGAACTTCAGTATTTCCAAAAATTCCACCCCCAAGGGGGTGTAAAAAAATTAAATATGTTTTTACGTATTTCTCAATATCTCTTAGGCACGATGAGATATCGCCTTGGTATTCGCTTGCAAATGTTACTCATACAAATGTTTAGAAACAAATTTCAGGATTTCTAGAAATTCCACCCCTAATGGGGTACAAAAGGGAGAAATATGTTTTTACGTATTTCTCAATATATCTTAGGCACGATGAGATATCGCCTTGGTTTTTGTTTGCAAATGTTACTCATACAATTGTTCAAAAACTGATTTCAGGATTTTTGAAAATCCCCCCCATAAGCGGTTGTAAAAGGGAAAAATATGTTTTTACGTATTTCTCAATATCTCTTAGGCATGGTGAGATATCGCTTTGGTTTTTGCTTGCGAATGTTACTCATACAAATGTTTAAAAACGGATTTCAGGATTTTCGGAAATTCCACCCCTAAGAGGGTGTAAAAGGGTTAAATATGTTTTTACGTATTTCTCAATATCTCTTAGGCACGATGAGATATCGCCTTGGTATTTGCTTGCAAATGTTACTCATACAAATGTTTGAAACTCGATTTCAGGATTTTTAGAAATTCCACCCTTAAGGGGTTGTGAAAGGGTTCAATATGTTTTTACGTATTTCTCAATATCTCTTAGGCACGATGAGATATCATCTTGGTATTCGCTTGCAAATGTTACTCATACAAATGTTTAAAAACAAATTCCAGGATTCCTAGAAATTCCACCCCTAATCTATATATATAAAAAGAAAAGTCCTGACTGACTGACTGACTCACTGACTCACTCACTCACTCGTCAACGCCCAGCCCAAACCCCTGGGCCTAGAAACTTGAAATTCTAGGGATATATTCCCTTCGTGTCATAGACGCTCACTAAGAAGGGAATTTTCGAAATTTCACCCCTAAGGGGGTGTAAAAGGGTGAAATATGTTTTTACGTATTTCTCAATATCTCTTAGGCACGATGAGATATCGCCTTGGTTTCTGCTTGCAAATTTTACTCATACAAATGTTGAGAAACTAATTTCTGGATTTTTAGAAATTCGACCCCTAAGGGGGTGTAAAAGGGTTAAATATGTTTTTACGTATTTCTAGATATGTCTTAGGCACGATGAGACATCACCTTGGTTTTTGCTTGCAAATGTTACTCGTACAAATGTTCAAAAACGAATTTCAGGATTTTTAGAAATTCCACTATTAAGGGGGTGTAAAAGGGTTAAACATATTTTTACGTATTTCTCTTAGGCACGATGAGATATCGCCTTGGTTTTTGCTTGCAAATGTTACTCATACAAATGTTTAGAAACCGATTTTAGGATTTCTAGAAATTCCACCCCTAAGGGGGTGTAAAAGGGTTAAATCTGTTTTTACGTGTTTCTCCATATCTCTTAGGCACGATGAGATATCGCCTTGGTTTTCGCTTGCAAATGTAACTCATACAAATGTTTAGAAACCGATTTTAGGATTTTTAGAAATTCCACCCCTAAGGGGGTGTAAAAGGGTTAAATATATTTTTACGTATTTCTCAATATCTCTTAGGCACGATGAGATATCGCCTTGGTTTTCGCTTGCAAATGTTACTCATACAAATGTCTAAAAACTAATTTCGTGATTTTTAGAAATTCCACCCCCAAGGGGGTGTAAAAGGGTTATATATATTTTTGCGTATTTCTCAATATCTCTTAGGCACGATGAGATATCGCCTTGGTTTTTGCTTGCAAATGTTACTCATACAAATGTTCAAAACGAAATTTCAGGATTTCCGAAAATTTCACCCCCAAGAGAGTGTAAAAGGGATAAATATGTTTTTACGTATTTCTCTTAAGCACGATGAGATATCGCCTTGGTTTTTGCTTGCAAATGTTACTCATACAAATGTTTAAAAATGGATTCCAGGATTTCCGAAAATTCCGCCCCTAAGGGGCTGTAAAAGGGTTAAATATGTTTTTACGTATTTCTCAATATCTATAATAGTGTAAAAGGGAGAAATATGTTTCTACGTATTTCTCCATATCTCCTAGGCACGATGAGATATCGCCTTGATTTTCGCTTGCAAATTTTACTCATACAAATGTCTAAAAACGAATTTCAGGATTTTTAGAAATTCCACCCCCAAGGGGTTGTAAAAGGGTTAAATATGTTTTTACGTATTTCTCAATATCTCTAAGGTACGAAGAGATATCACCTTGGTTTTCGCTTGCAAATGTTACTCATACAAATGTCTAAAAACTTATTTCAGGATTTTTAGAAATTCCACCGCTAAGGAGGTGTAAAAGGGTTAAATATGTTTTTACGTATTTCTCAATATCTCTTAGGCACGATGAGATTTCGCCATGGTTTTTGCTTGCAAATGTTACTCATACAAATGTTCAAAACCGAATTTCAGGATTTTAAAAAATTCCACCCCTAAGGGGGTGTAAAAGGGTTAAATATATTTTTACGTATTTCTCTTAGGCACAATGAGATATCGCCTTGGTTTTTGCTTGCAAATGTTACTCATACAAATGTTTAGAAACCGATTTTAGGATATTTAGAAATTCCACCCCTAAGGGGGTGTAAAAGGGATAAATCTGTTTTTACGTGTTTCTCCATATCTCTTAGGCACGATGAGATATCGCCTTGGTTTTCGCTTGCAAATGTTACTCATACAAATGTTTAAAAACGAATTTCAGGATTTCCGAAAATTCCACCCCTAAGGGGCTGTAAAAGGGTTAAATATGTTTTTACGTATTTCTCAATATCTCTTAGGCACGATGAGATTTTGCCTTGGTTATTACTTGCAAATGTTACTCATACAAATGTTTAAAAACTGATTTTAGGATTTTTAGAAAATCAACCCTTAAGGGGGTGTAAAAGGGAAAAATATGTTTTTACGTATTTCTCCATATCTCTTAGGCACGATGAGATATCGCCTTGATTTTCGCTTGCAAATGTTACTCATACAAATTTCTAAAAACCAATTTCAGGATTTTCAGAAATTCCACCCCTAAGGGGGTGTAAAAGAGTTAGAAACTGTCGAAAGTGTTTTGACGGTTTTTTTTTAATTCTATATCTATATATATAAAAAGAAAAGTCCTGACTGACTGACTGACTCACTCACTCACTCATCAACGCCCAGCCCAAACCCCTGGGCCTAGAAACTTGAAATTCTAGGGGTATATTCCCTTCGTGTCGTAGACGCTCACTAAGAAGGGAATTTTCGAAATTTCACCCCTAAAGGGCTGTAAAAGGGTTAAATATGTTTTTACGTATTTCTCAATATCTCTTAGGCACGATGAGATATCGCCTTGGTTATTACTTGCAAATGTTACTCATACAAATGTTCAAAAACTGATTTTAGGATTTTTAGAAATTCAACCCTTAAGGGGGTGTAAAAGGGAGAATTATGTTTTTACGTATTTCTCAATATCTCTTAGGCACGATGAGATATCGCCTTGATTTTCGCTTGCAAATGTTACTCATACAAATGTCTAAAAACCAATTTCAGGATTTTTAGAAATTCCACCCCTAAGGGGGTGTAAAAGAGTTAGAAACTGTCGAAAGTGTTTTAATGGTTTTTTTTTAATTCTATATATTCTATATATTCGCCTTCACCGATTACAAACAAGCCAAGCACAAATATTGTTAAGAGCCCAAGGAAGGTCACTGGATACATCTCACCCCTAAACCCCACCCTCTTCACCCCCTAAAAAAAGATTCTTCAAAAATATTCACGCGAATCAACTGATTTCAACCAAACCTTACACAAATATTGTTGAAGACCAAAGGAAGGCTACTGTATGTATCTCACCCCTGAAAACCACCCCCTTCATCCCCTAAAAATGAATTCTTAATAAAATCCACACGCCTTCACCGTCTACAACCAAACCAAGCATAAATATTGTTCAGAGCCTGCGGAAGGTCACTGAATATGTTTCACCCCTGAAAACCACCCCCTTCATCCCTTAAAAAAAGATTCTTAAAAAATATTCACGCGAATCAACTTATTCCAACCAAACCTTACACAAATATTGTTGAAGACCAAAGAAAGGCGACTGTATATATCTCACCCCTGAAAACCACCCCCTTCATCCCCTAAAAATAAATTCTCAATAAAATCCACACGCCTTCACTGATTACAACCAAGCCAAGCACAAATATTGCTTAGAGCCTACGGAAGGTCACTGGATATATCTCACCCCTAAATCCTACCCTATTCACCCCCTGAAAAAAGATTCTTCAAAAATATTCACGCGAATCAACTGATTGCAACCAAACCTTCCACAAATATTATAGCGGGTCTAAGACGGGTACGACAAAGGTCGTATTGTATACATATCCACCCACTTAAACCCCTAAAAAAAGATTTAGTATAAAAATTCACACCCCTCGACTGATTTCAACCAAACTTTACACAAATTTTGATAAGTTCTAATGGAAGGTCACTGGATAAATATAGCTCACCCCTTAATATCGCACCTTTATCCCCTAAAAGTAGTTATTTTTTCTGCCATAACCGATTTAAACAAAGCTTCACAAACAAAATGGAAACTCACTCACTCTATATATCTCACCCCATATAACCACTCCCAACGAAAACTATCTTTATCCCGCACTGAAAGTAATGTGGTTTTTTTCAACTTTTTTAAACACCGATTTAGCTGTCATTCCTCATATGATGTGACACTCGGGCAGCGCCGGGAAATCAGCTATAAATTATAATCAGAGCTCGCAATTATCTTCTGATGATAATCTCACTCAACCAACAGCTCAATACACTCGAAAACTCTCATACATATGAAGAGAGTTTATATTGAAGCGAGCGTAACAAAGAGCGCTGAGCGATTTGATAATTTGCAAAATGAGCGCCACACTTTACTTTGTGTATAACAGCTAAATTGGATTTAAAAAATGTTATTAAAAGCCACATTATTTTTAGTGGTATGATAAAGGGTATTTTGTCAGGGTGGTTTAAGGTGTGAGATATATGGAGTGACCTTGCTTAGGTCTTGTCTATTTGTTTGTGTACCCGGGCAACGCCGGGTAAGACAGCTAGTCTATCTATAGATAGGGGTTGTCTCAGCATGATTCGTGCTAGATGAGAACTGAACGCGCCAGTCGGACCAGTGGTATAGCATGAGTTATTTACTCGTATAACATCTGGTCGGTTTTAGGGTTAATATAAAACGTGCAACTGGCGCGTACGTCGCCAAGCTCGTGATATCTTATCTCAATTTATTTAAACATTTTTTTGAGATCCTTTCATTCCATCTCATTTAAAGAAGAAATATATAAAAATGTAATACAGAATCATTCAAAATAAATATGGACGAAACAAGTTTAAAAAAGATCACAAAGTCCATAATAATTGCGAAATAGCTTCTTATTGAATCAACATTGTTTTGCATAATCTTTACTTTTCGTTTAAGTCATAGTTACATATTCATAAATAAGACGATTTACAATTTTCATTGCAGCATCCATTAAAGAATAATCTCATGAATCTATGCTCGTCATCTCAAGTGATCGTGATTACTTTGAATCGTCGCATACACATGCGAATTATTTATTTTTAAAAATATTTTCCATTACTTCAACATCGTAAAATGCAATTTCCTTCTTTGTTATATCCTACAAAACAATCGCAGTTACAAAATTCTTTTTATGTGGAAGAAACAATAGGTTGCAATCAGGAAAAGAAATAAAAAACAATTGGAAGCATGTAGTTCTCGAAAAGTTCACACAATCTCGGACAAAGCGTGCAAAAAATATTGTGACTCCGAGTGTCAAGTAGATCGCGTACGTCACTGGCTGTACGCTCGCTCGACACCTCGTTTTTCCTCTTCATCAACGGGAATATCCCTTTCAAATGCTCGGAATCCTTATCCCGAATTGCGAACAGATTCGTACCGTTCTCCACGCTGGAGTAACGGCAAAGCTGAGTAGAAGAGGGTAAGCTGTTCAGGAGAAGAGCGTGCGACACGAGTCTGGGGCCTCGTTATCACATTTTCGACAATTTCTTCTTCTCTCACGCGTTTTGTCTTTCCCCTGTCTATTTCTTTGGTCTTCCGCTGCAGTTTTATTTTGTTTCACCGTGAAACACGTGACGGTATTTTCTTCGGGAGATAACGAAGCTCTTGGGTCCCTTGCCGGTTAGCCAATTCCTTTGCCTGAAAAAAAGCTTTGCAAACTATACAACTTCTGCTGCATTTTCCTTCCACCGTGTAATTAAAAATATTCGTGAGAAAATTTACGAAGAAGAAAAGATTGATTGCAGGAATTCTATCCAACGATTGTTCGAGCGAGAGGTACCACGTCAACGTTATCCAGAGGCAAGCGGAATGCGGTGTGAAGAAGGGCGAAGCCCTTTAGAACCCACGTGCCCCTCCGAGTGCACTCCAGATCAAGCCTTGTCTCGGCACTATTCCATTCGGGACGCTGGCTGCTCGTAAGACCATGAAGTACGGAAAGCGGAAACGAGAATTCGCAATCCAAGTCCGTTTAAGCATAGTCCTTGTTCTGTATGTAGGGCTGGGGAAGGAATAAGAGAAAATAAAAAAACCTACAACTATAGGAAATTTCTAAGTAGGGGAACAGATGACACATCGCCAAAAAAACACCACCATCTTCAAAAATTGTCCAATAATCGTCGGGACGTGATACAAAAGTTGATTTTTTTTAACGATTGCATAATTTACTTTCCATTTTTTTTACATACAACAGTCGGAAGTTATTTAATTGATTAAACAGTGTATAAAAATGTTACATGATAGACAGTTCTTAGATGGATATAATCAAACGTTGATATCGATTAATTTATTAAGAAGTAAACCCCCACGGAAATAAAGTATAATATAAGATATATCTTAGACATGTCAGATACATTTCAATGAAAAATTCTACATTTCGGATATATTTCTTTTTCATTGAGGGGATATACAAATTGTTTAGTTCAATGCAGTTCCATCCCACCAAATATTTAACTATTTCAATTAATTCGTTATTAGAAAAACGTTTTTTCCTAGTTAGGCCAATTAAAAAAATTACATAAAAATTGAAGGTCATCCGAACCAACGACTATTAATATACATAATAATAATAATAATATAATTACATAAACTAAAATTATTATGAATGGCATAACATTTTTTAACAGTCGTGTCTTTACGATGATGCACTGTTTCTTAAAGCGTGGAGCTTAGCGATTATAGATAAAAGAGTAAAAGTGAGAAGAAGTAAAAATGCTTTGATGTTGCGCAACCTCTAACACCCACCCCGCGTTTGTTGTCTCGTTCGCCGAGGGGTACCGAGTAGACGACGGCATTCGCTAGTCCACAGGCGTTGCAATGCTTTGTCGTTATATCCTTACGAAACGTCGTTCTGCCGTCTCCTCTGTTGCACCTAGACACTTCCACGCTGCAGTGTCGAAGATTACTGTACGCTCTGACTCTTTCTCTCTCTCTCTCTCTCTCTCTCTCTCTCTCTCTCTCTCTCTCTCTCTCTCTCTCTCTCTCTCTCTCTCTCTATGTACGTAAGCACCCAGCGTCCAGAAATTCTTCTGCGAACACACTCGCGCGTAACATGTAAACACATATATGCGCAAAATCCTTTACGCTCACACATAGATGTACGTAAAATGCCTCTGAGGCCGACAATACGAGAATATGAAAATGCCCTCGTTGTGTAAGCCCAGAATGCAATTGAAATAAAATGAGTTTCAAGCACCACTCTTTATTAGAATTCCCAGACGTGCAGACGTGGATAATACTAGACGACCATTCAAAGAGGAAGGTGATTCATTACTAACCCTCACGGAAGTAACTCCAACCTCAACGACACGAACAATAATTATCTAGATTATCAAAAGATTTCTAGCGGGAATTTTCTATTAAATATGCTGAGCAAAGAATTTCATTTCTCAGAACTTGTACTTTGGTGTACTTTTTTTTTTTTTTTTAAGAAAAATGAAACTTCAAACTCGTGATATTTACAGTAGATTCATGTCCTGTCGAAGAGATGAGATGTGACCTGTCGTTTTTTTTTTGTTTTTGCATATAAACTTTAATAAGTGCACACGAAATTTAAAAAAAATTGCACATTGACTTCCTTTTAATAATGAGCGAGAAAAGTATCGACGCTTGTCTGTCTGTATTTCCGCTAAGATTGCATGTTTCTTAAAATCCACATCAACAAATTTGTAAATAAAAAATATATTTTATATATTTGCGTATTTTTCAATTACAAAAATTATTCTAATTATCATATTTTATTTATAGTTTGAAAAAGATTATTCATTGTGTAAGCGTGCTGTGGACGGCGTTTAGACATATTAAAAAGAAAGCATAGGCTTTCCTCATTCAAAAGAACCATAACTGAAAATGTATCCGACATATAGAAACTTTTCCTCGGTTTATATGTCAGATATACATTTTTAGTATATATTCGATACATCTTAGATATACCGTATTTGTTCGTTTAATATATTTCGTATTCAATTTCCTAAGATATATACGAGTTATAGAATTTTTAAGCAAAATATATCGTTCATATACCCTTGATATAATTTATGTCCGTGAAGGTTCGGGCGGACTTATTTATGATGGTTTTTGCAGTAGTTCGAAGTCACATAAACAACTGTTTTAATTAGTGATTAATATGGGTGATTTTTGTTCGTTAAGATCGGAATATAATTCGATTAATGTTTCATAAAGTTTTTTTTACGTCATGTGGTAAATATAATATCCTAAGCAACTAAGCTTCAGTCAAATGCTATACGATCGAATAAAATCCGTCGTAATAAATGAAATAAGTTTCAGTTGTATCGTTGAAAAGAAACTCTATCGATTCTACTACAGAGAAGAGCAAAGTGCACCAGGCACGAGTCGGGATATCGATTGTTCATTTGGCATAAATATTTTATAACGTCGAAAACCCTTCCGATCGAATGAACAAGCTAGCAATCATCGTGTTTATGCATAGTCCTCACTCATCGTAGTATATTGATATCATGGCGTTACACGTTAAGAGATATATACAATCGGAAGCTCGACGTATCTTTCCGGGATCGAGAAGAGGTTTTACCGGTTGTCCGTTCGGAGATTTTTCGCAAAATTGTCGATCGTCGCATCGAGATACCGGAGAAATAAAGTGACAAAGCGGAAACGTCTATGGTCGAGCTGCGATAACAGCGAGACGGCGCAGCGCCCAGCCGCCCACGGTACACCAACGCGATAGCACCTTACGTCTGTCTGTGTACACAGTACTTATATGTATAATACCTCGATATCGATTCACTCTAAGCGTAGTGGGAATCTTGAGAAGAGCAATTGTGCAGCATCTCTGCTATACCTAGCTACTTAGAGGAAAGGAAAAGAGCCCAGAGAGGAAAGGAACGATCGTGGGACGTCAGTTTGCTATTAGATTGAAGATTCATCCTACCTTTCTGGTTCACACGTTCAGCGACTATCACAACAATAACTATCCAAGAAGGACTGGTATTCAAGAGTATAGGGAGAGTAAATTTGGCGAAATTAACTGGAAATATGTCCTTCGAGAAAACGTAACCGAAAATCATATATAGAGGAGATCGTAGTAAAAATGGATTTCTAAGGAATAATTATTCAATGTTATTTATTGGTTTAAAAAATGATTAGCTGTCGGATTTAATGAAATTAAAGTGAAAGAAACAAGTAACCCGAGTAGAAATTTATTCAAACTACCTGATGTAAAATCGAGGCATTTCAGGTAACCGTGACGCATCCCTGATCAGGCTAACTGAATTTCAACCGGATCTGGGCCAGATCTGATATCGATCAAACTTGCCTGATCAGCCTCGCTAGATTTGAGCTGGATCTGGGCCGGTTATAGTATCGTTGTATCTTGCCTGATCAGGCTCGAAGAATTCCAGCCAGATATTGCATCGTTTTATCTTTGCCTGATCAGGCTCGAAGAACTTCAACCAGATTTGGGAAATATCTAATATCGATAAAACTTGTCTGATCAATATCGACAGCTTTAAGCGGGATCTAGGCTGAGTATTGCATCGTTACGTCTTCCGTGCATAGCGGTGAAGTTTAAAACATTGTAAAGGTAAATGGCCTTTCCGAGTTCCCGACTCCCCCGAAAAACAAATGAATGTTCGTGGCATTGAAGCAGCATTGGATTCAACTGGAAATGATAAAATATTATTTTCAGAAGCAAAAGCAATATTATTCTCTACAACTATTACTCTTTAGGAATAAGGAAAGTTCCTCTAACTAATAGAAAAATCCCCATTTTCATGGAATCTCCGAAAGGCTTTCGTTTCATCAAAATATCGATCACTCTCCGGAGGGTGGGTAATAGGCGCCACTGAATAATTTTATTTTTCAACACAACAAGAATCTTGCTCCCTTCAACAACAACAATTTCTGATTGAAAAACTTTCATTAACATAACAGAAACATTCTGAGTACGTAGATACTCCAGCAGATGTTCTTTTTAAGCGAAAAACTATAGCAATCCGTTAATAGGGTTATTAATATAAATTAAATTTTCTTCCTTCGTAAGACGAACGATAAAAGTTCCTACTGTACGTCGGATCAATTACGTACGATGGTGATCATAATTTATTTTTTTATTAAAACTATATATTGTGACCATTACGGGATGGATGAAATACCAATAAGAGTTTTGCTTCACGTTCACTATATATATATTTTTTTCTCTTTAATTTTTCAACTATAATCTGTTATTATCAATAACAATAAATAGTTTTGAGTAATTGCAGTTAAAACAGAAACAGGTAGAGATCCATCGATTCTCCCATAGTTGGTGGTTGCATTATATGCGGATTTTGCGTTTGTTTTTTTTTTTTTTAGTTATTAGTTGAATCTTTGGTGTAGATGTCCCGATTTGAATCTCCGGAGTCTCGTACTTTCGGAGTTGTCTTCCACTATTCTTGCGGCTTGCTGGTTCGGGTGATTTTCGAGTCGATCCTGGTAGTTTTTACTCCACTTTTTTATTTCCTCATGGACGGTGTTGATTTTAAGGTCCTTACGTAATGATGTGTTCTTGACAAACCAAGGCGCATTCACTATCAAACTTAGCGTTTTTGACTGGAATCTCTAAATTACTTGGAGGTTCGAGCTGCTGGCTGTTCCCCATAGTTGTATCCCGTATGTCCAGATTGGTTTTAGAATGGCCTTGTAGACGGTCAGTTTGTTATGTAGTGATAGCTGGGAGTTTCGCCCAATGAGCCAGTACATTTTTTTCAGCTTTAGGTCCAGCTCCTTCCGTTAGGTTTTTATGTGTTTGGCCCAGGTGAGCCTTCTATCGAGGTGCATACCGAGGTATTTGATTTCGTTTACAACTGGAAGGGTTTTGTTTTTGAGTCGAATGCTGGGACAATTTCCTATTCTTAGTGCGAACGTGATGTGGACGGATTTTGAGTCGCTTGCTTTAATTCTCCATTTTTCCATCCATTTTTGAATTTTATTAAGTCCTCGTTGGAGTTTCTTGGACGCTGTTTCAGGATTTTTGTGTGTGGCCAGAAAAGCAGTGTCGTCGGCGTATGTCGCTGCTGTGAGGTTTCTGTTAATTGGCAGGTCAGCCGGTTGACTATAATAACGTTAAATTTTGCATAATTCATTTGACAAAGAAGCAAAGTAGTATCTTGCACATTGCTTCCTCATTATTTTCCACCGTGTACAAAGCTTTCTCTACGAGTAATCCAAAATCGAGCAACATACGTACTTCTGAATTGAGATGACTTTACGAAAGGCGGAACATGATAAAAGAAGCAATGAACAAGATTCTACTTTGCAGGCTTGTTTTTTTTTTTAAATATTTGAAGTGGTACCTCTTTCGTATTTTCTAGAACCTTCCGAATTTTTAGAAAGTAAGAGATACCAAGTTAATACAATTTTTAAATCCTATCAAATCTGATCGTTTGTATCGTTTACATGTATCTTTTACGCTTTGATTGCGTGCCAAAGCCTAGCTCGATTGATCTACTGATTCTGAATACACAAGTCAATCAACATGATCGAAATCATTCATGTACACGCCACCCATTTAGCAGCAATAGATTATCTGATGGCAACAATCCTACGTTATGTCAATAATATTCAAATCAGCAATACCAACACAAACAATAAGAAGACCCAAAGGAGCCAAGAAAATATAAAAATCTTGATTCATAACCTAATGAATCACGACAGTATGTACCGCCTATTTGTTTTTATTGTAAGGCTATGGGATATACAATAGAAAATTGCATAAAAATAGAACATTATAACTTACTTAATAATCAACAATGCTCGCATGTATGGCTATAACAACAAAATGATTCGACCAACATTTCACACGTCAATACTTCTCACGATAAATTCTATCAACGCAGCCAAGCCGGAGCATTTTTAATTCTTCCATTTAGTTTTCCACAAAAAAACATCCCTGCCACAATTTAGTTCCGGAAAACATCTGTACCATAATACAACTATACCAGAAGCAAAAAAACCAATATCTTGGCTACGAAAACTCTACAATAATTAAGGCCTCCCCGGGACCATCTTGCCATAATTAAAACCCGAATTACAAGTCTACCAACTTACATTTGTACCACGGATCAACCCTCTGACGTTCTAAGACCGATGGTAAATCTCTCGGATAAAACGGGGGTTGCGAACGAGATAGTACGATTGGAAGTCGGCGGGACGCAGGGGGGGGGTGCTGAAAGAGAACAACAGTCTGTTTCACCTGGAAACGCTCTTACAGTCTAGGACCGTCAAAAAGTTGTTCTATGACAGAGTTGTAAACCTGGCAGATATCCGACAGAGCACAAAATATTGCAAAAACATTGCATAAATGTATATAATATTGCATTGCAAATGAATTTCCGATCTCTTGAGGTCGTAAATTACAAATCTGAAATTATAATTAAAAAAATTTTTAAATGACGGATTCAATATGAAAGTCTAAAATGCAAGAAGTGTCTCACAATAAAGGATAGTTTGTTGTCCCCCTCCGATTTTGATGAAACTCACCTATGTTGTAGAGCATCGAAAACTAAAAGACACGTATTTTTTTTTTATTGACGGAAAAACATTTCTTAGGGGTGAAATCGCCCTTCAAAGTTAGGCATGTCGAGGGGTGATTATGCAGTTTCACCCCGAAGGCATCATCCGATTTTAATGAAACAAAAACCAAAATACTCCTCATTGAAGACAATAAAAATTTCACGTGAAGTTAAAGAAAAAAATTCATTTGCAGGGCTGAAACTGCTTAATCACCCCAAACTTGGAAGAGTAATTTCACCCCTTAGAAATGTCTTTCCACAGATAAAAAAAATACATGTTTCTTATTTTTCGATGCTCTACAACATACGTGAGTTTCATCAAAATCGGAGGGGGACACCAAACTATCCTTCCTTGTCAGTGTAGATGATTTCTGCATTTTTTGTTCAGATTCACATTAAGTGACCTCAAAAACTTCTTTGTACAGAGTTTCATCCAAATCAAGTAACTTTTTGGCATTTATCTATAAGGATATTAAAAAATTAACAATTCACAAGTATTCATTAGCGTAGTTGTAGCATTTTGGTTTGGTAATAGTTATTTAGATCTCGTATGTCGCAGATTCCATCCCCTTACATGTTAAAATAAGGAAAATGTAATATTTCTCAATAAACATTTTTTTCTTAATATTTGTTAACAATACAATTTGTATTCTAATGACGGATATGAAAAATGCGTTCAAATTTCAAACATGCACGTTCCTTCCTCGTGATTCTTGCCGACCCACAGATTCTCTTCTACGGGTAATGGTTATCTCAACTCTGGCTTCCTCATGAATGAAGTGGTATTAAAATTTTTAATGGAATTAAAAATTTAAGTTTTAACCCCTGGATCGATTCTCATAAAATTCAGGATCAAGTATCCTTATTTCCTTGAAAAATTGTATACAAAGTTTCAGTTTGATAGACGAAAATTCACGAAAGTTATAGCACAAATAAATTTTTTTCGAAAAATTACAAAAATGAATAATTCAATAAAATCTGAACCCCTCAGGATTAATATCAAACTCAATTCCAAACAACCTTGGCCCATGGCCTATTCGTGTACAAAGTTTTATCTTCGTTGCTCAAAGTTTACAAATGTTAGAGAGATCACAGCCTTTTTTTTTAAATTCACATAATTATAAAATGAGACATCCGTTAGCAATTTGGGCGAAAATTACAGCAAATTTAGGAGGATTGAGCCCCGACTTGTGTGCAAAGTTTCAGAAAAATCCAGTTACTCGTTCTCGAAATATAGCCATTTTTATTTTGAAAGCTCAGCGCTCTCACACACACACGCGCACACACTCGCACTGACATTTTTTTCTAAATATGATTTCTCGACGTTTTGGATCACTTCGAGAAGAATTTTTTTTCACAACAACAATGCTTCTTCTTTGAGGAATCAAAATATTGTTTTTTTTTGTTTTGGCAATATTTTGCAACTATCTTATCGTAATGTTATTTAGCAATGTTGATAGAATATTATGAATGTCATATTTAGAGCGTACATATAAAAATTGCTGAAATATTCCTACCGTACATTTTCTAAATATTTTATTGTAGAGATATTTATTTTTCCGCTACGCGTGGAGTTGTATTATGTTAGAAATGTTTTTCAGAACGAAAAAGATGATGGCAGAGATGTTTTTTTGGTAGGAGAATTAATCGTAGAGTTATGAATGTGCTGCCAAGCGTGGTTGCCAGGTTTACAACGCTGCCCCGATGCCTTTGCCAACGTTGGCTCAACGTTACAATTGCATCGGATTGCAACTTTGGGCAAACGTCAGTTGTTAATGTCATACAGTTATGGTCCGCGAATGTTTTGCGAGACTTGATAACTGACGCTGGACTTGCATTTTTCTCATTCGTCGTAAGACAAACTTTGTATCACTTATTGTTTATAAATCGATAGAATATACGGAAAAATCCGCAATAGAATGTTGTATTGATTCAAACATTTATGCTAATTATCCAATTCTTAGAATGAATTGAGGTTAAGATGACTGACAGATTGATTTCGACCTTTTCGTACTGATATGTTGGCTGTTTTTAAATACAAGTCTAATTAATATTTAATCAAGGATATTAGGAGCGTCACTTGTTACTCAATACGCTATATCTCAAATTGAAAATGACAAACAAAAGCGCTGACAGTACTCATATTTACTGAAATATTGTTGCAATCTGTAAAGACAATTTCTCAACCGAGAATAAGATAAATTGAACATTTTTACGGGCACGTATACCCATTCTGAACTGCTAACTTGGCTTGACCGTTGAAAAAAAGTTGTTGTCATTGCTTCAATTTATCCCACGTGAGTACTTTCTCTTATTCCTCGCTATGTACGCTTGCCAGAGTCATAGTCTTTCTATCTTCCTCATATTATATAATATAAAACCTGCGTTCTTAAACTCACGGTGCGCGCTGGATTCATTTCATATCAACGTTTATTTCCGGTTATCTTTGGTACCGGCCGGCGCAACCAAGTCTTTATCACCGTCGCGCCGATGAAACAAAAGCATATTCCAGTACGTATATAGAATACTGCGCCATCTTCGCTTTCAAAGATGGGAAACTTGGATATTATTATCGAGTGAATAGTCCGGGAGCTTGAGAGGCGAGACTTCACGCTATCTTTTGGTTGTTCTCAAGACAAGTGAATTCCTCTGCGATGTGCAAGTTCTAGACTCAACAACAAAGTGAACCGGGAAGCGCTCGAGAGAAAACTCGACGTTCCTTCTCATGTATATATACGAGCTCTTCCTTTGATTCGCTGATGATATTCCCGCGCAACCTTTACTCTGCTCTGTTGCTTTTTTTACGGATTTGAATTTCCTTTTTACGAGAGCTTACGACGAGAGCTTTTTCAAAGATCTGGTCGCTAAAGGACCTCTACCTCCAAAATTATATTGATTACACTTATCTCCCTTAGCATAGTCTTATAATAACAGGAAAATTCTATTGAGACAAAAAGTGTTGAAGATAAATTGTACCGATACCGGGCAGTAATCCTATTGTCATTACGGATCAGAATACAGCTTAACAGTAAATAATTATATGCAAAAATCTTCATTCCCTAAGAACGTAAGAGCTCACTATGAATATCGCGATATGAATTGAATTAAATTACACGTTGTCTTGATGCCATTCAAAACATTATTTAAAATATAAATTGTGTCTTACCACTGATTGATTGTCAAATTTATTTATTAATTAATTCGGTTAAATATAATTGTAAGATGCTTGATTTTTGTCAATTGAAAATAAATTGAATTTCAATTACGAAGTAAAAAACGTATCGGAAATATTACGACAGTCAACAGGTAATCTCGTATCAGTATCGTCGACCGTGATACCTGATAACTCCGTTATAAAAAAGAAGTGTCCTGATATGCGAAATAAGATAGAAACGAAAGTCTCGACATCGCGACTCAGTTTGACGATGCTGACGGAACTTTTTTTGCATTTCTCATTCCCCTTCAACGTCGTTTCACCCTCTCGCTGTCGTTACGAGATGGAAATTTGATTTGCGTTAATCCGTCGTATCACAGGGAGGGTGTACAGTACCATACTCGGTGATTTTGCCGATGTAAGTCGAGACCGAGGTAGCGTCTCGACGTCTCACCGAAGGTATAAGAAAAACCTTTTGGCTTCCTAAGCTCTCTTTCACCCTCGGCCAACACTTAAGCCCCGACCTACCCTGCCGTCTACCCATACTAAAACTCACTCACTCTTTCTATTCCTCGGCGCTTGTTATCGATTGTCGGGATAAACAAAAAATTGTACACCGAGACGATTTTAAAGAAATAATTATTTTTCTCAATTACATTAGATATTTTTAGAACTAAGTTTGCTTTACTTGATGGATTGACATACATTTTTTAAAAAAGTCATCTTAAAACACCTCACGCCAAATATCTCAAAAAATATCCCATGCACAGAAAAAAAATTGACTGCGACAACGACGTTTTCAAGTTGCTGCTACCAAAAGTCTCTAAAATCAGTTGTAACAATTCATAAATTTCATTCCACAACCGTTTCGAATATAAACTATTAACGATTAGTATTCGCGCGATATAATAAGCACGATAAATATAATGAATGAGGCTACCATTGGAATACTTGTCGATTATCAAAAACTTTTTGGTACGTTTCAGACTTTGTCAAAACCGATTGGTTTAGGTTAAGTTACAATTATAGTTGGTTACTGCAACTGATAGGTAATTTATCAACTAAACTTGGTTCGTACAACTTATTCTTTTTGCTCTCATAACTAAGCCAACTTAAAGGATGCCACATGAAAAACATTTCACAATAGAATCATCCTGAGTCGGAAAAATTTCTCACAAATATCTCAATGAGTATACTGGTTATGCCAATATGATTTACGTTCAGATGTGTGATTATCTGCAATGAAGAGCAGTACTGATATTCGAGTGAATCCACAAGTGAATAAGCGGCCTCTGAGCTTTTCGATTGCGATCTGAATACAAAGTGCCCGCGTTGGTTTGGGTTAGCTCTGGTCTAGGTATTTGTTATGTTTCCAGAAGACTACTAGCGACCTGCCACAGCTGTGTTTCAGGCCTCAGTACTAACTACTCTAAATAAAATGTTTACATTAATATAAATTAAAAAAAGAGCGTAAGAGAATTTTTCAGAGCTAACAGTGTTCACGCTTGCAAACATTAAATTTCAATTTCTGAGTATGTTTGCAAGTATATGTAACAGAGGGGTTCTTATCGGAAGGATTATCAGTGCTTGCACAATTCATTTTTATTTTTATCCCTTCAAGGTACAACCTTTGTGAATTTCGAAAATCGGAAAGCTTGTACCCCTAATATCTATTGTTATGGTAACTAGCTTTTTACTCTCAGCAAGTGAGAAAAACAACAGTTTATTTTTACATACGAACTGGTTCGAGAAGTTTAAACGATAAAAACAAATGGCTCTTCTGCCAGAATTTTCACTGTTCCCAGCCAAATTTCATTCTGCATACTCATAGTACCTCGGTGAATAACATCTTACATTGGTTTAACGAAATATACATTTTTCGTTGAGGAGATATATATTTTTTTAGGTTATTGCCACTTTAATTAACGACAAATTAACTTTTCATAAAACCGATGCTTAACTTAGTTTATAGAGATAGACTAGCACTATCAGTATGAAGAACATCATTCAAATGGTTCAAAAGGTAGATAGAAATCGAAAATTAGACAGTAGAGGGTCACCATCTGAATCTTTGACGGTTAAAGATGTTTGCACCAAAACTACTTTCTGTGATATATTTAACAGAGGGATTTTTATCGGAGGGATTATCAGTGCTTGCCCAATTCATTAAAAAATTTTATCCCTTCAAGGTACAACCTTTGTGAATTTTGAAAATCGGAAAGCTTGTACCCCTAATATCTACTAATTGTTATGGTTACTACCTTTTCACTCTCAGCAAGTGAGGAGAACAGCAGTTTATTTTTACGTACGAACTGGTTCGAGAAGTTTAAACCCTAAAAACAAATGGCTCTTCTGCCAGAATTTTCACTGTTCCGAGTCAAATTTCATTCTGCATACTCATAGTACCTCGGTGAACAACATCTTACATCGGTTTAACGAAATATACATTTTTCGTTGAGAAGATATATATTTTTTTACGTTATTGCCACTTTAATAAATCTACAACAAATTAATTTTTAACATAAAACCGACGCTTAACTTAGTTCATCGCGATATACTAGCACTATGAGTATAAAGAACATAATTCAAATGGTTTAAAAGGTAGGTAGAAATCGAAAATTAGACAGTGGAGGGCCACCTTTTGAAATTTTGACGGTTAAAGATGTTTGCACCAAAACTACTTTCTGTTCCATTGCATTGAAACGCAGATACTTTGTAGAAAAACGTACGTTGAATTTTTCACTATTTTTCTCAGCGTTATTACCGATTCAGTTTTTTCACGACAATTAAAGAAAGTAATTTTCTGTGCCAGTTTCTATTCCGTATGTCTCTTTCTAACTCAGTCAAGTGGCGGACTCTTATTCCTCACACACAGCCTAATGCGTTCAGCGTGGACTCTATCCCGTTATCCTGCCACAGATTTGGCAAAAAAAGTCTTTAAAACTCATTCTGGTATAAAAATGGTATTTTATCAGAAGATTCAATACGTTGAGCATCGACGATTTTACAAATTCACAAATTTTTCCTCTTAATCTTTGTATGCGTAACATTTTTAATGGTACATTTACTTTTCGTGAAATATTATTGCATTGGGGTGTTTCAAGGGGATATTTCTACAATATTTTCGCCAGGATATTTTGACGTGAATCGGAGCGTACAATCTTAGTCAATTTTATTCACTTTCTTATTCAAGTGAAGTCAAGTGAAATAATGTTGTTGTGCAACTATATCAAGTTGCTAATCAAAACGTATGATTTGGGAATTGAAGAGTAAGACAAGAATGTGCACCTCTCGGTATCACGAAGATGGCGCAAGGCGCCTGAAAGATATCCGAGAATTCCAAGTGTATCTCATAGTCGTATAGGTGTCATAAAGAATATCTGTTATCGTCTGTGGAAAGTGGAAATATTATCATATATCACCAATTGTTTCGGGATATAACAGTGCACATTGTATTCCACATTACTGACGCTTAAAAGAAAGTGAGCTATTTCGTATTGGCTTTTGCATTGCTGGCTGTAACTATGTAATTTATAATAAACGTAATGCTCGTCATAAAGAGTATTGATCGTAACAACGATTTTGGGTTAACCAAACTTTGTAGAACATTCTTCAAGTTAAATTGGGATACAATAAAATGTCATTGTTCGTCATAATCTTCATGAAAATTCAAATGGTGAATTGAAATTTTATGAAATTTTAAAAACAAGGAAAATTGAGTATTTGACGTAAGTTTTTTTTTTACTTTCATATTATTCACAATTGCACTTGAAATGATATCTGGTGGTGACATTCTCGATGTAACGTTCATGTGAATTGATCACATTGTGTGATATAACAAAAAATCATAAACTGATAAATGTTTCGTATTTTGTGCCATTATCGTTTATTCTCTTGACGAATTTGTCGCAAGGTTAATATATTCTCATTAATCATCTGTGCTTTCGTGTTGCTACAGACCACAACACACGTGTGTTGGTTTACAGAAAGCATGGGGACTTCCTCAAAAATAGAAATTGTCCGTAGCTTGTCCGTTTGATGTCCTATGAACATTTGTACGTAAGTAAAATATTAAGAAGATGTATGTGTGATACCGATGTCGTCTGGGTTCCTAATAATTCAATCTCGCATCATTATCTTATTATTATATTTTCTGACTACACTTGTAGAAAAAACACAAATCTTATATAAAGTGTAAATAGAATTGTGCTTGGCACTGCAAGGGGTATTCGACTGTATACTTCCAACGGCAGTTACCCCGGCGGACGGAGAGTCTCGCCAAGTGGAAAAGTGCATATAGATATAACCGTCCGATATCTAACAACGTCGCTAGCGAATTTTCCTCTCTAGTTTCCTACCGCGTTCGTCGTCTGATTCTTCTTTTTTCGTCTTCTTCATCTTCGTTTTATTCTTATTTCATCTCACAGCGCCATTCTCTCTGTCTCCTTGGTAGCTGCAAAGACGACGAAGCCATCTCCTGCTGCTACCATTCTAGACCAACGCACGGATGTTGAAATGGCATAGCTGCGACCGGCAAGCGGAACCATAAATCGTAACCCAGGAAATGTTAATTTATTTTCGAGAACGATCGTCGGCGTCCGGACTGTACAAATCCAGACTGACACATAGGGCAAGCCCACGGAGACCCGCCCGACGGAATAACCGTAAAACCCTACAGGGATATCTTAGTGCTTGGCATCATACTAACTCTGGGTACTTCGTCAGTACGTATACTATTACCAGCAGTAATTCTCCATTCGAGCTTTTTCATTCGAACAAGAATCGAGACTCGGCGACGAGAGCGCCTGAATGTTTTTGCTGGTTCTACAGCTTTCGCAATTTTTATCAAACTGTGAATAAATAATTCGGAAACCGTAGAATCTTCCTACTTTTTTATCACATACGGAGTATTTGAAAACACAAAGTATTGCAATGGAAAAAAAAAATTCGTCTGTCCGATTATTGTGTAAGTAGATGTTTTAAGTGTCATAGAATACAACGAAGCTTTCACTTATTTATGTCTGTCTGTCTGCCCATCTGTGTGTCTGAATTTGTCGTCCAACAACACAATAACTTTTTCAAGAAAGTTATATATAAAATGTTTTTATGAAACTAAAATATAAACTAAAACATCAAACCCTTTTGATACTTTACCTGAAATGTAAAAAATGAAAAGTTTATTTTCGTTCCACAGACTGATTAAAAAAATATATTGTGCTTTGATCTGAGACGGATATGTTTAAGCGTAATGCTACGTTTTCGTACGTTTCTTGGAATTACGCTATGCCTCGTATCTTGTGACGTGACGTTAAAAAATTCTAGGTGACAACGTGATTACAATTATGCTACGAAATTTCAAAATTACTGTCCGTATCATTCGTAATTTTACGTCAGTGGTTTCAACACGAAAACTTCGCACCAGACAAAATAGGATGAGAAAGTGATGAGCTGCAATTACGCACCTTTCTTTTAAAAACTCTCAGCACAGTATACAAAAACAAACCTGTAATTTAATTGCCCGTTTTTATAGCTGTGTAAACTCGTGACTGTTGATTACACTTGATATTCCATGGAGAAGTAAAAAATTGTCGGGGACGTATTTATATACGTACCATGTGAGAGAAAATATATTTATCCTAAAACTGTGATACCGAGGTGATTTTTATTTATATGGTTTCTACCTTCCGTCTCTAAACACCACCATAGATTGAAAAAATGTTTCAATTTAATAAACTCCTGACTGCAAAATCTATAATAACCAGGACTTAAACGTTAAAAAAATTTCATACGAAAATGAAACCAAAAAGGATGAAATCACTTCCGATGTCATTTCAGATGAATTCATATTTAAATAACAATAACTCATTTACTGCTGTCACTACAATCGCGAGACGTTTTCTTCTGTGATAGAAAACATCCATATTCCATATAATTTTTCCTTTAAATTAAAGTCTAGACGCCAGCAAGTTTCTTTATATGTAAAAGGTTGTTGCCATGTTCAGGAGACGTCTCCCCTCGCGGGCCCGCCCAACTTTTTACAAACCCAACTCCAACTGGTTAATTTCTGTAAAAAACCTACCTCAAACCAACTAATTTCGAACCGTTCTGCTATGTAACGGTGGGAACACGATTGGTTCTAGTAAATCCAACCGTCAATCCAACTCTGAGCTTTGCTATGCGATGGTTGGAAGTCGGTTCGTTTGAGGTTGATTTTTTGCACAAATCAACCTTTCTGTCCGATCCTACCCAAATCCAACGAAGATTCAACTGAAAACCAACCGAACTAAAGGTTGGATGAGTCCGTGCGTTTAATTGAAATATGAAGTTAATTAAAATGACATTGCAAGTTATTTAATCCTTTTTAGATTTATTTTTATATGAAAAGTTTTGAAAGCTTAGTTCCTCTTTATTATAGTGTTTTGCAGTCGGAATTTTTTTAATAAAAAATGTTTTTTATTTAATGCTTTTTAAAACTAGTTCAATGTGACTTTTTATAGCATTTTTATAATTGCTATATATTTTTATAATTATAATATTTTTTCAAACTAAAACAACCAAATAATTTTTATTAACTCTATTTTATTTAATCGCTCAATCATTGTTCCACTCTTGTATTTAGAATTAAATCAGCAAAAGCAATTAAAAAATTGCATTGAATTTTCTATTAATTTCTAGTTGTTAACATCATCTCAGATGTACAACAAACTTATTAAAATTGACATGCTGTTGAATAAAATATATATATACATGTTGACTCTATCCCACGTGCTCTTTCTCTCACTTCGCCGTGAGCGATCTGAAGTTAGGTACAGATGAACGAGTACAGTAGGAATGACGGCCATCTTGTGGTATTTCGATACATACAACGTTGCTTCTCATAGATTTTTTTGAAACGCCTTTATCTTTCTATAATCTCACCTAAAATAGACAAACTAGGACAAGAAAGAAGGTTACGATGCCCAGAATCTGTGTATCAAGTTCTGTTAAGACATCTTCAGACGATTCGAAGAACATTGAACCCGATAAACTGAAATATTCGTGAACGTATACTCCCTTCTTTTTACCCTACGGGCAGTCGTGAGTAAAACATATGAAAAATAGATTGATCAAAGCAATATAGGTCCTCATATAGCAGAGACTTTGTTCCATAATTGAGAATTGGTTTAATATTTTTAAGAGTCCTGACATAAACGACAAACGCATCAAATTAAAAAAATAAATAAAATTATAATATCAATGCCAGAAAATATTTGAAGAATTCACTCAAAACTTTATCGTTAAAAAAACGTAATTCGTTAAATTAAAAATAAAATTGTAAGTAAATCAACAAAATTTTAATCAATACAACTCAATATTTGTGCCTATGTGTTGTCCTATTTGTATCTCAGATATTAGGGATTTCCATTTCATGGCTAATTAACCGTGGTCCAACGACAGTTTCACGGCTGAAACATTTTCAACAATTTACTGCTGAGTCTTCGAAAAAGTGATAGAAACAACAGACCGGAGAAGCAGAAGAGAAACGAGAAAGTAGCAATCAGCCGAAGCTTTCCCATAATTCGCCCGGCAAGTGGAAGCACGCGAAGTCCGAATCAATCACGAGGTCAAAGAGCAGCTGGCTTAGTACCGAAGCTATACATCAGCCGATTTAGTACCGCGAAGTATACTACTATAGCGTATATAGTGGTTGATTCAAAGTCATTACGGTGGGGCATCGTCGTTGTGGTATTCATCGCATCACGTCGCATCATGGGCGTCGCGTGAGAACCCCAGGTGAATATCCTCCTCGTGTTTGTGGCGTCGACGTAGCTGTTGCAGGATCGAAATGGCGAGCCTGACAATACGTCCCTCCCCCTCCCGCCACCGGACGCTCCATGCACCGGTTCGCTTTGCCCAGGCGTAATAAGGCAATTTTTTTTTGCATACTTTATCGCCATCGTAAAGCCAAGATGAAGGAACGGCGAAAGGAACGACCCTGTTACTCTCATCGTTTCTTTCTTGGCGTAAATGCTGTTAGTAGTATGACGAGCATAGTAGCCCGACTCTTACCTTACGTCGTTAAACTCGCGTTATACCAACCCCCTCCACCTCCCACTGCAAATCAATCCGAGACGATCGATATTCTATGGTTACCGGTGGTAACGACCGAGAATTCATTCTTTTCACTCAAACTTGTAAATCAACTTCTATCTGACTCTCGCCTTTCACCAATGTATCTAAATTCAATTTCGAACTCCCATCAATTCGGAGAAGACTTTTTAATTTATTATTCATTAGTTCGTGTTATTAAAATATTCAGATTTACTTATAAAGTAATAAATGGTGGCAATGTTGACGAAGAATAAGGGATGTTTAATAATATTTTAATGAATAAATAATTCAAAGAACTAAAGAAAATGCGTTGAGATACAGGCTCAATAATACTTTCCAATCAATGTTAAATATAAATATTCTTTGTCTTCAAATAAATCAACATATATTTATATAAACTATTATTTTGCGAAAGTATAAGAAATGAATTTCATGTAGAAATCTTTTCGTGTGAAATATTCCTAACTGGTAAAAAATGGACAATTTTGCATTATTATCAGACATCAGAACCGTACGACGCACGGTCTTTTGCCTTTATTCTAAATTAAGTTGAACGGTCTTAAGGGTGAATAAATTCCAAGCGTACATAACGATGGCTCGTACGTCAAGGCAATTCTTTCGTTCTTCCAAATACGATCCCATCACGAAAATCCCGCGATCACAGTTACTCGACCCTCCAACAATTATAAAGCTGTGTATCGAAAGAGCAGGGCGGAGAGTCTTTATGTACAAGAAAAGCAAAAAAAAAACTTTAGTAATTACGGAGGCGTAGCAGAATGAGGCAGAGAGGATTTAAGCCACTTGGCGGAGCAAGTGGTGAGCCTGTCTGATGCGGAAGAGAAACGCGACCATGCGGAAGCAACAGCGCAGTAGCAAGAAGTTTAGAACGGAATAGGAATATAGCTACGGCATCACCAATGGTAGCAGTTAGTAGTGGCAAGAACATCGGGATCTTATAATCCGAAATGTTGAAAGTAGCGGGAGGGCTCATGCTCTAATTGCAAGTACGAAACCTACTAGAAGTTTGCGATGGAATCTTGGCGATAACATGCCGTACTGTCGGGCTCGCGGTTGTTAGATGCGACGAGGTATCCCAGGTATACATATATATAGTTCATGGAGCAACTCGTGTAATAAATGTCCAACGAAGCCGGTCGAAAATCTTAAATCGCGAGGGACGAGCTCTTTCGTTGCCACGATTACCGTAACACGTTTTATTTCCTTCCACCGTGCGATATGCGAAATCTCCGGGTGATTATATTACGTCGGCTACTGCGTACCCCGGAGTTCGCGATAGCACGACTGTTTCCAATTACTACTATACTATCTGGTTTCTCTGCAGCGTTGAAAAGCGAGAGGTACAGAAAGAAAAAAAAGAGTTTCGGAATGAATTTCATCCCGCTATGCTCACAAATGGGTTCAGCGATCCCTGACAAGTTGTGCACGAACCTTCGTGGAAACACCCTCCCACCACAGTCTGTTTAATCCGTCAAAATACATTTTCGACCGTATCGTCTACCAACGTCGACGATGATCACGGAGTGGAAAATTTATTAACAAACCATCGACCAGCCGTTGTCATGTTTGCGAATTGATGGAAATTAACGTACATATTGATATAGAGGCGATGAATTTTCATCAAAAAAAATGTATGGCAATAACTATATTAGTCAAAATATATTTATAACTTGTGATCAATTGATAATATATTTCTTCGAATGCCCAGTAATAAATAAACAACAAAATAGTTATAGATTATAATAAGTAATAACACGTAATTCTTTATCTTTTGATAAACGTATGTTGAAAGGTTACAATTAAATGTCCATTTACCGAGACTCTATAACGTCTGATAACGTCCATAACGTCCCATAGTGTCCGAACGATAGAACGCCTATACCACTTCGTATAGTTAACAGCAGGTGTACTATGATATAACAGTAGACGGGCTGATGACGGGGCAGCATAGTGTGCGCGAACACATTTACTTCGGGCGTTCATCCTGTTGCTAAGAAACGGTCGATCCATTCCGCTCGTTAGTACGTCACTGAACGGAGCTGGAGAAGATACTAATAGATAAGATGAGTACCTCCATCGAACAACCATCCACTATCGAGACGATACATACGCGTAGGCGCACTAGACTGATACAATAACACAAGATACACACATACGATACTATTGACCGCTGACCTGACATACGCTATCCTATCATCCACTGACGTAATTGCATTAGAATCATTTGCAAGCTACTCTATTGAGAAATATCACGTTCATCGAACTTGCAATTTTCTCATTTCCGGTGGACCAGGGATGAAAACGTACAGGAGCAAAAGTGAACTATCTGTATACAGGGTGTTCCATTTTTTAAATTGCTCAAATATATCGCAAAATAAGAATTAAATTGAAAAATGTTTCAGACAAAAGTTGTTGTATATGAAGAGGAACATCAGGTGAGCATATCAGTTTTTGGGTCCAGGGTCTCATCTGGACCCAGAGAGGCCCAACTTTTATTTTTTAAATGGAATCCCCTTTTTTTATTGCAGTTTTTATTTCTCGTTAAAAAATGAGTGACAAGTGTTACTCTTAGTCATTTTTCGTTTTTCGCCTTCGAACAGGCCCAAAACGTTATTCAAAGTTTTCGCGTGGAAAGAGTGGTAATACGTCAATTTTTGCCACTTTGTCAATTAAAAATGAAAATTAGTTCTACGATGCATTGTTAAACATTGAAGAGTCTTTAAGCGTTTGTTTGCATTGTTTTTTCAGCATTGGTAAGCCTTTAAGAACCGCTGGCATTAGCGTTACTCGATGTACAACGCGGGGAGGTTGCTCAGTCGGATTTCGTACATCATGTAGCCCTGAAAAGGGCTGCTTTAATTTAAATTTGTTAGTCAAGTCCACTTATTAATTGAAGTTGTCGGTTTTTAACTTCTTCGCAAAGATTGACGTCTTGTCACTATTTCCACGGGAAAACTTCGAATAACGTTTTGGACCCTTCGAAGATGAATAACGAAAAATGACTCGGAATAAAACTTTCTCATTTTTTAACGAGAAATAACAAAATGCAATTTAAAAAACAAAAGTTAGGCCTTAGTAGGCCCAAGCAGAAGCCTCAAACCCAAAAACTTATATGCTCATCCGATGTCCCCCTTCATATACAACAACTTTTGTCCGAAACATTTCTCAATTAAATTCTTAAATTTCGATATATTTGAGCATATTTAAAAAAATGGGACACCCTGTATATATTCTAGTAGTAATAGCAGAACAGACAAGTTAGTACCCAACTAGAAGTTTCAACTGTCTTTCTAGCATTGTAATAGACTTTCCTCAAAGAATCCTCCGCTCTAGGTTGAAGAAGAAAAAAAAAATTGTAGCAAGTTCGTTGGAAATTGTTGCTGATGCAATCAGCGTGATCAAAATCCATACGATGGGAGAGGTTAGAGGGAGGTACAGTGGAGGTTCAATCAGCCGAGTTTGATCATTAAGTTTTAGTTCTACTTGAAGCTCAACTCGCTGGAGGTATTATTTCTTCGGCGCTGGTTCGTGAAACTCGGATTCTTAATAATTATTTTGCCAAATAAAGAATAACTGCAACGTGAATGATGAGAGAGAAAAACAAAGAACGTTCCTGACTCAGTGGAAAAAATATTTTATTAAATATTTCCACGCAGTAGCGGATGAGCTTACCAGACAATTTGTACAAATTGTCATAATAATCAAATCAATTTATCCTCATTACAACGAAATATTCCATCGAAATATTGTTCAAATATGGTAGCAACATTGACATATTCGCCCAAAACCTTACACATGTAATATTAGGTGCTGGTCAAACATAATACTTTGAAAAGTTAAGGTGTCTTTTCAAGATTGCCCTGTTATTTTTTTTTAATTCAACGCTCTTAGATTCAACATCTCTTGAAACCTTTTCAGTTAGTTTTAAATTTAAGGAAATACCCAATGAAACTGACAATTTATGCAGTGATCTATAGATAATTGAGTATTACGATTTTGTCACCTACTGAGAATTGAAAAAAAAGGAAGAAAGTCATCCCGTATATACAATTGTTTCTAGTTACCTTAAGGTTTAATCAATTGGTTAAAAATGGGGTTTCTCTTCAGAGTTATTTGGAGAATGCTTTAAATGCAAAGACGCGTGCCTTAAGAAATATTTGGAAATATTAAACGAGAATCATTCGTATGAAAATTTTTGAAATAACTACGGGAAGTAGGGAAAAAAGATAACCTGTCAAAAGAGTAATTTAAAAATATTTCCGAAATTCATTTAATTTTCGTTATTTCCAACGTTATTTAACAAAATAAAAATTGTAACTTTGCAATCAAATGTCTTGCGATATTGGACAAAATGTCAAAGTAAACAACGTTGCTGAGTGTTTTCCACGAACATGGCAACATTCACTAATAAAAAAGATAATACAAAAAATTGCTATCAGCATATGCTAGTATTACGAATCAACTTTACCGAGTTTTTTTTTTAATTCTAGCAATATTTCACAATTATTTTCAACTGTGTGGATATCGTGTCACCCGTCCTTCGACTGAATATTCATTTTTGTTAAATGTTTTACCTAAGGCCTTATAAAAAGTAGGTCCATATGTCTCCTGAATTGAAACGTATGTATAGCTATACATCAGAGCTGGGGAGGAAATGTTACCGTCGGTCTGGCACACCGTGTATGAAATTCGCTGTAAATTTAGTGAGAAATTGGCTTCAGCCTATACTGATATTAAGCAAAGCGTTCCCTCGTCCTCTTGACTGTTGGTTGGGTCACGGGGCTGCGAGAGAGCACAGACGGATGCACGGATGGACACACGAAGTCGCGGTTCCCGCCTCGCTATACCGTACCCCGCTGTGTGTCAAGAGCGTTATTGCGCGCTTAACAAGATTTACGAGCAGGCGTTCGCGTAATTCGATTGATATTGTTTCCACAGGTAATTAACTTACTCCGTCTATACGTCCACGCGTGTTGGTATACGCAGAGACGCCTACGCGCAATACACTATATGGACCTTGTCCGGAGCTCATCTGGCCAAGGTTCACCCCTGTATTATTCTTTATTTTTTTATTTCTGTACCTTTCACCTTTCTCACTTTTATCTCAACTTCTCGTCCTCACCGTCCCTCGCCCCTTCACGTATTTCCGTAGCTCGCATCGTATCACCAAGGCTGTAATTTGTTTTGTAACTCAGAAACGCTTCATGAATATGATACGAGGAAATTCTATCTTCGCAACACAGAGAATGACCCGGAGTAGTTCGTAATATGTATTAAAATATAGAACGTAACAGGCAGCAGCACATTCCCTCGAGTTTCGTAATGCGTTTTGGATCGATTGAGAAAAAGTCGACTTCATCTCCCACATTCAGCGAGAGAATTAGGTACGCTCGTGATGCTGGCGGTAACAGTAACTATACGATGTACATGTATACATATACGCGTAAGGGCTTACGCAGCAGTTTATCGGAAATACGATAAGAGCACCCTTCAGCCACCGAGGGCAGCTACGTCTGGCAAAGGTCGTCGGTAGAAACTACTAAACCCCGGGGTTCCTGTCGCGTGGTGGTGGTAGTCCGTGTGGTCGTGGCGCGACTCAGCTATTGGTACACTGGCGGGGAGGTTCAAAGAACTCTATTTATAACGACGGGAGCAGCGGGCTCGAGTATCGCCTGTTCATGGAGCTTTAAAGGGTTACGCGAAGACGGACGAGGAAACGAAGAAGGCTACAAAAAACGACCCCGAACAAGTAAGATAGAGTGCGCCCTTTGCTCTGACAGCATCAGTGGCATCCTGCGTTTTAGTAACATAAGCTGTATATCGAAATGCCGGTGACCCCGGAGAATTTCGCTCGGTAGTAGTCGATGCCGGTCTGCGCTCAACCGGGTGAAAGCTCGTCGTTCTCGGCTTCATTCCTTCCTCCCTTCCCCTTCCTCCGGAATAATATTCCCGGGATAGAACGTGATATATAGACGCGACAGAATGAAGGTGCATCATGAAACTGACCTACGTACTACGATGCATGTCAGGTACTCGGCGTAGCAATAACTATAGCGAGGTGGTTTGCTTCACTGTGAGGAGATGGTTTATACGCTAAAGCGCACGGGTGCACCTGGCGGGAAGCTTTTGCAGTGATAAAGCCCGTTTTCCCTTGACAGAAAACCCTCGGGTTGATGTACTACTCCGCTATACCTCAAACTGCAAAACTCTTCCCTCGTTACCGTACCTTTCGTCGTGTATATCATATAACTGTGGAAGCGTTAGTGCAAGCATGGGCCACATATTATCAGATGAAAGTGAAGGTCATATTTTTGAAAGACTCTTGCAATTAGTATTCGATGCTTCGATGAACAAAGTTCCTTCATATTTTTATGAGTTATGTTCTTCAATATACTGTAATGTGAAAAGTGGGAATAGCTATACGTACATAAATAAAAATAGAGACGAATAAGAACGAATCGGTAAAGGGAAAATGCTTTTTTAATCATTTTCAGACGTTCACTGTTTTTTTTAGGTCTAGAACGATTCAATGTCCTAGCCTTTGATGTAGAGTAAACCGCCCCATAAGTGAATACCCACTAATGAGTGAAGAGAACTATATTTTTCTGTGAACAAGAAAATTTTGTAGTAACTGCTAATCGAACCTTTGGAGCATTATTATTGTGCGTTAAGGTACAACATTGGGGCACTAATTTATACCTAATTCTGTATATTAAGTGACAATAGAGTCGATGTATCTCTCAATTATCTTTCTAATTAAAGTTAAAGGCACAACGTTATTTAGATTTGTAGTAATTTCTATCTACTATACCTAGTATATCTACTATACCTATACCTACTATAACTTTCTAAAACTATCGACCTAAGTAAGATATTATTATTCGGTATTCGTGCATTGGATTATTATTTCACAGTAAACATAATTAATTAACTCTGATAATCAATATGGATCCTAATGAAAGAATGAATTGGTTAAACGTCAGTTCTACGTTTCTCTTTGAACGATTACGACAATATAATCGCTACTTCTCAATACCATATGCATTTATGATAGTTGTTTCGTAAAATCGATTTCTTAAGAATTTCTTGAAAATCTTACTTCATATATATTGACGTACTATCTACGTTTAAGGTTAAATATCTCCATTCGTGTCACTCTAACTTTAACGAAGAATTGAAATCTGAGACGAGTTTAAAAAATAGCGAATAATACGTGCAGGGAAAAAATTCAAAAATTTGTCCCATACGTAACGATTAAAACGAGAAGAGTAAATACATTAAGTAAACCCAAGTTCTTTTTACATTTGCTACCGCACGTCAAGATCCGAATCTATTCTTCATAGTGCGGTTAAGACTAAACTATGAACAAGAAATAACAAGTACACATTCTAAACGATTGCTCGCGGTCTAACTTACGGATAAAGTAAAAAGCGTCGGGAATCATGATTTCTCTTTAAATTTGATAGTTGACGGTTGGGGACAGCAAACGCCTGCTTGTCTCTATTGCCGGAAGTAAGAGTTAGCTTGCTGTCTACTAAAGGGTGATTTTTTAAGAGCTTGAGAACTTTTTTTTAAAAAAAAACGCATAAAATTTGCAAAATCTCATCGGTTCTTTATTTGAAACGTTAGATTGGTCCATGACATTTACTTTTTGAAGATAATTTCATTTAAATGTTGACCGCGGCTGCGTCTTAGGTGGTCCATTCGGAAAGTCCAATTTTGGGCAACTTTTTCGAGCATTTCGGCCGGAATAGCCCGAATTTCTTCGGAAATGTTGTCTTCCAAAACTGGAATAGTTGCTGGCTTATTTCTGTAGACTTTAGACTTGACGTAGCCCCACAAAAAATAGTCTAAAGGCGTCAAATCGCATGATCTTGGTGGCCAACTTACCGGGCCATTTCTTGAGATGAATTGTTCTCCGAAGTTTTCGCTCAAAATGGCCATAGAATCGCGAGCTGTGTGGCATGTAGCGCCATCTTGTTGAAACCACATGTCAACTAAGTTCAGTTCTTCCATTTTTGGCAACAAAAAGTTTGTTAGCATCGAACGATAGCGATCGCCATTCACCGTAACGTTGCGTCCAACAGCATCTTTGAAAAAATACGGTCCAATGATTCCACCAGCGTACAAACCACACCAAACAGTGCATTTTTCGGGATGCATGGGCAGTTCTTGAACGGCTTCTGGTTGCTCTTCACTCCAAATGCGGCAATTTTGCCTATTTACGTAGCCATTCAACCAGAAATGAGCCTCATCGCTGAACAAAATTTGTCGATAAAAAAGCGGATTTTCTGCCAACTTTTCTAGGGCCCATTCGCGGTCAACATTTAAATGAAATTATCTTCAAAAAGTAAATGTCATGGACCAATCTAACGTTTCAAATAAAGAACCGATGAGATTTTGCAAATTTTATGCGTTTTTTTTTAAAAAAAAGTTCTCAAGCTCTTAAAAAATCACCCTTTATTAAACAATCTTTAAATATAGCAATAACTGATTCCTTATTTGATTGTTTAGAGCTAGCGAGTCTAATAAAAATGAAATTCGTTTCTTCACTGTCTACTTTTATTTGTGGTACTTATTCATTGATTAGAATCTCCGTTTTGCATGTAGTGAGAAACATAAACGGTGATCAAGGTACGGCTGGCCGGTATTAAGCTCAGTTGTGTTGGTAGAGGGGACACGGACGAGTGTGTATTTATTACTTTTTATCTATCAAAGTAATCGAAAGATTGGATCGAATCAACGATATTTTGAAATGCTAATGATAATATTATACAGGGGTATATGAATAATAGTCAAATTTACTCTTATTACAGTAGAAGAAGTCATACTCCGTCGAGTCGGCCTTATAGGGGTCAAGAATAAAGATATTTACCTTATATATATATATAGCTTGCAACCATTTTTTTTACACAAATAGGTAAATTTAATAAGACTGATAAATGATTTTTTAACACGTCTTAAATTGAACGTGGACTATTGTTTAGTACAATTGAATGACATAATAGATGGCGAACCAAATATTCAAACTTTTTGTAATTCGGAAATCAACGTTAGAACAATTTCAACGTCGACGCAGCGATAGTAAAAAAAATGTGCGCAGACGTCAGATTTTGCACGATCGTTTTCTTCAATGTAAGCAACAATATAACCGGGTACATATCCTGACATTCGAACTTTAAAAACCTCGTGGAAATTAACGATTTATCGAGATTTCAATACCAATGAGGCAATTTTTTTTTTTTTTTTAATGGTACAGGTACCTCTTGTTGCTTCAACAATTTTTTAGTGAAAAGTTTGAACAAATTCAATGAAAAAGGAGGTAGGAACAAAAACGTTTTTTGAACCACCCAAATTCACAACCTCGTATACCGGATGTCCGGTGTGTTTTATGTCTGGGCTCATACTCTAAATCTATAGAATATTTGTTACCAAGTACCAATTCTGCAAGTGCTAGGCCCACGTTTCAGGCGCTGGAGTTGACACGTGTAAGGAATAAAAGGTTTCAGTAGTGGGCGAAGAAAGTAGCCTGAGTGATTGCGTAGATAATCGAGTCCACCCGAAGATCAGCGAAGGACCGAAGCGTACGTCACAAGAAACTACCAATGAAAACATCTTTTTCGGCGTGGGGGCCAGAATTAGGAATAGTCACTGGGTTCGTACGCTCTTCTCCTACCGGGCATCCGAGACGGACCGACGTAGAGAACTCTGGGTAGACACTATCTTTAAAATTCATTTCAACCCGAGTGCGATCGAACACATCAGGTACTTACAGAAATCCCAGGCCTGGGTTATCTTAAACTATTGATGGAGAACTCCCACGTCAACGAAGGGGAATACTATTTTTTTATATAAATCAACGAAAACCATTTGTGTGTCAGCATCCATGCCCGGAGGAATTGAGCCTCAATATTCAACATTAAACTAAAATATCTTTCGTTATTATTCACGCATGGCCTGGGGACTCTAAAAGACTTTAAGCCTTGAATATTTGATTAACACGTTTTAACGGTATGGAATGAATATGAATGGCTTGGTATGAATGAAAATATTATTGAAGTCCTGTGCGAATATAACTGATATAAAAGAAAAGGAGGAAAAGATTTATAATAAAAATTTGATCATATATTTCATGTGGGATCTTTGATTTAAACACTAACATGCCACATAATATTCATATTAACATTCCCGTTATCCTGATCATTGTTTTTTCTTATTTCATATTTATGATGTTCCAATATAAATTCATTTACCATAATTATTCGAATATGTATCTAAATATAATGTCAAAACGATAATAAATATAAAATTGAAAAATAAATCATGACACGCGGTCGGTAAATTTTAGTTTATTTAGACTATTGGCAAATATTTATTCATTTCTATATTTAAGATGATGTAATTAGTACGAAATTATACTCAGAAATGAAAAAATAAATAAATAATGCTACTCTTACACTCTTCTGGATCAAAATTTCATGCAATCTTTCATTTTCGGGAATTATACGATGATGTTTCGTTGAACGAGAATGGGAAATACTATTGTTGCGTCGTTTTACGTACGTTTAACCTAGAAGAGGTTAACGAAAAATGTAAAACTTTAAGATCTGGTGATAAAATTTAGAACAACTTTTTCGTTGACCATTATTTAAATTAATTAATGTAAATGTGTCATATATCTTCTTCATTTTAGGGAGTAAAAAGTATCGCGTACGTGAAAAATGCGTGACTTTTTTGGAGTTTTTGGGAGTAGCATACAACTTTTTACGTATTATCCCTACCTCTGATGAATGATTTATTATTATAATCCTATATGAGAGGATGCATAATGGGATGAGTATACTGCTGATCAATCATTCAATTCTAATGATCTGTATGAAAGTAAGAGTAAAGTAAGGGCCAAAATTAATTTTTTTTTACTAATATTACCGAAAATTTATTTATAAACTATTTCACGTAAAATATCAGAAGGAGTTTTGCGATCGTACTGCAATGCAATACCAAAAGTAGATTTTGTTTGTAGAGAATGAGTATTAGTTATTGTGTGTTTGGATGGTACAAACAGACAGAAATGAGTGAATGTTTTTTTCGTACTCTAGGACACTGTGATTACCGGACAGAGAACTTAGGCAAGTGTGTATAATGGTAGTGACGATGGCCTGCCGAATTATCGAAGAGAGAATATATATGGTGATTACGGCGGATCGAACCCGGATTGTTCAGGTACTGAGTAAGAGCATTAATGACTGCGCTGATATCACCTTAATATTCCTCTCATTTAAATCGTCTACTTGTATGCAAGGCAGGCATCGTTACAGCACTCTAAACATTAATTTATATAAAAATATATAAATAATATATAAAGAGTGATTAATGAATTAATAGTTAAGTTGTGTATGAACAGTCAAATAAATAAAAATGTTTAAAAACGAATCTGGCTCCGAGTACGTTTTCTTCGGTTAAGGGGAGTCGAAACACTTATACCATCGCATCGAATTTTTGAAATTCTTATCTCGTAGCACACTGAACAGAATTGAATAAAATTTGGACAGAGGACTGCACATGCGTGAATCTCTGTTGTAATGCTAGTAGAATTGTCAACATCAAAAAAAAAAAGATGACAGATTGATTATCTGTAGTCATGGATGAATGAAAACACAAATAGCAATAATTATTTCGCGCAAAAAATTTTTAAAACGTATAGCATTACAACATAGCCAGCACAAAAACACACGCGGTACGTTCACTCCAATTGCGATTTAGATATGATAAACTGAAAAATCTTTCTCGAAAAAAAAACCGTTTTTATTCTCGACAAAATATTCATGAGACACTGTGTAAAGCCCTATCAAGTATGAATGCCGCGAGAGAGCGCCAGAGTCCCGTTCTAATACCATGGGCTTCGGACCCGGCTAACCGTAGAAGAACCATAGATTTTGACTATTTTGCTAGCATTACACTGAGATTCACGTATAGGCAATCAACTGTCCAAATTTTATTCAATTCCGTTCAGTGTGCTACAAGAAAAGAATCTCAAAACATTCGACGTGATGGTGTGAGCGGGTGTGAGTGTTCGCCTCCAAGTATAGAGGTTTCGCCTCCTCTTAAACTCATCTTCAAATACGTCAATTTCTCATTTAAATCAATATTATGAATATAATGTGTGTACCTTCCGTACTCCAACGCCGCGTAACGTCTACTTTTTCGTTTTAGATGGCAATGGTTAATGGCCGGTGTTCAATAGCTCGTGCCAATTTACATTATAAAAGTTTTAACAGACTTTACTTGAAAATAGGTGAATGAAATTGAATAACATTATTCGATTTTACTCAAGCTATAATTCTGCATTAATTCCTAACGTTTAATTGATTTTTTTATCCCGAACATAAGCGTATAGAAAATGTTCACGACAGAAAAAGCCATACCCCGTCAGGTCCGCTTTGTAGCGATCGAGAATAAGCAAAGAAATGATCATTTTTATAAAAGTCAGCATTTTTTAATGTAACTTCTATACCAACACATGGAAAAGTCGTATATTTAATCTCAACGAAATTAAAGACTTTTATTTGTCAAAATGACGAAGGGTTCCAAAAGTATATTTATTATATTGGAAAATACAAATTATTAAATGTTCAATTGTCAACTTGTAGTCATTCATATTCTGAAATTATCTTCGTTACTCGGTGTCATTACTCGGCTCATGAAAGGGCTAATGGCAGCTCTTGTCTGTATAATATGCACTACACAGGCAGTCTCAATCAAAGTGTTCTTCCAACGGCAGGATTAAATAGAACGAATTACGTACTTTTTAAGCATTTCTTGCGAATATTTATACTTTTCAACAATGGAATTTCAGGCTGTATTAGAAGACTTCACAATCATATCAATTAGAATTTTTCTCAAGTATACAGAACTGAACTTTTGAAGGCATGCAGCAAATGCCTCAACCCACACGCAACCCTAAATTAATAATCTGATCGCCCGTGTCAACCTTTTTTTTCACGGTTACGTGTGGCATACGATACACGCGTTTTATCGTTTTTCGTTTTCTGGGAACTTGATTCGATCTTCATGTTCATTCTACGTTTATGTTACGCATACTTGATGAGTATTCAAACTCAACTATACACAAGGAATTCACTGGGGTGCAGGCGTAAATTCCGTTAAAAAAGTTTTCCAACGTTCATTCATTGGATTACAGGCTTTATTTCAGTTTATGCAGTGGATCAACTTTTCAAAGACTGTTGATTCATAGGTACTTTATACATTTTTTCATTTCAATGAATTTTTCTCAATCGTTCAATTATAAAATATATATATATCTTCGATTATCATTGGAACATTATCTTAAGTACTAGATAAAGCTTTAATGTTGCAGATTCGGTGTCAAATAATGTATTGATATTAATTGCAACAGCTTGTGCAGCTTACTTGGGCATCGATTAGACTGTTTACTCTTAATTTAATTTTATATGAATTATGCACATGCAATCCAACATAAGAAACTCATATAAAATTAACAATCTCATAAAAACAATTGAAAATTGGATGTATAAATCAAGAACTCTCTATATTGAGAAAACTCAACCGCAATTAGGAGATTAAAGCAACTAAAAGAATCTTGAACATAACGACTTAATCTCTGATCGAAAAGTATCCGGAATGTCTCATTTAAACGAGCCACCCTTAAGATATTGTCAAAATTATGTTTTTTATAGGTTAGTTAATCTGTCAGTGGTTTACATGTATGTAAACCACTGACATGCGCTTAAAAGTTACAACTTTTAAGCGCAATGTGTGACATAGTTTGTGCGTAATGGCTTTGTAAACAAGTAATTGTTTGGTGTATTCTGCGAATGTCGCTATGTCGAATTTAGTTGAGCAAAGAGTGTACCTGAAATTTCGTGTTTCTAACAAAATATCACGTGCGGAAGCGTTGAAAATGTTAACGTTAGCCTACGGGGACTCGACAATGTCGAAAACACAACATACGAGTGGTACAAAGAGTTTAAAGCGGGCTGCACTGTGGTTGATGATTTGCTTCATTCCGGTCGTCCATCCACCTCTGTGACTGACGAAAACATCGAAAAAGTTAAGAAAATTGTGCTCGAAGATCGTCGTGTGAGCATCAGGGAGATAGCAGCCGATCTTGGTGTCTCGTTCGGATCGGTGCAGAGCGTTATACACGATGTTTTGGGCATAAGACGAGTTTCATGTGGAGAAACAACTCGTGGTTTCTTCACCACGACAATGCACCGGCTCACACATCTCATATTGTACGTGACCATTTGACCAAAAACGGCGTTAATACCGTTCCGCAAGCTCGGTATTCACCTGACATGGTCTCGTGTGACTTTTTCTTGTTCTCACGACTCAAGTTACCTCTTCGCGGAAAGCATTTTGAGACGATTGAGGCGATAAAGGAAAATTCGCAGAAGGACCTGAAGGCGATTCCAAAATCGGCCTATGAAAATTGTTTTAAAGATTTAAAGAAGCGTTAGAATATGTGTATTGCTTACGATGGAGATTACTTTGAAGGGAATAAAATAAATATCGATGAATAATTGAACCGTTTTCGTTTTATTGGTAAATTCCGGGTACTTTTTGATCGTAAGGTATACTAAAATCAATGTGTACTTGAGACGCATGTACTTAGGATCGGAATATTATTCTCCTTTTCCAAGATTATTCTTAGTTTAAGAATAAAAAAACATGTCATTCTTCTTTAATTTATTCTTGAAATAAATATATATATGTTGAATTTATGAATATATACATCTGATCACAGTGCATGTATTTGATGCACTGTGATCAGAACTATATAGTTTCTCTTCCTCCCTTTAGTGGATTTATCACGAAAAATCGAAAAAAAAATTATTTTAAAAGAATAATTGTTAAACAAATTTTTAAAAAACATGATTTCTTGTCTCATGAAATGAATTCGTTTATACTTCCGAAAACATGTAGTTTTTTGTATTTTCTATTGATTTTTTCTTTTTCTTTTGAAATTTTAAAAAATGTAAAAATTCACCAATTTTTAAAAATGGTTTCGTGATAAAGTTTCACATTATACATGACAAGGGCCGTTAAAGTGACAGTTTCATATAAACAACCTTGAAATGTATCCTTGAAAAATTACCAGAAATTTTTTTAAAAATTATGAGATGTAAACGGAAAAAAACAACAAATTTTTTCCTAAAAAAGAATTTATTTTACAAGAGAATTAAGTATTCAGCACATTCGTTACTTATTTAAAAAGAAAATCCATTTTATTAATATTTTGTTGGAAATATTATTGTACGAAATCAATATTTTCAGCATCTTCGATATGGTTGATTAAAAAAAATATTGTTCTCTCATCGTGACGTACTCTAATTATGACAAAATCTCATTTTTGGCCGGGAATATATACGCAAAGCGTCCGAAGCGTCCGCAAAGCACAACGCTCTGATATAAAGCGTTGAATTGAAAGTTTCGCTCCTGTCAAGCTATTATTTATACTCGTAAACGTTTTTTGTCATCGTTTCTCTTTAATTTGAATTGGAACGTATTTGCTAAAATGTAATAATATCAAACATAAACATTCGAAAAATCGCGTACGGACCCTTCTATCGGCGGTATTACCCTCGGTACTCTTCATTAAAACGACGATGGCATCTGAAGCCGGCCGGTGCGACACAACTGTCATTAAAGTGGGAGTTCTTCATCGCCGAAACCGGACACTCGCGTTCCCGGAGTAGGATCCCATGTTTTTACAGAACCTATTTCGACATGGATTCATCAAGCCACGAGCAATTGTACACAGCGTCTTAGCACACATACCGAACTCTACTGGGTCAAACCGTATACAGTATACCCCAACACAACGAGAGTACCGATAACCGATCCGACACACTACAAACAGATGCAAAGAACTTATTGATGAAGTCCCCCTCCCGCCGTATTAAGAAAATTTATACGCGGAAAGTATATAATTAATTACGTAAACCAGTCATACGTAACGTTTTGGTTCGATCGAATGTATACATTTTTTTTTTTTTTCAAGTTTACAATGCAATTGTGCGGCAATTGGCTCAGTTGTATCCGAGCAACCAGCAAAATCCATAAATTTACACGGTTTTAGATTAGATCCTTAAAAATAAAACGAATGACCAAAAATCTGAAATATTTCGCTCTGTAACTACATTTAGAGCATCCTCAGTTATAAAAAAAAAGAATTTATGAAACGAAACGTATGCATTTATACATTAGCACTAGTATTTTTTCTTTCTCACAGATATTTTCAGTCAGTTCGATATTTTTACTTTTGCCAAAGAAATATATTTTAGAAATAAAACTCGATTAATGTAAAAATTTAGTAATTTTCGTCGTAATTTTTTTAATTAATTGACTTTTTCCTTTTTTATTTAAATTTATAATTCAGCCTATAATAACGATATTGATCTCCCTCAGGGTGCCCATGAGACGTAAAACGTTATTTTACGTATGTACAAATATGCACCCTTTCAATTTTAATACCCGGAAGTGCATAAAGCGAATAAAATATAGCAACATTTACTTTATTCTACGTTTTATTCCGTGAAATTTAAAGTTCCAGAGAAGCAGTCTACATTTGGTTCTTTCCGCTGATAAAGATAAACGGTCGTTCCGTTTATATTTATTGCTGTAGTTGATTAAGACCAGGGGTCTCCAAACTACGGCCCGAGGGCCACATTCGGCCCGCGGACAGATTTTGGACTATTTCACTTTTTACCACCGGGAACAATGATAATATGGTTTTGGCCCTCGGAACTTACTGGAGTAATCAGTATGGCCCTAAGGCTGGAAAGTTTGGAGATCCCTGATTAAGACAATTGATGATTGAGCCAACGCTTATATATGTCAGATTTATTAGAATCAAAGATGTTAAACTTTTATTATTATTCGTATGTTTTAATGGAATTTTCACGTTTTTTTTTTGTTCCTCAAAATATACTGCAACAAGATATCGAACGATTCCGTTTAAGTTTACCGTAAAAATTACTAACACATCCCCTTAACTACTTGAAAAAATATCAGTAGCGACATTTTTTTCGGCCATTTACAGTAGAAAAACTTATAGATTATTTACATTTAGATAGACGGAGACTTGTAATTTTTTCATTTAAATTTCGTGTACCAGAAACTGTTGATTTTCGATTTGGCATAGTATTCTTATTTTAAGCATTTCTACACAAAACCCATGCATTTTATATACTAAATTCAAGTATTTTTATACTTATCACTTGCATTTTTCAATGAAGAATATTATATTCTTCCCTGAGAATAAATATTCCCAGCTCTGAAAGGAATATTATACAAATGATTATAATAAAGTTATCGCAAGTATAACTGTGCATGTGACAAGTATTTGTTTTATACGGTGAACTCTCCAGGACGTATGCGAGGAAGTGAAAAAAGGTAGAAAGGAATGAGAGTATAAAAAGCTCGTAGATCGAAGGCGCCTAACGGATCTGTCGAATAGCAGGTATACTAGAATGATAAAGCTACTATGACGGGCCGATACAAGGAACCGGTGAGTATACACACACACGCGTGCGCGCACACACACACACACACACAGATCAGACTGGCGAACGATGTACGTCGGTGCGCGACATTGGGACCGATCAAAGCGATCTCGTAAAGTTCATTCCAGACGAACCAACAGTGCGATGAGAAGCAATGGAGTAAGAGAGAAAATATTGAAGGAACAATATCATCAGACTTAAAAAAGAACTGATATCGAGATACGTATCTATACAGGGACTGATCTGACAGGAGTGCAAAGCTGACTGAATTCGCAATGACAGTTCACGGTGAGTTTACGTTACTCGATGAAGCTCTATTATATAGCACAAACCAAGAGAATATTGTTTTATGTATATTACTCAATATTACCTTTCGAGCAGCCAGCCTCAAGGGACTTGGGGAATGCGACCATGCGTGTAGAATCAGTCAAATCCAGAGCATTCCTTTATCATTGATAATAGCAGTAATTGTAAAGGTCCCTTTCTACGTACTTTTAATACGATTTCCCAGACAACGTTGAGGTGAACAATATATATTCAAAGTTTACAAGCTCTTAGGGTGGTTATCCGTTATTGAACAGCAAACAAAGCAGCCAAATAATCCTAGCAATAGAAATACAAGTGATTTCTGAACAGGATTTTAAACGGTTTTTTAAATTTATTTTTTCAAAAGATCAGATACATTTATGAACTTGAATGTAAAGTCTTTCTATTGACTTAGTAATTCAAGATTGCTGAAATAAAATGAACGATACTGTGTACATTAAATGTGAGAATATTAATGATAGCTATCCGCAATAACGAAAATGCTTACTCATCACTGCATTTATTTCAAGTACCCTACAGTGTCAATTTGTGGAATACAATCCAATTGCAAATATTAATTTATCCTCATGAAATAAAAGAGCCTCGTTCTTTTGCTCAAGAACACGTAAACGAGAAATAACAGACATTTCTTCTAGCTGCAGGCTACAACTTTGTCGTGAAGAGGATCCGTCGCAGCAGGACTGCGGACTACAATACAGTCGGTTAATTAAGTTAGACAGTGGATAGTGAAGAGCAACTCCAGTACCAGCAGCCGTAGTTCCGCGATATGAAATGACTTCTGTAGGCAGGCAATAGTAACAGTAGGTACACTGGTGCCAGTCAGAACAATAACACCGGCAGAAGACACCAAGAGTCCCATGTCGTCGGACATTGGATTTCCTCAGCGTCGGATTCACTATCACCGATAGGGAAATTGTTCCAACTGCTGACTATGTACGAGGACGGCCTGACAACATCACCGTATATACCCTCATTCATTTATCCAATCAGTCTAAGTGAAGAACATCAGGAGGGCGAGGGTTGAACTCTGCCCAGCTCCGAGCCAGGTTTCTCCCTTGGGACTGTTGTGAGCGCGGACACAAGTTCAAGGCACGATAGTTGCGGGATAGGGTATTTCGTAGGGCTCAAGCATGCAGAACACGTAGGACTTGGTAAGAGTAAGCTTGTAAAACTCTCACCGTCGAGAAAACACGAAGATACTATAGCAACCTCATTTCTGTAACAGTCTAGCGACACTACGTAGTAAAAGCAAAGCTAACGACACAATGGTTCGGTCCACTTGGTCATGAATGAATTTAGCATTTTTATTTTATGGATTTTCCAATACCCCCACACGCTCACCATACGCAGAGAGTACCAACGAATAGAGGAAAGAGAGAAAAAGAGAGCGAAAAGAGTCTTCCGAGCGAAAGAAATAACAACAATTATTGTCGCGATTTGTCTCCATCAACGGAAAACATATTTCCACTTGGAACCTCGAGTGAGAAATGAAAGCTCACACCCAGCATTCGGTGCATGCAACCCTTTGGACTTGCTCGAAATTATTCAGTTCTGCATGAGAGTGACAGAGAGGCAGTGGCGGGGGGAAAGGTGATGGACCTACAGAACGAGACCACATGCACTCGCTTTGGCCTCGGTGACCTGTCCCATGAGTTACCTACTGTCCTGTCTCACTTTATCGTTATACACCACTATTATTTTCATTACTTATACTAATGTAGCGCAATATGAAATCTCGACATCTCAACATACAACGCCATCGAACGACAAGTGTCTAACGTATCTCATTTATTATATAGAATAAAATGCGTGTTGTTATTCTTGCAGGGTCGATATAGGCAGGCTTTGAGTACGAATACTTAGTTGTAATATATACATTGTGCATGAATATATCACAACTGGAAAAAAAGACATTACGAATCGACCCTCTATGTCATTCAGGTAACAATCAAGTTTCGTGTAGCATTGGCTTATCAAGAACGACAGTAGTACATACCAGTTGAAGAACAATTGCGAAAATAAATAATGAAAAGTAATGACATAGCTATCACATTGAAAGACGGTTCGATATTGCAAAAGTAACTACCGAAGAGTTTAAAGTGCAGTTCACCAAGCCACTCGATATGGTTTTCGTGGCACAATAACATGCGAATCGTTTCGTACAATTGAATGGTCGATTGAATCGAGTGAAATCAACGGGACGAGAGTTAAAACAAATGGAAAATGGTGGATTAAGTGAAGGGTCGTACGTACATCACGAGAGATGGAGGGCAGTACGGTTATCGACTCTGCTAGCCTGCGCGCCCCATCCCTTACGTATCGTTCGTGTATATCGGGAAGCTCGTACGAGAGAGTTTGCATACTCGTAAACGTAGCTTTTATTACTGGCCAGGTAGGCTGTAGTATGCAGTGGCCGACTATGGTGAACGGAGGTGTGCTAGGAGCAACTCTGTACAAACTCTATGATCCTGGGAGGGGCTCCGAGGATTCTACCTCTTTCTCTATCTCTCGGTGAACGTTCTCCTTGCTTTCAGCTTTCCGTATCTTTCTCACTCGCTCGGCTGCTCGGGCTGCAAAGTGGGAGCTGCGAAGTGCTGTGCGCTACGAGGGTGGTGTCTGAGAGAGGGAATGACCCCGCTCACTGGGGTCAACCGGTGCACTGTGCCAGCACAGTATTCATAGTCGACTGCATATAGTCCAACAGCATAGTCAAACTCTGCGTACAATTGAAACACATATGTACAGTACCGTACGGACCAGCCATCCAATCACGGAAATAATAGTACGCGTTAAATTTTCCCGCTTGGTTGTGCGTTGTACATTAGGCGAACGAGCAACGAGACTCGCTTTCAGGATTTTTATGAATTCTTCGGCCAATACGAGAGTGCACCAGTACTCATTACGATTTCGTATACTCTTTTATTCTCTTTTTACTTTTTTTTTTTTCGCTCCTCTACTTTGCCGCTCAAGTATCTTTCCGCTGTAGCTAAGCGAATTTTTTTTTCGAGTTTATGTATAGCATGGGTGCACTCAGTAATCTCATTTTACTTGTTTTCGATTATTTAACCATAAGAATAAGCAAAATGCATATTAGTAAAGTTCTACTTCTTATCGACGCTCGGTACCTTTACAAATTTTTTTTTTTTTCTTATTAACTGACATGCATACAATGAAAAAAAGGGACACATTTTACGTACATTCATGTAACGGTTATACATAGGAAATGTCTGAATTGTGAATATCAAGAGGAACGATATGATTCGGTGGACTCCGTAGAATTCTTCTCCACTCCCATACCACAAAACACTATTCATACAACTACTATTGCGGGCCTCGCTTTTCTACCTTATCGTAAAATACTTTTGGGAATAAACTGGGCCACAGCGGTAGATATACTCTCAACGAATAGAAAGCTCTACCGCCAATCTCTTCGGGTGAGGTTTATGTGCGCGAAAAAAAAATACAGCGTGTGAACGCGAGTAAGAATCTGCAGTTTTGTTGATATTGTGCAAACGGAGGAAATCCGTGAGTCATTTGTTAAGATATTAAAGAGGGAAGCGTACGGAAAATATCGTCGGAAATGGCAAAAATTTTAATGTGTTATTTTCTAAAAAAAGGATGAAAACCTAAATTTTGCAAATTGTTTTTAAATTATTTTCCACCTTTTACACGCAGCCTTTTTAATAAAGAAGTATGTTGATCGAATTTGGCTTCCTCGTAGAGGTAACTTCGTTGAAGGTAGAAAATAATGTTAAAGCAATTCGTAACGTTCTACTTTCCGTCCATGTTTTAAAATAAATAGAAATATTATAGAAACTGTAACTTAAAAATGTTTTACATGTACATTCGTAATCAAAGTTTGATTCACATAGAATTTGAGTACAATCTTTAAAAAATTAATCACATTGAAGATAAAACATTAATTTTTAATAATATTAATGCCAAAATGTTATTAATGAATAAGCTTACAAAAATGGGTTAATAAATTTCCAGAAGACTTTATATTTTCTCGTATAAAATGAATTCGTTTTTCGAATACATTTGATTTTTTAATGAATTTTCTAGTGATAAAATTTTTTTTTATTTTGAGAAATCGTTGAAAAGTCGAAATTTTTCGATTTTTTTTGTTCATAAAAAGGTTACACATAAGAAGTTTCAATATAATAAACCAACAGCGATGCAACAACCACCTTAAAAATTCCTCTAATACAGAAACTTCAAAATTATTACGAAATTCTTCAAAATATGATTTATATTCATATTTTTCATTTCATTAATAAATTCATCAATAATTATACAATTGATCAATAAATACATTCATCGATAAATTAATAACAATGCCAATATTGGTATTATTCAATATATTGTGTAACTGATACGACAAATTTTAGATCAATTCCTCAAGTCATTTACGAGTTATGAGCGATATTATGTTCGAAAGCTTCGGCAATCTTCAATATAATAACTCAATCAGCTATAAGATTCCAACGTCTCCGTAATTATTCATCAAACTTAATACCAAATATCCCTGAACGTTGTTTGGTAAGTATTTTAGCTTGTTTCGTCTAATTTTTCGAAAGTAAAAGTGGTTAAAACTTGATAAATACAAATTGCTATAAAATTAGAGCCCCTGTACCGATCAACGTCAATTTGAATCTCTATCACCCCTGAATGATAGGTCATTACCATTTATATAGATATAACGTCTATGTTCGGTCATGAAGGATGTACATTTGGCGAAACACAACTCAGGGTGTGAGTTACGTGATCGCGATTCTAAGCGTGAGAACGAGAAGCCGAATTCAAATTCCGCCTTTGCGAATCATTATAGATATCGGGTCTCATTGCTTGAACCCATTAGATTAAAATTGATTAAGCAACCAGATTCGACAATTCTTCAACAGAGGAACTGTGAAAAAAATTCTGGCATGAGCCAGGCTTAAACCGGGAGCACCCAGAATTTCATTCTGATGCGTTACCAATTACGCCACAGTTCGTTCAATTGGTTAAATTGAACGTGAGTTAGAGAGACAACGTAAATTTTTCGAATAATTCAAAATCTTCTAAAATCCGAGCATCTTTTCCGATTTCGATCGAATTAAATACCAAAAATCCTTGAGCTTGACTTTATTTATAAAGATCGGTTAAGTGTTATTGCCAAAAATTTGCGGAAATTAGAGTGTGTACAGACTTTTTTCAAAAAATTAAAAACGCCATATAAACTGAATGACTAAATACATTATGTACGAAGATCACAACGATTAAAGAAAGATTACTGCTTTACGTGTATATCAAATTTCAACGAGTTTACTCGAATTATTCTTGAGTTATTGATGATTGAATTTTCGAATCCCTACGCACAATCACGTCCCGACATTTTTTTTTCTAAACCACTTTTCTGGACGTTCACATCATTTTGAGAATCCTAATATTAAAATATCATATAAAGAAAAATCTTTTACGAATACAAAGCTTCCACTATGAGGAAGAACAAATCTAAGGAAGCATACTCTTCACATTTTTTGCTTCCTCATGGAGGAAGCTTTGTTTGATAGCCTCGTTGCATATAATGTTTCTATTTGCTACGATACAAATATGTATTGATATTAATATATAATAATAAGAATGTGATAAGCAATTTAAAAAATAAAACTTTCGGTCTTTACTGTTAGTTTTAATACATTTCATAAAATTTATTTCGTCATTTTCGTTATTTTTTGTTGTTAAGTTAGACAATTCTGATTTATTTGCACAACCGAAACTAGTGATATGAGGAACATTCGATGGCATAAAAATCATCTTCAAATGATTCCCTTTGACGTCACAATTACGAAGACGTAACTTAAGAATACATTGCGATTGAAAGTGTGTAAATCGTTGGCAAAGAGGAATCAAAATTAACATCAGATTGTGTCAGTCGTACGTCTGAGCTTCGGGTGGAACGAGGTCGGATCGGAGTTGAGTAGTTGACCGTTCCTCTCATCCTCGCTTCCTCAATTCCCTCTGCACCGCAGTTTTTTTTCGTTCCCGCGATCCGCACGGGAGCTTTCTCGTTCAGTTGACGAAAAAAAAACCCAGTTCCTCAGTGTTCCACGAACTCTACATTGATATTCCTTGGGTAAGCTCAGTCAACGTTCGTCAACGTTTAATAACGTTTTCACAAAAGGCCTTTTTCATTTGCCCGAAAGTAATAACACAGACACAATTACGATTCTGTCATCTGACGTGACGACAAGCGCGACGCAATTATTTCTTCAATAAATCTTATTCCACACTTTAACGAAACAATAAAGACTCAAAATTGAAATCATCATCATATTAACCCAATTTTGCAAGAACCAAGTTTTTAATTCATAAAACAAATATGTGGCACCCAATAATTTTAACTTATAATATCAACCCTTGAAATGCTAAGCTCACCTTCATTGACGTATAATATGATTCTACAAAATACGCTCTATAAAACTCTGTTAACAAAATATTGTTAATAATTACAACAACAAAATTGTTGTAAGGTGATCCATCTCATTCACTTTTATACCATGAAGAATATTTAATAAAAAATAAACTCATGTAGCCTTTATCAATGATGACAAAGATAAGTCTAGGAGACTTACTCCGGAGCTCAAGTGAAAAGTGATATTCGTCTAAAGCACCCATATCGTATACAAAAAAATATATATCCCTCTACAATTAGTACCACATAAATAAAAACCCAAAACACGATACTTGTATGCAAATTTTCATACACTTCGTAGTTGAATATCACTTTTCTCGCGTGAAAAACATTATCACGATGATGATGAACACACGAAGGTCGGAGTAAAGAAAATGTATTCCTATTTTTTTCGAAGGTTCTGAATGTTTCTGGACAAAGACAAAAGAGATTAACGGATGAGCGAAGTCATACCTAATATGTTTTCGTTCAGAAAACTCTGGCAGCCTCAAAAAATATGATTACTGTTTTTATTACCGACCGTGGTATGCCACATAACATTAACTCGAAAATAGGCTCTCTGCAATCTTAAGTATTATCAGAACGAGTAAACGTGACACGTTTTAGATTTCTCCCGAAATGCATTTATATGAGGAAGTAATCTTATATAAATAAATTTATAAAAACAACGAGAGGTGTTTGGGTCGGGCGGTCTTTCGTGTTAGATAATATTTCGTGACATCACTACTCAAATGGTTGACTGATTACCCGTACACAAGTATGCGCATTGAATAGCTAAGAGGGAGGTTATTTTATCGGTAAGTTGGTATCCCTACGCAAGATTTCTCATTGTATTGGAATGAATTAAATTTGTTATAAGAAATGCCTTTACCGGCGAGGTTTTCCACAGTTTTCCTATGTCCACTTGCAGATGTGATGCATTAAAACGAAGTTGACTATAGGCGTAAAGGGGAGGGGGGCATACCCAGCAAGACGGACGATTCCTAAAAATTTGAAGAAGCTATATTTTAGCTTATCAATAAAGGAATAAATGCTTAAATAAAATTAATTGTTTTTAGAAACGCGTGCACTAGTTCATCTTAACGCGTCGAGCCATTTTTATCGATTTACACTAAATAACGATTGGCACATCAATGGCAACGAGGCGTAGGAGTCAAGTAATAGGGGATTTTCAGCCATCAGCCAAATAGCGTGAAACAGGTCGATCCAATCTGGACCTAGGATTCGATAGCGACAAAATTATCGCGACGAGTCTTAATATGGCTCAGGTCGATGGTTTTCCAATAAGTTCGTACACGAAACTCTTATAGCGGAAATAGACCCTCACCCTCTCGACCCTCAATTCTCATCGTACACACGCTTTATTTGACCACTTTTTCGCTTCTTTTTTAGCTCGATGTTCACCTCGAAATCTGAACAAGGAAAAAGCACCGGACAAAAAACCGAGAAACAGATTGTCGTAAGAAGCGACAAGTCCGCACTCACACAAACTATGTGATCTACCAACATCCAGCAACAGTGCGATCTGTATGATTAATGTAATCAACGACTTCATTAGTGCTAATTAATACACGAGCTGTGACGACACACTCGCTTAACTCGCCGTATCACGCTAACTATAAATGTCGCCGGCATATGCGCCGATGTCTCGTTTACGTCGTTCTACCACGACAAGATAAAATACAAAACAAACTTAGAATCCACGAAAGCTTATATCCTGGATAGAGTACGTCATTTCTTTTTTTTTTTCATCCCGTTAATGAAATCATAAACGAGAAAAAAGTGAATAAAACATATCAATAGCCGAATTAAACAGCGCAATAACACAATAATCGATGAAATTTGGCAACGGTGCCAACTGGCTTGTAAGGATCCTTGTGTTTAATGGGCTTTGAACACAGATAATGCTTCTGAATAATTAAGTTTGCATGCAGGACTTAAAAGTACAGCAATTAAAAGGGTATTGACCTTTTGGTGGTAGCAATATTGAAATCCATATCGAAGACTCCTCGAGTCAGTTCGTCGTTACATACCCAAAAAAAAAAGATAAAAATAAACTTATTCGACTCAATAAATGTAATAAATACAAAACACTAGACTTCCTTCTTTTTTTTTTTTTTGTACTTTTAATCCTAACCTTCAATGCCTGATATTTCCAAGTTAAAACATATCGCATACCAAGCTTGATATTACTTATGAAAAATGGCATATGAATAAATTTAATAAATACGAAACCATAAACTTCCTGCTTTTTTTTGTACTCTTCACTCTTACTTTCAATGCCTGATATTTCCAACTGGAAACATACCACATGCCAAGCTTAAAATAACTTATGCAAAAAAAAATGCCTTGAAATATCAATATTAACCCTTTGCACTCCGTTGTCGCCGTATTTGCGACATTAAAGCCTCTATGCCCTACTAGGCTGGAGTGCAAAGGGTTAATATTTTTATTACATTATTTATATAAAATCAGTTAGACCAGAGAAAAAATATTAAGTAAGTAATAAGTCAAATTGTCGATGCTTACCGGTAACGCTGAGAAGTGACATGGTGGAAGTATATCAGTGGAGTAGATCGGGCACTTCCGGTCGAACCTCCCTCTTCGTATACTATTTTTCAGTGAAACACAAGTCTCCGTAGTCCGTAGGTTAATCGGATTATCGGTAGAAGTAGCCGATATATATATATATTATATAACAGTGTATGTAATATAGCACATTCGAGGTGTTATAGCACGTTATAGTGCATAATACACATCGAGAAAATTCGTATCAAAGGGATATATTTTCTCTAGCGTTTTCTCTTTCGCTTTCTCTCTCTCTCTCTCTCTCTCTCTCTCTCTCTCTCTCTCGCTCTCTTTCCCTCGTTGCATCCAGCAGTCTTATACCCATAAATCGATTTCTCAGAAGGGGATAGCGCGTGTCAGTATGTGTGCCTATATATCGCTTCTGTTTCTGCTGCTGCTCGTGCAGTTTCCTCGGTTAGTGCACCCGTCGTGCGTGCGTGTACCGTTTCGTCCGATGATTCTCTCTCGGATACGTAGTTGTACACAGGACATAGACGACAATAACGCGAGACGATCAATCGTGTATAAGGTATATTCCCCGCGATCGACGGATGAATCGATGCGAAGCTGATACGCACACACGAGCCAAGACGAACGATACTGCACAGCCTTTTCTTTCCAGCAAGTTTTTATTCGAACAGAAAAATGTGCGATACGTCCTGTCTCCTTTTTCTTTTAGTCTCTTATCTCCTTCTCAGCTTTTGTTTTCTCGTGAGGGCAACAAAGAAAATAATCAATTCTCTCGCACTCTTATTTCTCGCTCTTTCACTTTCTTCTAACCCCTCCTACCCCCCCCTTACCGAACGTAAATAAATAAAGTTAAACAACGATGAGAAATTTATCTCACGTTGGCAAGACGATCGTGAGCACCTAAAATTCAGGTCCGACAGAATTGCACCAGCACTGCTTTCAATGAGAAAGATGTGTCTTTTGAGTTTATTTAAATGTTTCAATTACTGTCCTCAATATTTTTTATTTAACTATTATTATTATTATTATTATTATTATTATTATTATTATTATTATTATTATTATTATTATTATTATTATTATTATTATTATTATTATTATTATTATTATTATTATTATTATTATTATTATTATTATTATTATTATTATTATTATTATTATTATTATTATTATTATTATTATTATTATTATTATTATTATTATTATTATTATTATTATTATTATTATTATTATTATTATTATTATTATTATTATTATTATTATTATTATTATTATTATTATTATTATTATTATTATTATTATTATTATTATTATTATTATTATTATTATTATTATTATTATTATTATTATTATTATTATTATTATTATTATTATTATTATTATTATTATTATTATTATTATTATTATTATTATTATTATTATTATTATTATTATTATTATTATTATTATTATTAAACTATAAGAACGTCACTGCGGCATATCGTCAGCACTCTAAAGTATATCGCGATAAACAGTATTGACTATATTACGACGTTGCCTCCTCCTCCCGTTCTTTCCTCGCAATCGCTGCGCGCCTTCTCTTTCGCATGAACAAAAGCTCCCCAGCATTCGCATCGGCATCTACAACGAGACTCGCTCTTGGTCACGCGCAACGAGTGCAGCACATGAGAGAGCAGTAGCATGTCACGTTGTCCCTTGTGCCAAGAATCCCGACACGTCCGGTTCGCTGACAATAAAACAGCACAATCGTCGGGCTCTCGACAACGCTGCATGGCCTTTCGAAATTTTTAACAAATTTTTCGTCAAACATTTTCCTCACGTTTGTGACCGTTTCGTCATGAACGACAATGCTTCCGTATCTTATGAATGATTTTTTGAGCGTAGTAAGAGGACGACTCGTTGAATGGTCGAATTCACTCGGGCGCATCGTCCTGTAAAGCTGCCACTCCTCGCGTTTATTCTCACGCCGGTAGACGTCCAGTTCTCGTGTACGGCAGTCGCCACGGTTTCCGCCGGGTGTCACTTCAACCAGTGCGCCGATTATTGTTATTATCATAGTAAAAAGCGCCGGTTACCGTAGTCGCGACTGCCACGAGCACGTTTATCCGGCTTTCCGTTTTACCTTTGCGTCTCACCGTCGTTTACTTTTTCTATTGAAACTAATTAAATTCTATTATTTCGATTCCTCGTTGCAGCTATTCGTCAGGGACGATTAGGCATTACTGCCTTCCATCGACACGATGAGTCCCACGTATTTTTACCCAACAATATCATAGTAACGCTTTCCGATATAAACTTTGCTCTGTCTCTCTTTACCTCGTGTCATCCGTCGGTGACGTCTGTCCCTCGCGGTACTTTATTACGATACTATCCACCGGCGCACCACCATTCTTTCGCCTCCGGTTTCTTCTCGTTTACCGTAATCGCAACGAACCCCATTCACCACGGGAACGAACGATACCAGTGATGCGTCGCAAACGTATTTATTTACTTCAAAAAGTAGAAACACACGAATCAACCAATGACAAGGATATTCATATACATACATACATACATACATACATACATACATACATACATACATACATAATAACCATACATATATATATATATATATATATATACAATTATCTATACATATAGATATATGCAGTATTGTGTACAGACGTCACGCAGAATCACAGGAGACACCACTCACGCACGCCGGATCTAATACGGACGCACTCCACTTGCCTGCCGTCAGTACACTGTATACTACTGCTACTGATGCTGCTGCTCTCGAGCTACTGCTACTTCACTCTCCATTGCGTTTCTCTCCCTTCTTTTTCTTTTTAAAACAATTTCCCCTTTCGCCCTTCTCGGTAACTCACTCTATATTGTTCTCGTGTACTTTGGTGAGAGGATGAACAACCCTCTTCGTTTCGTGATATACTATGAAGCGCGATAGAGCTGAGAGAAAGAGAGAGTGTATCAGAGTACATCCCGGGGTCCCACTACCGATACACGCACGGCGCTTGTGTCCACCACCAAACAACCCGAAAGCTACAGGAGAGCTCCGGGGCTTTACCACCACACTGTTACAACGTTCCTGCTGGTATGCTCGCGCACTATCTCTTCTCGAGCTTCCGAACCTTTTACGCGATCCAGATTAATCGCTTTTTCTCACTATTTTGCAGCCTCACTTAATACTATGTCTGTGTGTGTGTGTGTCTTTATATATATATATATATATTTTTTTTTTTTTTGTATGAAAAAGAGGTCGAGACTTCCGGTACCGACTTATTGTTCTTTTTTTTCGTTAATACTGCTGCTATTGTTGCTGCTGCTGCTGCTGCTGCTGCTGATGCTGCTGCTGCTGCTGCTGCTGCTACTGCTGCCGCTGATGTTACCACTCTATTACACTCTCTACTCCCGATTGCATTGTCTTTCAACGATGCTTTCTACTTAGCGAGCGATATCCCACCACTGCCAGATCAGCAGGCGAAATACCGAGGAGCGAAGAGAGTATCGCACGCGCGAATCCGTGGGATGAGTAATCTTGCGAGTCCATGGATCGTAATGAAGAGGTAATACGCGAGACGAATAAGTGAATGATACTCGCGCGATAATCCACGAGAGAGAGCCGCTGACCCCACTGACTCGTCTAGTCACTTGAACGTGGAACGTTGCGAGCGTACGCGTACTGCCCGACGTCGAGCACTGTGCGGACGGAGACGCCTCCGACACGCCGCCGCCATCTTGCTACGTCAACGGGACGTTAGGACGCCGGCGCTGGCGAGTAGGCACGAGCTGAATCACCGGAATATACCGAAAGCTTTACCACCCCTCTCACGCCAACTTCATCGCCCTCGCGCTTACGACCCCTACCAGCAGGTAGGTCTCTCTCTCTCTCTCTCTCTCTCACTCTCTATTTCTAGTAGATGGGCTCGATTGCATCATGCATGCTATAAGCTTTTTTAGGGTTTTATGTGTATGGATGTATGCCTGTGAATGCACATCTGCAACACGTTATCCCACGGATTCTATCCATCATGCTACGAGGGTAAAGGATATGGAGTTCTGTATAGAGTAGGTTCTTGAGAATATTGTTACAAGTTTTTCCGTTCCAGAAAGTTTGATTGACATAACAAAACTTCTGTAATACAATAAATTTATAATGTAAATTGACGTTTTACAAAAGTAACAGAAAATAACAAATTTAAGTGGATGGTAAGCAACCGAAGAGACCGTACTATGATATTAAAATATTACTGAAATATTTCACAAGAGTAAAATCTAATTAAAATTATACTTACATGATAATCACTGAAATTTGAAGAATAATTAAAAAGTTACGTTTCACTGTATCAACCCATTTGTCCCTTATCCAATGTTGTTATCAATTAACCGGAGATATCGAGTAAATCAATTTGCTTATCGATTGCATAATATATATCTAATATTATAGTGATTTAAAATCGGTTAATAAGGGTGGTTCCTCCTGTACCGTGGTGCGTCATCCCTATTACTGAATAATGCCTCTCTGTAGTCAACTGAAATACTCCAGGAATTCAAAATACTTGCGGCGTGGGGTAGCCAGCCGCAGTACTCGCCTATAACGTCTCCTCTCACGACATCGACGTTTGAGAAACAAGCTCTCTCTCTCTCTCTCTCTCTCTCTCTCTCTCTCTCTCTCTCTCTCTCTCTCTCTCTCTCTCTGCTCTCTGGCTTACAGAACTTACCGTTGATACGAAAAAGGGGGAGAGAGAATAAAGCTTCTGCTGTACTATGCAGTTATAGTAGGATGTAAGCTGTGTACATTTATGCTTTCCTGTAGGATATAGTTTCGCGTGAGAAGTTGCAGTAACGCTGAGGGTAAACGAGCCGGGCGCCCATGGTATTACACACGCAACGCCTGGAATTTGAAACGCGTCTATAACACCGACGCAACCACCAATTCACGTAAGATATAACGAAGGGCTTGGCTCCCGGTGGAGCCTCGTATGTATCTCAATGATGAAAGCAGCGTTATGGATTGAAGCAATAGTTTCGTATAATAATAGCTAGTTCGGTAATAATAATATCTCCTCATTGCTCACATGAAATTGTACCATGTAGTATCGCCAACTTCCTGCTTATGCTCCGTCCGATCCTGTCAAAGCTTCTTCTTTTTTTTTTTTATAACCCTGAAATTAAACTTAGAGGTAAAGATACATCAATAGAGTTTTGTACCATTCATACGGACGAAAATATTTGACGAGAATCGTACGATTCCCTGATGCCTAGTCCCTGTATCACAGCTAATAAAAAAAATGTGGCTTAATTCGGACATCGATACCGGCACCATAATCAAAAATGCCTGGGACTTGTACTGAATGGGTTCAATATATTTTTATAATATTCACGAGCAGCGATAACAACAACAAATATTGGAAGATGATAGGTAAATAATTTTTTTCTGCATCATAGGTCATTTTATGCACCAAATTGTCAATAAAAGGTAACATGAAAAATAATATTATGCCCAACATATCTCTCGGCGAAATTTACTTCAAGTAAGTTCATATTTTTTCATTTCGTTATTCACTAAATCTGTCTTATATATTCACTTACCAGGAGCAACTTCCAGATAAAAGAAGGGTGTAAAGCAGAACAAGGGTGCAAAGTAGAACCTTGTGCGTTGCTTCCTTATTTTTTTGGTCCGTCGTCCCCAAAGCGTCCTCTTTGTGGCCTTTATTAACCTGGTAGAGTTTATATATTTGTACTGGTATCAAATCCAACGATTGTTAATATAATAAAAACAGTTACTCGCTTTATCAATGAAAGTAATCGTTGATAAAGCCAAGTCGCCATGAAATAATACCTGCGTAATGTAGCTAAAATGAATAAATAAATAAAATAACCATTTTCGTATTAAAATACCACGAGAAGCCTAGCAAGATAAAGCACGACGGAGCTCACTGTATGTAAACACTAGCGGTTTTTTGTTCTTCTTCAAAAGTCACTTGCTCTTAGCATGATTCCAATCGATAAGCACTACAGCTATATCGATTGGGACTTGGGAGCTCACGGGAAAGCTTCTGGGAATCATCGCGCAACTTTCAAAACTTAACAGCAGACCGTTGACCGCACCGCACTATACAGACATTCGTACAGTTCGCACACTCCGAAATCTTAACGATAACTATGTTTTTCAGAGGCATCTCTAGAATTAAAGGTTATTTCACTTAATTACAGAGCCATTTCCTTCATAAGTGACATATCGCAAGAAACTGCGAAACCTGTGCCACCCTGTCAATAAATGTTGTGTCATCTATAACAAAATAACTTGATATGCACCTGGGGACAATTTCAAACAGTTGTGAGCGAAAAGATATAGGAATAATTAATATATACATCGTAAATTGTACAGTGGACTATGCATAATAACAATGTAGATGCGTTTAGTAAAAAACGCCATTTTATAAAATTTTATTCTCTAATTATCATATGAATCTGGAAATCCTTGCCAATTTTTTTCTTCCTGGATAAATCTGGATGAAATAAAATTTATATCAAATTAGAACCCGGTAAAACCGATCTTTGCGAAATTGAATCTCTAACACCCCTAAATGACAGTCAATTATCGGTGCACCTCCAGGTATCGAACCTAGAAGAGTGCAGATTTGTACATGAGTATGAACATATAACTTATTACCTCTGAACGAAGTTGTTATCCTTATTCTTGGCTGAGTTACATATTTTTAAAAACTCAGTTAATTAGAAATTTCGACCTAGAACGATTTAATTTTCACGTAAATCAAATTTCACGTGTAAAATACATTGCTCTGGCAAAAATACAGATATCAAAACGACTCAAAAGGTGTATGAGAGACAAGAAACACAGTAGCTAGTGTATCAATTCACATATTTCCAATTATTGTAGCTAAGGATGCATCAAGTGCAGAAAAATAGTAAAATATGTCAGATTTTGAATCGTCCAGTACATCTTCAGTGATGAAATTTGAGAATTTTGCAGACTGCTCGTCTTCGATCGAACCTACACCACGATAGTTGAAATGCCTTTTAAAAATATGATCTATGAGTGAAGGCATACCATTACATGTTTCAAAATCATTTCTCCTTGTTTTTGTGGAAAAAATAGAATTAATTTTGCGTTATACCCTCGAATGCTGTTGATCCGATGTACCACCGTAGAAAATCTGTAGCGTTACATTCGGTGCGAATCATATATACCTTAACAGAATATTGGCAGTGGCTGATTCGCGCCCGATGTAACGCTACATAATTGTGCTAACGCTATATAACAGTGTACATAATTAATGATGATACTTACCACGTGGAAACATTCCTAATACGGAACGAGCAGCGTGTGACACATATAGAACGTTGAACAAAGCGGGCAACGTAACCTATACTTCCGTGAGTGCTTTCAAAAATGTCCCGGACGGACATTTTTCGGATGGTTTAGAGGGTGAAGCCCGCCGACAGGTCCCTCACACCCGCTAGACGCAGAAAAGTTTTCTTACTTTTAACTGGCTCAACTGAGATTTCTCAAATGAAAATTTCAATTTCTTCAAAACAAGCTCCGTCCGAGATGATTTCGATGGGCGTTGGATATGACGAAAGTTGAGAGTCGGATCGTGATGCACGTGAGAGTTGGAACGAGCTGGGAAGATGGAACTTTCTACCGTCTTCACTGCGAACGCACGGGAATTTATATAAATTTAATATATACAAACCATATATGTGAATTATAGAAGATTTTGGCGCATAAAATATGTTTCATATATTTTCTATATATATTGTTTCACATATATTAAACATATAAAAATAATGTATTTTTGCATATATTTCGCATACGTAAATTTCGGTACAGGACGTGTACCGAAGATACCTCATTGAAATGCATAACGCGTTATATACCGTGAAAACCGTAACGTTTCGCGATATTTTGCTCACGTACACACAATGCACCGCTGCACGAGCCTTCTGGTTTGGCAGTGTAGGCGATTGTACCTGACGAGTTTCAACCACGCGTTTGATGCCGTGCTTCCAATCCTATTTTATGTTGAGGGATACGCTAGAAAAGCGGATAAGAAATACTGTATACAGTCATTGGTAGTTCAAGACCCTGTACTCCACTGCCAGTTGGCATCTTTTTTATCTCCTTCTGTACAACATTTTCCATATGCCATTGACTCTACACAGTCTCAATCTCCGCTGGTGTGTCAATAACTGAACGATTTATTTTTCGAGAAAATACTTTTGAAAGATGCAACTGAAGTAATATTCCCTTCCTACCGCGAGTAAGTCCCGTGACGAATCATAACTCTATTGTAACGATTTCGTAACATCGGTTTAAGGGACTGATTGAGGTAGTTTCCACATCCTTATATTGAAAAATATTTTTTTTAATGAATATACTCTAAGGAAACACATGCTATTTTCTTTTTATCAAGAGACGTAGAGTATCGACGTTAAGTAAAAAAAATGTATTTGTAATAGAAGACAGGATCCGGCCTCTTTTCAAGCGCAAAACACGAATTTCGTAAAAGTTGCAGGTAATTTACCGATGCGTACATATGAAATCGATTGCATTCTATATTTACCCTTAAATCTAAACGTTGAAAATTTCTGTTGAAACCGTACAGTGATATCTTCTTAAATGAGGTTCTTCGTATAATTACGATGGAACTTTATAACAGGCTAGATCGTTTGGTCGTAAAAAATACATTTCTTCATTAAAAAAATTATTTCTGGGTGCCATTGTTTCGTAAAAGTTATATCTTATCAGGGCAAGTAAAAAAAAAGTCTTGGAGTACCAAATAGCTTTACGTAACGTTAATGCTTTAGCCCGATGTGATCTACTCCGTCTTCCCTACAAATGGATAAACGTACGTGCAACTGAAATCTTGCTCTAATGTTTGAAAGTATGAATTGAGCCCACGCACTTTGAGACAGCGCAGTTGGAAAGCCTCATCAGGATTATAACAGAAAGTAATGTTGTCGCTCGCCCACATATAAGCTCAGTATAGAATCGATGTCCTATCTCGTCGCTTATGTACATTCGATGTTTTCTCGGCTTTACACCCACTGCAATAGAGAACTACCACATTATTCTGCGTACAACTGTTTCGCCAATGGCCTGGGCGGCTTCACAGCTCGGTTGGAGATGCCAACACATTCAACCGTAGTATACGTGAGTTTCATCAATGACTCGTAATGGTACTGGTGAAACGCAATAATGAAGTAGTCAGTGGGATAAGATTTGTGTAGGGAAGAACGTTATGTGACGACAAACACGATGACGACATTGCAGAGATAGCGGAGAAGTAGTATTGAGCCGTCGAAAAGGTCGTGGAAGTATTCAACAAAATCATCTCAGTAGTCGCGATGATTTGCAATATTCTCAACACGATTATCAACTTGAATATAATTAAATGGACAAATAAGTTTGGGAATTTTTTATTACTTACAATCGTTATTCAATCAAACTGTGCCAACTAAACCTTCACATAGCAACTCGTGACATTCTCATCACCTTTTGCATTGGTATAGAATCATTGTTGCAGAATTACAAACATGTTTGAATTTCGTAAATGAATTATAATTTAAGTTCTCCGCTAGAATTGTAGAATTGCACGTTACAAATTATGAGACATACCGTAATGCTATGACAAATGCCTACGAAGTGTTGCGTGAAATAGACTTTAGCAACGGGCTGTCTATCATCTCGATCGTATTATTGTCGCCACAGGCACCCTGACGAATTGCTACATCAATAGTTTGACAGGCAGAGTTTAGTTCTCAGTACTTTTCATAATAAAGTTATCGAAAGTGATGGTACGCAAATTCTTATAGGCCACAGCTGGTTAAGATGATTTGAAATAGGATAGCGAACTATTTTCATGAAATTCAATGCTAGCGATAAAAAAGGTAAGTGCAAATGTGTTTATAACCAGCACAATGCACCTCAACGTCACATCCTTTCTGCGTACACAATTTTTTCGAGTTTATCATTCGGTGCGCATAATTAACAGTATATTTCTCATTGAAAATCGCTAAAGATTATTCACTCTATGATACTTTTTTTTACTGCACCTGCGATAAGATCCGTAATATCACCAAATGCACTTTTTTACAATCGATACCTTGATTATCGATCATCCGAGTAACTACATGAGATAACGAAAATACCACGAAACTGAATTTTTAATTGTCTACCGGTTGTTTGTATAATATATAAGGCTGTCTGTACGTCTCAGACGAAATCAAAATAATTTTTTTATATCAGTTTGCAAACCAAAAATAAACTTTTCACTACGTTTTTTTTTTTTACAATTCTGCTTTTTTGTTTGCAATTAAGTTTCCAAAAATCTATTGGTTTATATATTACGTTGCAACGAAAGCAGCTTCTCAACTTTTTCCAGAGCAAAATCTTTCGGTTTGAATCGTATTTTATACTCGTACAATCGTAATGAATGCACTGTATAAGATATTACTCGTGTGATAAAACGCTGTAAGGGAAATACTCTTATCGCAAGAACAATTTACAATTCCAAGCTACGTCAGAAAACAATAACAATGATTTTTAAATAAATTACATTTGTACGACTGCAGTGTGACGTATGCAATTGTTAGCATCCATGCAACATATACTTACAATAAATTTGAATATTAAGCAATCGAAGTTCCCGCAAAACTCATATATAGATACACGATCTGGATAACGTGTTGCATAAATGAATAAATACAGTATAAAACGAATAAGCACTTCGTTCTAAAACTTAACACATCAATTAAGCATGCAACTGCATACTGCATTACACATATTATACGCAGGTTTATATCCATTGTATATATATATATATATGTATTATACATATATAATCCGTCGCGCAGGAGCATCGTCAATTTTCATTGGATTTTCACGAAAAGCCTGCATCAGATAATTTAGGAAGAATATTTTTGAAGTTGCATGTGATATCCACAGAAGAGCCGGTACATTGAGGCTACAGCAGAGGTAGCAAGAGAAAATTATGCCGGTCTCGTTCGCCGCTATATCAGGCGTAATAAAAGACGGTGGATTCCTCGCGAATGCGTGGAAAAGGTGACAAACTGAGCGAGCGATAGCGTACACGTGAATCGTGTCCTCGTCAGTACGTGCAAACTTGCGGTAGTGGGCTCGTATTGGTCATAAAGCACCCACAAGCGCGAAAAAGGGTAGCACAACAGCAAGAGAAAATGAGTGAAAATGTGGGTAAACAGAAAAACGACAAAATCAGGAATAGTGAGAAAATGAGAAGAAAAGAAAGATGAAAAATTCAGAGCTAACTACGAATATCTATAAAACCAATGTATGCACATCTAGCCACAGTGGATACAAAAGTAAAATACATAATGCTCGAGTGCGCACGTTCGATATGTGCGTGAATTTATATGCTTTTCTCTTCACATACCTTTATACACGCATACATTTTGTACAGACAAATGGCAATACTACGTGCCGCGTCTGCTTATCAATTCATTCGTTTCGCTCGTCACTCGGGATGACTGACGCTTAATCCACAATACCGTACCCTTGTCACGGTACAATAGTTTCCGTCACTCCGACAAACCACAAAGAGAGAGAGAGAGAGAGAGAGAGAGAGAATCATCACAATGAGATTGGTCTCTATAATAATAATAATGAAACGGTTACACAAAAGTTGAAGATGAGTCGTTTAGTTGTCAGCAAACAAGATGCAACCGTTTTGCGAACGGTTCGGTTTTAAATTGTATAACTGCATAGCAACCGTAGACAATCCGAAAAGCGATGGAAACATAACCAACAGTCCTTCGCGAGAGATCGTTTCATGATGGTTCTGCTTCGGTTATACAACTGCAAGGCAACCAATGATGAAACAATCTTACGGGCATCGCAAGGTTACGAAAATTCGGAAAACTTTTCGCGTAAATCAGATGGCATCTGGGAAGATTTATGTCGCAGCATCCCAGACCTGTGTTGCATGTTAATAAAATCACTCAAGACAAGTGCTAATGGCGTACCGCTTCTTTAGCATTCTGCAAACTCATATCTTACGCTTAGATGACATGAAATTAAAATGTATCTCCGGCGATACGGAGCTGCGCCAATCAAGATTTTTGAAAATTGAACTACAATGAGCAATTTATGCCACTTTCCAAAGCTTTGAGTCCTGAGATATAACGTTACACGAACACGTTTCATGAATACATGAAATATGACGTTCATAGAAGTTGAAACTATTATAGGTTCGATGCAGTTCAAAATTTAACACGAAGATATCGAAGAATTGCTTTTTTTAAGTTTTAATAATTCGGTACTTTAATGATAGACCTCTACCTACATTTTGTTGTGGACAAAGCTATAAAAAAAAAATTTTTTAAGTAAAATATTTACAAGTTTTCGACGATTGCTTTGCTCACAAATCGGGATTTGCCCAAGATTCTGGTTTGTATACAAAGTGCGATAAAACAATTTTCAATACTGTCGGCAAGTGTTCTTTTTTTCAATCAAATTGCAATTCTAAAAAAAATAACGAATGACTGGTATTTAGGAATGATTTTGAATCCCTCACTTAAATATACTCACTTAAAAAAATCCGAGGAAGTTGAATCGGTGTCAATATCGGGCGCCCTTTCCCTTAAAAAGAAATATCTTCGATGAATTTGATTTGAAATGTGTTTTTGAAATACTCAATGAAATATGAATGAATTTTCTTCTTGTAGGCTAAAAGAATCCGCAGATTTTTATTATTCAGAGTTGTAGATACGATTGATCGTTCCTGAAATATCACTGTTTGAGTAAATGATCCAAAAAAAAGAACATTCCGAAAGAAAAAAAAATGTTACTTTGAAACATTGTGAATTTGTTGGAATAACCTGATTTATTAAAACTTATTTGAGGAAAACTTTTCTTCTGCTTGGCTTAAATGACATGGAATGTTTCGTTTCTAGGATTCATTGTTTCCGTGCTGGTATTAATCCTTTAACGTTCTCTGGGAATAAGGGGTTCCCTGCACACTCTATGAACATTTTATTGCATGAAAGGAAAATTTGCAGTATTATACAAATGACCTGTAAAACTACAGCAAACTCTCTTTACTAATTGTCACAATTAAAATAATGAGACATTTGGGAGAATGTATCTCCAATGGGGATTTCTTTAGTTGCGTTTTCAACGAGTTATGATATTATTATTATTAGTAATCGTAAATTATAAGTTATTATGAAGTTTTCGTGCATAAACCGTGGATAAATATCATTAAGACAATCAGTGTCGCTAACAAAAAAATTGCGAGAATCACGTTCGTGATGATAGCTATGAAAGAAAATTTCTTATCAGAAATAAATTATATAAGAGAGTGATGTAATAGAGATCCGTAATATTTGTAAGTAATCCGTAAGTTTTGTATTCCATTTATTTTTTAAGCTCGACGCTAGCGTTAAATTGCTAAACGACTAAGCGAGCTCAGCAATAAAGAGATAACAGCGACTGGAACAAAAATAATACGAGCGGTCAAACGATGATTGCAAATTTAGCATAATTATCGAATTCACTGTATATGTTAAGGCATGTAGGAACCAAAAAATTCTAGCTACTTATAAAATATAATCAGTTCACTCGGCAAGTTGATGGGCGTAAGTGTACTAGTAGTTACAGGTCGGTATTGATCAGACTACTAGCGCCGACAAACCGGCAGCACACCACCCTGTTCTCAGCGCGTATATTCGCATATGTGCGGCTGTAGCTAGCCGGGCCTGTGACCGATTCTTCAATACTCTGTATGTATAAAATACGCTGCACATTTGCCATTAATAGTACTGTATCGAAGGCTGAATAGGTTCATCTATTTCCGGAATAAGCTTTAATAATACTAGAAATGTTCGAGCTCAATATTTTCACGTTGATTTGCTATGCCGATGACGCGTAGTCGTACATCGATTATTTCTACTTGCTGTCTGCATTCCATGCACCCTCCTCACCAGATAGTTTATTTTAGTCATAAGTATAAGCGAATTCTCAATTGTATTTGTGGCCCACATTGCCCCGGTTCTCTTCTTACTAAAACAAATATTTGTCTTTTTTAAGGTGTTTGATTGTCGAAAAAATAGTTTCAGCTCACTTTTGTTATAAAAAATGTAAATTCTTAATTATTTATACAACTCACATGGGTGTGACCCGATTTTCCTATCACGTATCTAATTTTTTTTCTCATCAGTTTTATTGATTTTTTAAACAAATTACGAGTACCGAAGCGAGGGAGGGACGAGCGGATGGGTACAAACTTTCGCTCGAACAACCCTTTTTGGACGAGCTCTTATTGTCTATAACGTGTCCATCCGATGGTTTCAAACTACGCGAAAACACGTGTACAATACAACAATGCCTATATACAATGTATGCTTACTTGTCGATTTTCCGACAAACATTATTGTCGACAAAAATTCGGCAAGAGAGGAACAATTTACGCTACACGAGCAATTTGACATTCCAACTAGTTCCAGAATCGATGGAAATCCATTCTGGGCTAATAGTGAAAAAGAGAGGGGGATCGCTGGTTAAAAAATGCAGCGCAGTATCGAGCGATCCGCTTCCGAGAAACACATTGTAACGTGTACGAGAAAAGCTCCTCGAGGCGAATGACAATGACACGTGAATACTCGATGACGTGTCATTAAAAAGACAAAATAATCGTAACCTCATAATTTCACTACCATTTTCGTTTCGTCATTATCATTCCAAGATTCACCTTTACAGAATGTTCCAAAATATCCAAAACTCATATTCAGACAAAAAAGTGCCACGGACGTATTCGGACTTTGTAACTTTATCATCATATTTGTTACTGGGTATGAATTTACAAGTGTTCTTCCGATCTACTGAAGTTTCCAAATTGGAAATATGCATCTTAACATAAGTTTTGAATGTAATATTCTTCTGGCGCCAGATAACGAGAGGGTTCTGCTCTCTGACGGTGACTCCTGGTACTACATTTAAGTGAATAAACCATAGTCTTAGTATATATACATAGGTTAAGCCTTTGCTGCGATGGGTGGCAGCACGACACCTTCATAGAAAAAGATAGCACGACGTAAGGCGCGTCGCTATCTCTCTCTCTGATTGGGATAATCCCGTATATTCGCAACACTTTCAACATGAACCCATGTTAAAAAGAGAGTGGGATGGTAAGTGAAGTTGCTATCTATCCAACTCATTTCCAATTTGACCAGTCGAATTCAAGTTTTCTACCGTAACGAACTATCATTCATGGGGTTCTAGAAATTTAATTTAATGAAGAACGATACAAGAATTCCAATTTTATAGCAATTTGAATACATCAAGTTTTAATCGCTTCTACTTTCGAATCATTATACAAAAACGAGCTAAAACATAACATGCTTACGCTATAACGTTTAGAAATATTTGGTATCAAATTTAATGACGGTTCACAAAGGCGTTACAATTTTATAGCAGCTTGTATTTTCACATTAACGATTTCCGTGGCTTCCAAACATAATACGCCTGTAACTCGTATAGTGCTCGAGCAATTTACCTAAAATTAGTCACAGGTGTTACACAGTACGTTTTTGTTATTGGATACAATTTTCATTAAAATATGTCGAAACAATAAGATTTTAGAGCACATTGATTTTTTTTATTCATATATCATTTAAAAAAATTCTTTAAGCTTCGGTTTGTACAATTTTTTCAAGCAAGGTAGAATATTTGACGTTGGTTTTTTATTCTTTTGGTTCGTCGTTAGGGAGTCCACGAAGCTTCGTCTATAAGGAATCCAAAATTGATCAGCGCTGAATGTTAATTCGTTACCGTTGAAAATTTGAGTTGAACTGATCAAAGTTGACGTTCATTAGAGCAACAATATGAAATTTTCTACAAATTTCCAAAAACGCATTGAATCCTAACAGTTTTCTGGATACTTCATACCATTTTGAGTATACTGACATAAAAAAAAAACTCGAAAAAAAATGTATTCTTTATAACGAACCTTTTTTTATCTGCTCCCTTACGGATTGATCATTCGTAATATGTTAAAGTCTGTTAATAAAGCCCGCCAAAACTTGTAGTTTTGTATAAAAAACTAAAAATATTTACGAATCAAAAATAGTATACGCGACCCAATTAAAAAAAAGATGTTGCATTCTATTAATTTCCAGATTAATTTGTAATATGTTATGAAAAACTCAAAGATAACATTTATTTTCATTTTTATGGATTTATCAATCGCGAAATGAAGAAGTATTGTGTCGTTTTTCACAGAAACTTGAAATTATTTATGGAAAATGTTATGAAAAAATTAAACAAAACTTCTACAGATCGTTACTCACGTAAATTTTGTTTTGATTTATGTACTTTTCCATTAGATCTTACAGCCTAGTATACCGAAATGTAAGCATAAGTTTTCGTAAAACTTCTGTAAGTCTAGTCATTAGCAATATTATTTACCTTTTGGGAAATTCATATACAAATTAGTTAATATTTAACTAAAAATTAGAAATATTAATTGACCATAATAGCAACAGATTTTAAAGCTGGTAAAACGAATCGGTCTTTGTTACTTTACGTACGAAATTGCAGTATTCTATAAGAAACTAATAAATAAAATAATAAAAAATAATAAATAAAATTATTTACAAATTTGTATTTTTAGTAGAATATCTTGAAAAATAGCAAAACAAAATGACAAAGGGTATGCATGGTGAGTTGTTGGCAGAGGATGGACACTGGAAGACAGGAATAGCAAATCTGAAATATCGTATGACAAACAGCACGTTGGCAAACACGAGGATAAAGCCGACCGCATCGATCATAATCTCTCTTGGTATTGGTATCCCTTTCGCAGCTCGTTTCTGATACTCCGTGCACCAATACCATAAGACATTATTAGATTTTTATATCGTCCATCGAGTGGGTGTCATATACGAAAGTTTGTATCTAGTATAAAATAAATCGCAAAGGAAATGGAACTTCACGAATAACGATCGTTTTAACGCTCGCAATCTATATCCTTGTAATTTGATCATACAATAAAATATAGATATCAAGCAGAGGAACTGTAAATGTATTATTTAAGATAGTCGCTCGAGGAGAACTGTAGCAAGTGTATGATCAAAGGAAGCTCCGAGCTCACATCTTGCAGTATATGTAAGTAGCTACAATGATATTACGCACGTAGAACCGTTCCACTGATATATTTGAACTGCAGTGATAAATTCAATTAATGATAGAATAATGTCTGTAATCATGTTAGTAGTGAGTCGAAGTAATTAAGTGATAGTTACTACATTTTGATTGCACGGAACACAGAGTCTCCTTATCCTCGTACGTTCACAGATGATAACAGATTGTGCAGTGTCGAATGTATAATTGTGTGCAAAGTAATACCATTTTTAAATGTTAGTACGCATTGTAATAATTGTTAATTACTCTATATGATACTATGAATGTAATAAAATGAATGCTTTGTTTGTATTCTTTCTTAAATAGTTTTTAAAAATCAAACACCATAATGCGTCCATAACGTATGAAGATTACAATGAATTTATTTATTTACATTTATTGCGAACATTACTTTTCTTTCTTTTTCAACTGCTCCTTATTCCACACCTGGTATCAACGACACAGCTTAATGTTTGACGACTATATTATACAAAAATGTCACGTTTCGAACGGTACCGATCGGATCTTGGTTGTTCTTTATCACAATTATTATCACACAGCCATGATAATATGAATTAATTGACATTGGAAAATAAGTCAACCAACGCAATAAATACTTTACTAGAACGTACGTACGATAAAAGGAATCCTAATAAACTTTGTTACTTCAAACTAAAGATGATACGACATACTTTTAGAAATTGGAAACTATAGTTACATTTACTCAGAGTTCGGTTAATATTTAGAAAACAAAAGCAAATTTGGTTTAACTATCTCTATACACAATGCAGTGGAACCGAATTAGCTTTTTTTTCAAACATCAATCAATAAGGGGAGAGGATGTGATACGCTGACTAAGGCACAAAATTACAGATTCCCTATTTTTTTTTAGAGACGTTTATTATTTCGGAAAAAAGCAAATAAAAGTTGGATATGTCTAGTCATTCTGCACGTGAATTCAACTTGTGTTTGCCTAAAATTATGAATGATCTTCGTGAAAAAAGGAAAGGCAGATATATACCGAGAGAGCATATACGGTAGCTCTCCGTCGGTATGTCACATCGCGCTTCATCCACACGTGGTGTGCGCTATTCTGACGATGTTTCTCGCTCCTTCACAACAACCAATGGTGGTATCTCATATTCACAGCGGCTCAGTCGGTATATAGCACATCACCATAAGATGATGTGCTAATCCTCAGCTGGTAACAAAGCCTGTAATTCAAATTTCTCCGCCACGATTGATTTTTCAACTAAAAGACGATAACGTTAATCTGCGCCAGATAATTCTGTAATTAATCGTTCTCGTCTTTTATCCGATAGATGAATCGTGGTGGACAAATTTCTGCGATCTCTCTCGCATGTATGGCGATCAGAAAGAGACAAACGCATGTAGCACATATCCGGGATGCTTAAGTCACGTGATATATGACCCGAAAATCTGCAAGTGTAAGAGAGACAGAGTCCGAAATTTCTATCACATTTTGTTCGGACCCAGATTTTCCGATCAATGTCAGATTTTGGGGTTCATTTTGTGTTACATTCACGAAGTGAGCCTCATTCTACTAACTTTTGTACATAAATATGTGTACGAGAAAAATGTATTGTAAGTTTTGAGGCGAATTGTCGGTATTTAGCCTCATCATAATCAAAGAACATATGCTTATGTTCTTTGCCATAATGTCACAGAATAAAAAAAAAATTTGCAGCTATTTCGCACACATAGTTATTTCGAATAAAAAAATGCACTCTTGATACATAGAATAAAACGTTATACTAAGTTGATGTAATATAAATGTTGCATTTGAGTTAAATTATTGCATAATAATATCCCACCGAACGTAATGATCCATTATTTATATTTATTATTATATAGATATAAGTGTACTTACCTCACCATAATTAGGCTCGCGTCGATTAAAGTTCCCTTTGCTACTAGGTTTGTAAACTGACCATCAGATGGCTACGCGGTATGTATGGTTCAGAAATTTGTTTCTCTTCCTTTGAAAGTCACGTAATAAATTCGCTGTCGTCGACGTTGATACTACCAAGGCAGTCGATCACGTGGTTCGGGAGTTTCGGCCAACGAGATAGCTCGTAGATACCACGTGATCGGTGAAAAATCGAAATGGCGGACGTATCGGGACGCAGGATCCCGAGAGGAGTCGAAGGACGATAACTGGCAGAGGGTCTGAAGTGCGGGCTGTATATTCGTTCCATAATTACGGTCATATCAAACGAAAGGATCCTTGAATTGCGGTGCAAATAAAGTTTCCGTCAGAGTCACGGGAACATTGACGTGCAGGCGAGGTGACAGCCGGTGAGTGTGCCGTTCGAGGAAGTGTCAACCAGTCGGTCGGTCCTCGGTAAAGTGCTGCTCTCTCTCTTGCTCCCACCCTCGCTCTTTTGCCTGGCAGCATCTTGCTCTTGCTCCATCCATTCCGTTGTCTCTCTCTATCCTCTCGCTCCTCTGTCTTGCGCGTGAACGAGAAAACAGGAAAAACAGGTACGCGACAACGGCCACGGGGTGTTGTACGAGTCGGGCGCTATCTGTGCCCTCCTCGCCGCGGGTATTGTGATTTTTCGTAAGTAGTGGTGGTGTCGTGTTGTCGAGAAAGAAGTGGTGCGCGAACGCATGCAATTGACCGCGCGCCGATAAGTTTTATCCCGTCGTGTAATTATATTATAAAAACGTGTGATAGAAGAAAACTTGAGAGTTATACGACTTGTTGAGAGAGAGAGAGAGAGAAGTCGGTGATAACGTGGAGACAGACGGTCGAGAGTCCGGGTCGGGCCCCACCGTGTGGTCCTGACTGCGATCGTGTCTTCTCTCCGTGTGCAGTGGTGTCCGTTCGTGAACCGTGGAAGCATGCACCAATCCCCGAGGGATTCCTGTTCCGCTGCACTGCAACAATGTTCATATTCGATCGGCAACAACAGTTGCAACAAGGTAAGCATTTGTTACACGCAAAAGAAAAAAATATTTAACAAGTCTTCTCAATTTCTCACGAGATATTATGGTTATCGAGAGCTACGATTCTGTAATCCAATTGTTGAGTGTCGTCCGGCGAAAAATCTTAACTCGCGTTACATCCCGTGGATAGACGGCCTTTCTTGCACCACGGATCTCGCATCGTTCGCTCTCTCTTTCTCTTGCCCTCTCTCTCACTCTCTCTCTCTCTCTCTCTCTCTCTCTCTGTCTCTCCCGCTCCTTCTCCCTCTCTCTATCTCCCCGCCCCTCGTTAATTCCACGGGGCCTTCTCGTCGCTCCACATTACTGTTGACGTTCCTCTCGTATATGTACAACGAGTGCACGGTTATCACGTCGACGAGACGAGAGAATAGTACAATTTCCGATTGGCGGATCTCACATCTTCAATCACCTGGCAATCATTCCGATATCGGGATATACCAGTAGCATAGTACCAAAATCACAACCAGCTAATGTGTCAAATTTATGAGCGACAACCATTAGCTCTCGCACTCTACTGAAATTTTTAACTTCTTTTTCTTTCGCATTATATTGCAGTTTTCTATGAATCGTTGATAAGACTTCCGCTGATAAGAATACATCGAGTGATTGTGCTTCAATTTTATTTCCGATTTTTGTTTCTCATATTAATCACCAAGGTTAGTCATCGTGAGTCTGTGTACACAAGTGATCGTCTACCGTTGTTTACGTGTAACAAGTGCTTTGCAATTTACCATTTTACTTTTTATATTTCATCATGTTTGGAGGGTGTTGGTGCCAGTGATCTTCCTATCAATGAATTTTACCTGACACCACAGGAAGAAACCTGCTACACGGAGGATATAATCTCAAGTCTGGCTAGTTTGATATTTATTTCATTGATAAGCCCAGCGATCGTGTCGGATTACATCGTATGAGCCCTTGTTGTCTTTGCCGTATAATAATATCAGTGTATCAAAGCTTATTCTATCTCCCTGACCGATCTGAGGGAGAGATTAAAAATAAACTCTGGCTGTGCATCAAGTTCAGCCAGGAAGAGGAGGAGCGAAGTCGATCTCGATAACCCCTCCTGCTCAATGCTGAAATTATAGAAATTTCAAAATAACTCTCAGTGTACGTTCTACTCCCTATTTCCAACCAACAGTTTTCCTAACTCGTACCTCTAACAATATTTTTACTTCTTGATATCCTAGAAGCTTCGATCTAATTTTTATTCATTTGTCTTTCAGATTGCAGCAGCATAGCAGATTGCAGACTCGTGATAGCTTTAGTACGTGGGACAACAGTTATGACTCAAACGTGTAAACCAATGAAATTAATACAATAGAATACTCAAAAAGGACTTAGAAATCTGGCTTAAGTGATTTTTTTTTTTAACTTTTTAAAAATGAAACTATATTACTGCCTGCTGTCACAATAAATTATGATTTTGCGAGCTCCGTGCCAAAAAAGTACCATGACAATAGTATAAAAACTGTAAAAAGTGTTAATCTATATTTTCTGATGGTTAAATCTGACATAGTGTATCTACGTTCCTTTGATTTAAAATCTAAATCATGGACTGCCTAAATACTCTCATTGCCTACCGTCGACAGTTTTAAATATCAACCGACACTCTGGCCAAAAACACTACAATTTATTTTTCTATCGTACGCAGAATTTAAAAGGGTTTCTAAAAGGAAAGCATATCACTTTGGAAAGATTCTGTAAAACTTCCAGAAATAACTGCGGAACATTTGAGATGTTGGCAGCAGAAATTGAGCAACTTAAAGAATAATTTAAGAATCAAAGCGATATAAACAAAATTGATTTTTAAGTACACAATAATCTGCGGTAATAATAGTAAGAAGACCAAATAAAACAGATGAAAAGTTATCAGTGGAGTGGAGACTCGAACGTTTTAAAACAAGATGTGTAAAAGATATTTTAAATACTTTCATCACTTGGTGCATGCAACGTCAAAGAGAAAAGCAGGAGAGGAAGAAGGGGCTGTATTCAAATATCTGATGGACGACAGAGGACAAACTTGTTAACCCTGGGAAGTAAAAGGTCAGTCTCACATTATTATATTTGGATAAAGAAACAAAATTTAGCTTCAAAATTTTATGATCTAGAATAGTTTTCCTCGATTATGTGTTTTTATTTACTGTTCGAAAACGACTGAACCCGGAAAAAGTCGAGTTTATTTTTACTTCGGCACGCTCGCAGCTGTCCGGGACTTGGTATGATATAGAGAAAAAGAAAATAACAGATATACGAACTTCGGTAGAATTGTGAATCCGAAGAAAAGTAGAGCATCGTGGTAATTTCGCAAAAAAAATCGAAAAAAAATTCCTCGACCTCACGCGAATAGTAGGAGACAAATGAAGTTGGCTCTTTTAAACATCAAATCTTTGGTATTAAAGCAAATATAAACACCACAATGAAAACACATCCAGAAGTTGAGAAGTTAAGGTTTAGATCGTCATTATTTTTTGGAAAATAGTGTACATGAAAATAATTTTTTATACACAATATAATTGGACAGAATGTCAACTGATATATTGTAAAAGTACAAATGATTGTCATAATTTTCGTCCCAAGGAAAAAAGTAGCAGCAATAAGGAAGACTGGGTGTTTAGATCGATTAACATTTTCCAGGGTTTCGAGTCATGGATAGTAGCGTATCGGGTGTAGTGCAAGTATTCGTGGGCGAATGGAGTCCCGAATACGAGGCACTGTCTATCAAAGCTACGAAGCAGACATCGTCTGCGGAGATAGTGCAATGCATCATCGAGAGACTGGGATTGGTAGACGCGACGCTATCCAACGGTTACGAGTTGGCCGAGGTTGTAGGGAATTCCGTTGGACAGGAGTGCAAAGAGAGAAGGCTCGGTCCGACCGAGTGCCCTGTTGCCCTAATGTTGCTATGGCCAAAAAACGCAGCGCAGCAGGAATACTACAGGTATAACTTTCAACAAAAGCAAATCCAGTCACCGAGGTTAAAATTCTTCAGGATTTTCAAAGATTTTAACGCATATCTGTAAAATCTACGCAGGTTTTATCTGAGGAAAAAACAGCCGGACTATCTGTGGTCCGACAGTAGATTTCCGATGGACCCACAACTCCTCAAAGACTACTTCAATAGATTTCTGTATCAACCGAGAGACAAGGAATATCCGGATCTGTGTCAGCTACCGGATCTTAACGAGCAGACACTGTTGGACAATCTTCGAGCTAGGTTTTTGGCCGGAAACATATACACCTACGTCGGAAGTATACTCATAGCTCTGAATCCTTTCAAATTTTATCCAATATACAATCCGAAGTACGTGAAGCTTTATCAGAATCGAAGATTAGGCCCGGACATACCTCCGCACATATTCGCGATCGCCGATGCCGCCTATCACTGCATGCTGAAAGAGAAGAAGAATCAGTGTATCGTGATAAGCGGCGAAAGTGGCTCCGGAAAAACGGAATCGACGAATTTTCTACTTCATCATCTGACCGCGCTCAGTCAAAAGGGGTCGCACGGTAGCGGTGTCGAACAGACGATACTCAGTGCCGGACCTGTTCTCGAAGCTTTCGGGAATGCCAAAACCGCACACAACAATAACAGCAGTCGTTTCGGCAAATTTATTCAAGTTAATTACAAAGAAAATGGTATGGTGCACGGGTAAGTCGATGATTAGGACACAATAATGCTGCACGGGTTTCGTAATCTGTTCTCGATGATTAAATTATGTTTAAGAAATGTAGTTTTATCTGTCGGAGATTGAAAATTATTAGAAACCACTCTACTACTGCAAAAAATGGCGATTTTAGCTAAAAAAATAAATAATCTTTTCTACAGAGCCGTGGTTCAGAAGTACCTTTTGGAAAAATCGAGAATCGTCTCGCAGGGAATAAACGAACGCAACTATCACGTGTTTTATTACTTGCTGGCCGGTGCGAACGAGCAAGAAAGACAGGTATTACATCTCGAGAGCTGCGATCGTTACAACTATTTAAACAAGAGTGGCTGCTATGGCTTGGAGAACATTGACGAGAGGCACGAGTTCTCAAGGCTCAAACAGTCTATGGAAATGGTTGGATTCACACCGGAGAAACAACGACGACTCTTCGCGGTCCTTTCAGCAGTTCTCCTTCTCGGTAATTATTTCCATTACTCATTCTTTAAAATAGCAATAACTCAGTTTTTTTTTAAATACGCTTTTTCTCTAAAATAAAAAAAGTTCCAAATAGTATCACTAGCTTTTAAAAAAAATGAATGTCGAACATCCAAAACCCTAATCTGATTGAATATCTTCCGTTCTTCAGGTAACGTCGAATTCCAGCCAAGAAAATCCTATCATCATCACGACGAAGCGGTAGGCGTTAAGAATCCTGAGGTGGTAGCGATTATTTCGGAGCTTTTGCGGGTCAAGCAGGAGACTCTTCTAGCAGCGTTGACGGCGAAGCGAGCGCGAGCATCCGGTGAAACATTAGTTATAAACTATAGGCTACCAGAGGCTATAGCAGCACGAGACGCAATGGCCAAGTGCCTGTACGGTGCTCTTTTTGACTGGATCGTACTTCAAGTGAATCACGCGCTCCTGTCGAAAAAGGACACGTTACGCGATCATCAGGGCAACAGCATCGGAGTATTGGACATATTCGGTTTTGAGGATTTCAAGACGTGCAATAGTTTCGAGCAGCTCTGTATAAATTACGCGAACGAGCAGTTGCAACACTATTTCAATCAGCACGTTTTTCAGTACGAGCAACGCGAATACCGAAGACAGAGTATAAGATGGACAGATATCGGATATAGCGATAATTCCGGTTGTCTTAATCTGGTTGAAGGAAAACCAAATGGCCTTCTTTGCCTTCTCGATGATCAGTGCAAGTGAGTAAACAATTTCCTTCAGAGTCCAATGGAGAGGCTGTATCAGCGAGCCAAGGAATCGCATATTATCTAAAGAGTCTTCGAATCTCGATATTTGTTTATCGTTTCATAGCTTTCCGGGCGCGACGAACGAGACATTGCTGCAAAAATTCAACTCCGTACACAAAGAGAATCAGTTCTACGAAGCACCGCAGAGACGCGAGGCCGCGTTCGTTGTCCATCACTACGCCGGTGCGGTAAAGTACCAAGCGGCGAACATGAGAGAAAAGAATTTAGATCTCATGCGACCGGACGGCGTCGTCGGAGTTCTCAAGAACTCGTCGTTGGCTTTCGTGCGGGAACTAGTAGGCGCTGATCCCGTAGCAGTATTCAGATGGGCGATTTTGCGAGCATTCTTTAGAGCACACTTCGCCTTTCAGGAAGCCGGCCGGGCACACAGACACGGCAGAGGTGAGCGACCGATTCTCTCTACTCTACTCTACTCTACTCGATGAGCTCTATTCCCGGCTCGAATCAATGACGAGAATTTAAAAAAAAACCTCTTGTTTTGTTTTGTACTTTTTTGCAGCGGATGGCAACAAAACGTCTGTACAGAACAGATACAGGACACCGAACGAGAATCTGATCAGGTATGTCTGACGATGCTTTCCTTCTTCTCTCAGGAATAATCTGTTTGAAATTTACACTTTTCTACCGTCGAGACGTAATTTTTATTCGAAAGAGCACGGTACCTCATTACGCGCCAAACGCTGCGACAGTTGTCGTTTTTGTTTCGTTTTCTCGGGAGAATGAACCTCACGTCGATATAGTATTATTATGGTGCGAGTGACAGTGCTGTCTCGAAACTAGCAATGCCGCCCACTACGGATAAATTCTCTATAAATCCGTGTAACATTGTCGACGTTGTGTATACAATTGAACGACTAACCGCAACGAAGAAATCAATAACGAATGCACACATAAATGCCTGTCGAAGAGTTAAGTCGTTTTAACGCCCGATACTACGTAACACGCCAAAAAGTTTTTATCAGATTGACATTGGCTGCATTGTCTTATGTCCCTTGTAGCCATCTTGTGACGTTATCGGCTGTCAATCTAACTATTAACCGAATTGCGTAAGTGGTATTTGCCATCCACTATGTATCTTCTCTTTATCTCTCTTACGAATTTAACGTTTTTTATTTTTTATTCGTTGTTTCCAATGCATTATGGATTTACAATAGGAATTGTTATACTTTTTATTTTTAAATCATTCGAATTGTATGATATTCCATTTGCTCGTGCGAGTGAAGATGTGTGTTTTAAAAATGTATTTTATTGTAAATCCATATTATGTCATTAGAGAAACGTATGTTCTTTTTACATTTTTATTTTAACAATGTTCAAAGTATACTTCTATATTCATAAATGTTGGCACTTTTTTTGTTTTACTAGATGTGATTAGAAATATGCAACCTTTCATAATTCGTTCATATCACTCCATATTTCGTCAGTGTGAATCGTATATCCAACCACCTACCCCTTTCGGGCATGAGCGTATCGGTACGGCATATAGAAAATCAATCTATGCGAATCACCATCATTCGTTCGAATCATTCACTCCCATTGATATTCGTTGTAATGTAATTTCTCATCGGGGTCGTCGTTCCGAAAAAATACAATTATCTTCCGTGTTTGTTCAATCGATTCGGGTTTAACAATCGCCCGTCGAGAGAGAGAAAGCAATTTCCTTTTTTCAACTGCCTATTTCTATTATAATGCGAGTAACACCAAGATCGGATAAAACGGTTAAGCATGAAAGCATTTTTCAGTTCGCACAAACATACTCGCCCGCCGAGCTATCAGAAGCAGCGCAGTGTCTGCTTGCCACCGACAACCCCAACCGCCACATTAACAGCAACACAAATCGAAAACAACGACAATGTAAACAACAACAACCGGCTGTCGTGGCCGCAATTTAGAAACGTTAATCAGACGCAACACTCAACGAATGTAACACCGACGAAGGGTTACGTGTTAAGGGGGAGGGAAGATCAGCCTAATAATTATTATAAATTCAGACGGGATACCGCTCACACGCCGCTAGAGAGGGTACTTCCAAAAGACGAAGCGAACGTCATGGAGCGTGCTAATCAAATTGTCATGTATGTAAAAAAAAATCATATCACCTATCTGATATGATTCAATAACTTAAATTATATTTTTTTATCGTTTAAGCTACGTCAAAGAGAGAGAGAGAGAGAGCTTTTAACTACTGTCACAGATACAGCAGAATACGATACGAATAATAATGCTATAGTGGTTTTTTCCTGGGTAAAGGTTCTTCTTGTTTGGTAGCTTTGTCGCATTTAAAAAAAAAATGATGATTATTATTACTAGGAAACTATCATTTTCGTTTTGTTCAACGGTCTTTCCCTATGGAAATTGATTATTATTTTTCACGTCCTCAAGATATCTCTCCACACACCCGCCTCTCTCGCACCGATCGATTTAAAAACCGTCCTAACAACCTTCCACGCAATTCATAAACGTCATCCGTCATACCTCAAAGCTGTACTCCATTGTCTCACACTACGCAACAACAAGCTAACACTGCCGTCGTGATTTGTGCATGCTCAATTGTCTTTATGCCGTAGGTGGATAGTAACATTTACTAAACTGGTCATACCTCGAACTTGAAAATCTTTTGATCGCGGCCTAGGCTGCGCAGCAAGGATTCTCACTTCTCTTACTTCACACTATTAGTATATTTCTTCCTTCGCATTGCTCTCGTACACTGTTTATGTTTGGGTTATCTCTGGTGGAGGTAAACTAACACGTCGATGCTTTGATAGTTTTATAGCTTGAGTAAAGTTTCGATTCAATAAAAATTTGCCATTCAATGGACCCTTGGATTGTCAAGCTGAATGTATTCTTCCTTTTTACCATGCAGCTTATTCTCCGCTGAAGATTTTGTTACACGAAAAATATGTTGATAATCCGAGGGTTTACTTCCATTCCTATATCATCGAAGTTGCCAAAAATCTCTGGGCTACTTCTTTAAAATAATCTTGCGATAAAGATGTATTTCTATATGACAAAAGCTCGCATAGATTGATCATTTGAGTCTGCAGACGCATCACTTGCTTACTAAAATCATCGCCTTACTCACGAGCTTATTGTGAGAAATTATACTTTGGAAATTTCTCACCGTACGTTAAAGTGATCATGCCATTAAGTCGCAATTCGAACGCTCTTTTCTCTGACTATAGTGTAACTTGGAGATCCAAAGAACAGTATGTGTCTAGTAATAAAAATTCAGAGAAAGGATTGGCACAAACTTGCGCCTAGTAAAAAATGTCGTGCAGGCTGTTTAATAGGTATACTCTTGCAGGAAAAATAAATCATTTCGTCCGCGCGAGCGTGGCAAAAAGGGTTTGAAGAATCTTCAAACGGTGAAAACGCTCGCGGGAAGAACCCAGAGTTACGGCACAGGTGGGCCGGGAAAGGCGCGAAAGCAACCGATGACAGTGTCGGCGCAGTTTCAGCAGAGTCTTCACAGTTTGATGGACACGCTGAACCAGGCAAATCCATTTTTCATACGATGCATAAAGAGTAATTCCAACAAGGTACCGAACGAGTTCGACGAGGAAACGGTGCAGCGTCAGTTGCGATACACGGGAATGTTGGAAACCGTGAGAATACGACAGGCGGGATTCAACGTTCGTTTGACGTACGAGGAATTCATCCAGCTGTACAGAATGTTATTGCCCAAAGGACTTCTGAGCTCGCAGTCGGATGTCAGGGACTTTCTCCTAACGCTGAATCTGAACCGTGATAACTATCAGCTCGGCACGACAAAAGTCTTTCTCCGCGAGTCGGAGAAGATAAAACTCGATATTGAGCTTCATCAGCAAATAATAACGAGCATAACGACGATACAAAAGTGGTTTCGAGCGTGTCTGGAGAGGCGAAAATTCTTGCGAATAAAAAACTCTGTTGTTCAGATACAGTCATTTTGGCGTATGGTTGTCGCTCAGAAGTTTGCACAAACGTTGCGTGCTCGAGTCGAGGCAAGCGTTCATATACAATCGATGTGGCGCACTTACAAGCAACACGCATGGTTCAAGAGATTCAGATCGTGCGTCATTACCTTCCAATCTTACGTACGGGGCAACAGAGCGAGAAAGATGTGTCTTGAAATGAAGCAGAAGAAGAGGGAAACTTGCAAAACGCGAGGGAGCGACGATTTTCTCCTTGATGATCGAAAAGTTTTCACGATTCATCGAGAGGAATCTACGCACGAGGCGAAACCACCCGCTGCCGCGATATCCTCAACGGATCCTTGTGCGTCGACGAGGAAACTAGAATCTCATAGTGTACCGTCAAAAGTAGAAACCATACGCCACGAAACTACGATAGACTCGAGTATCTCGTATTCGAAGCGGAAACTAACGCCAAACAAGCGCTCGCTGAGTTCGCATCCTAGTGGAGCGAAGACACCGGAAGTTTTCGAGCCGGTGGAAAACACCGAAAGGAAAGGCAGTCTGGAGAGCCTCGCGAGCCTCAGAAGCTACGAATCTCAGGTGAGCGTCGATAGCTCGGAGTCTCATTATTCCCAGGAAAATCTGAATTCAAAACCCGTGCCGAGCACGCGAACGAAGCGAACCGATCAGTCACCCGCGACATCGATTAACACGAGCATCGTCAGCACCGCCAGTCGATTGTCCTCGATAAGTAGAAGAACCGACAGCTCTTCAACGGGCTACAGCGATGGTGACACCGATGGTGAGGCACCCAACGCAGTTCAAAGCGCACCACCGATTTTCAGTACGGTACCCTCATTCCCCAGTCCTCGAGACATAAAGTTTCAGCCCAACGTTAATCTCACGCACAGTCCTAACGCCGATATTTGGCGACGACGAACGGACTACACTTCGTCCGCGAGTTACACGGAATTTGTTATGACTCCACAAAAATCGGCGGTTACGCGATCACCGAACGTCGCCCAGTTTAAAAATATCACTGAAAGTCTACTGGAACAAGCGAGATTGGAGAGACTGAACGAGGCGTCGAATTACAATGTCAAGATCGAAGCGAACGATAGGCTGGGCAAAAAGGAGAGTCCCGTGGGGAGGGACCAGCGAAGATTGAGCGACAATCCTGTGGCGAGCGATCGGGTCGAGCATACGCCGAGTTCACCCGCGCGGAGGGATCACTCTTACGGTTCTGGGAAAGATTTGAGGAGTGAGTACAACTTCCTGAGACGCCAGAATTCCGAGGGCGACACGTCGATGAAAATGGACATTGTCAACGATGAGAACACCGGCAGAGGCTCCGCGAGAAAGATAACGTCGTGCAAAGAGGTGGATCTCAGGCCGAAGGAGAAAGCAGAACCCGATGTACCCGTGAGAAGCGCCAGAAGGAACAGACCGTCGCGAGAAGTTCAATGTAGATCGATGGGCGAGAGCGTCTCCGAGTCCGCGCCGACGGAAGCGCGTAACATATTCCTCGGGACGATAAAGGAGAGCGATCTTAACAAATCACCGAGCATATGGTCAAAGAAAGACAGCGCAAACGAGCTGGTCTCGAGATCCGTCACCGACTGGCCCGTTAACAAAAATGAGGCGAATTACAAAGTTCAGCAAGTCGGTAAACGCGTAAGATCCAATGCTATAACGACGCTCGAATTACGACGACGTAATTCCGATCCGGCTACCAAAGTATCGGGTTTAGGGGACGATAAATCGGGAGCCGATACAAGTCCAAACGATCTCAAACTTGCGCCGGGTATGAATTTACTCGAGTGGAAAGGCAACAATTTGTTTACTCTTGCGGGTCATCGTTTTCGGAAAGTCGCAAGGTTCGCAAAGGACGATGTTTGCGTTTGCTGTCACGAAAAAATGGATGCTTTTGTGACACAGGGATATAAGTGCGTCGATTGCAAGCAACTCTATCACGTAAAGTGCATACAGAATGGAGGAGTATTGAAAATGCCGTGTATATTGGCAAATACACCAAACAGAAGAAAAAATCGTAAACAACCGAGAACTCCGTACGATACGGCGAAACAGGCGGTTGTCTCGAAATTCAGTCTCACCGGCACTTCGGCTTTCTCCGACAGTACTGACAAAATAATATCGGACGCCAAGGAGCTCGCACTCATGCAGGATTTCATTACCAAAAAAATCTACATTATGGAGGGCCAGGAAGAGGGAAAACCCAGTGAAGTCGATCGCGTTTTCAAACAGGCGCTCAGAAAATTTAAAGACGATTTGGTGATAACGTACAGCGTTGCCATTCAGCAAGGTGTTGAGGGTAACATCAAGTACACTGATCTTATAGCGAATTTTCTACACGTCATGGAAACCGTTTGTAAGCAGGAAAATACGAGGGAAGATTTCCCCGTTACTATGGGAGTCAACGCGTTCCGAGGATTCATGAATGAATTCATGACGCTAGTCAAGACCGAAGCGCCGGAGAAACAGAGTAAAAGCAAACGGAAAAAGGAGAAAAAGCGCAAGCAAGAAGAACCTATCAGACATGGAAATCATACGTTCCAGTTGACGATTATCAATATACCTACGGCTTGTGAAGTCTGCACGTCGTTCTTCATGTGGCCCATCGAGCGAGGACTCGTTTGTCAAAGTTAGTAAACCATCGATATACTTCTGGAACAACATTGTCATAATAAAAAAAAATCAAATCTTTATTCTACAATTCATCTTTTTGGTTATTTTACAATTGATATTTATTAAATAACACATTTTTTTTCTTTATTAGAGAAGAAAAATCCGTATTTACAACAAGTCACTTTTTATTCCAGATTGCAAACTTACCTGTCACAAGAAGTGTTACATGCGAGCAGCAGCGGACTGTGGAAAAGACGGTTCATTGCACGACATGAATTCGCGCAAGGTCTTCGGTGTCCCTCTCCATAAGTTAGATTGCGGTGACGGCAAGGTCCCATTGGTCGTCGACCGATTGATAACGACGATCGAGATGCACGGTCTCTACACCGAGGGTCTCTACAGGAAGAGCGGCGTGAGCTCGAAAGTTCGCGAGCTAAAGATGAAGATGGATGAGGGCGATCTTGAGAAAGTGGATTTCGAAAACTATCAAGTTCACGTATTGGCAGCGGTGCTAAAGAGTTTCTTCAGAGATATGCCTGAGCCGCTCCTCACTTTTGAGTATTACGACGATTTTCTTCACGCGGCGAATCTCACCGATCCGCACGACAGAATAAGCACGCTTTTTGCGATTTTGAAAAAGTTGCCGAAGCCGAACTACGATCTGATGGAACGATTGATCGTTCATCTGGCGCGCGTAGCGCTTCACGAAGTCGACAACAGAATGTCCTCGTCAGCGTTGGCGATCGTTTTCGCTCCTTGTATACTTCGAACGAATAGAACACTTCCGGCTCAAGATTCGCTGCAGGACGTTGGCCGACAGACAAAGTGCGTGGAGACGATAGTGCAGGAAAAGCTTCGCGTTGTTAGAGCCACCCTGGCGGACATAAACACGTTAGAATCGGCGTGCCACACGGCCACGCACAGACTGTCGAGTCTTCGATCCTCAAAAATATTCAGTCCGGAAGAGTTGAGCGTCGCAACGTCGACAGCAGCGAGCAGAGGAGGCACGGGCGATCGAGATCGCGACCGCGGTGACGAAGAGGAGGCTCTCCTTGTCGGACACATACAGGAGATACAGAAGGAAAAGGCTCTACTCACTTCAACGTTACCGAGCCTCACGAGGGCTTCGTCGGACGATGACCTTCTACTTTCCGCGACGGATCTCGACGACGGATCTCTCGATGATCTTCTGCCACCTTCTGCCGGTAAATTTACCAATCCTAAAGATACATTTTTCGATATATTCGTAAACTACGATAATTACAGCTTTTGGATTGACAAAACTTCGTTTCCGAAAAAATCACAGTCAACAGAGCTTGTATCGTAAATAGTTATTAATATTTCAGGTGAACTAAAGTCTTTAAGGTGATATGGTACTACGCGGTCGGTAACAAAAACTGTAATCTGAATTTCTTTGTCGAAGTTGATGTGTCGAATAAAAGCCGAGAACGTTGCTCTTCGCCTGACAATTCTGCAGGATGACGTTCTCGTGTTTGATCCGACAGATGAACCGCGGCGGAGAAATTCGGGATCGCAAGATTAGTTCTATCTTTCTTGCACTCATTCGGTGTACATGTTGCACATGATCTTGAAGTGAGGCTTGATACCACGAGCTCACCTTAAAACTTTCAATACAATGTTTTCGAACTCAGAATGTTGTAGAGACGTCAGTAGTAAACCATAAATCCGACATTGATCCGAAAATTTGGCTCCGCGAATAATAAACCACGTGATTATAGCCTTCTCTCAAGGTGATCCTCTGCACGTTGTCCATCTTTCTCAAATCGCCATACGTGCCAGAGAGATAGTAGAATTTTTCTATCGCGAATCTCTCCACCACGATTGATCTTTGGAATAAAAGACGAGAACGGCGAACTAGAATTGCGCGACGCAGTTCACCGTTCATCTCTCATATCCGAACGATCAATCGTCGCTAAGAAATTTGCATTACAGCTTTCGTTATAAACCGAGGGGTACCACATCGTCTTAAGAATAGTCAGTTGGTCGATTGTTAATCGTCTGGTAACTCATCAATTTGCTGGTTGACAACTAGCTCTGTATACGAACAATGTAGCTGACATTTCTCTCCTCTCGCGGCAAATAAAAAAGGACGTCTCGCTATGAATATTTATATACCTAATTCGATAGTAATAAGTTGTTGATGCATATGCATTGGATCGTTTAAGTGCAAAATTATTAGATGTAACTTCTACAAGATAAACATAAATCTATTCGTCACACAACTAATTTATAGCGTTAATAATTTTTCAGATTATAAAGAAAGAGCTCAAATCTATGTTACAGACGGACTCGTTCGAAAGAAGCCTATTCATAGGCAGAGCTCGACGGACAACTCGTTTCCTACTATTATTAACGTAGACGAGGATATGGTAATGGTGTGACCGGTGGATGGTGTTTCCGAGCAGCCATACCGTTGAAGCAAGTAATTCGACGAGCAGGTAGTAAGGTTTCCGAAAATTGACGAATTCAGGGCCCCCTTCCGATGTCGCCCGGTATCGGCGAGTCGTTAGTAATTTAAATGTTTAGCTAACACGAATTTAGATGAGCTTAGAGAGAGAGAGAGAGAGAGAGAGAGAGAGAGAGAGACGTGCCGACTCCCGTGCCGTACTAGGACCGGCCGAAAACCGATAATGATCGGAGAGTATCCGTCACTCAGTGGCGATCAATCGATTATACATAAAAATTGATGATTGCCACACGCGGTTTTCTCAATTCGTCGTTACCGTATTATAAAAAGAAAATTATAAAGATAAAATGAATTGCGGTTTAACCGGAGCTAGGCGACTTGCGATAGAAAGATATTAAAAGAAGAAAGAGAAACCAAACTTACACTCACGAATATCGTTTATCTTGAAGATGCATTCCTTAGCGAAGACTGTTCGTTCGTGCGTGTATGTCCCTCTCCTAGGAAATGTACTCAACCTGGGATATATTGACTCTTCGTTCATTTATTTTTCATCGTTTCTTCTTCTTCTTCTTCTTCTCAGTTATCGGTACGATCTCCTGATCTCGGATCCACGAATTTAGTATACACAAAATATTTGGTACACGTTGTCACCGTTGTTGATTTGTTTTTTTAGGCAGACGAAACGATTAACGATGAATACTATATTTTAATCACGTAGGTACCGGCTCCTTCGTCCATATATATTCGGTACGAGAGTATTATTTTTTTTACGCGCCAGATCGACTGATCTTTACACTTCGTTAAGAATATCAATATAAGTGTGAATAATAACGACGTTGTTGGAAGAACGCGTCCGATTGCACCGTCTCTGAGTAAAGAATAGATGACGCGACTGCGATTCAAGAAGCGTTTTGTAGCAGCGACAAGATAAATCTATCTTTCTAATTACTATCCAAAAATAATTTACAATTGTATTTTTTAGCCACTTGATTATCTAATTCTTAAGTAAATTGATTGATAGTTAGAATTGAAAGTTACATTGCCGCGTAAAGCGTTTAAATTATAATTGTAAAATTATGTAATTAGATGACAACTCGTATAGAAAAACGTATTTGTAATTTTGTGGAAGAAACAATTGGAAAATTAGATTTATCCTCGCGGTAGAAGTTTCGAAGGAGATCGGAGGCCGGGAATAAACCCGGCAGTCTCTTTGATTCCCCGAATAGACATCTCTTTAACTTTCCGTTACGATAATCGAGCAGCGAATATAGCTGATTATCAAAAGTACTAGTTCAGCGAGTGCGCGCGTGGTGAGAGGGAAACGATGGAAAAACGAGATAAACCAAAATCTAGCGTGTACATATTATTAGCGTAAACAAAACAAATTAACTATATATCTCGTAATTAATTTGTTATTATTGTTACGTTTATGAAAGAGAGAGAAAGAGAGAGAGAGAGACATTACTAAGGTTATATTTCTTCTGGTAATATCGTTAGTAGGATTGACATTGCGATATTGCTGGATAGGTACGCGAACATGTGTACTATATTACTACTACTGCTATTAACGTGGTTTTCAGTTATCGAAGTTTGTTCAAATATTACGTTTTTTAAACGAAAAATCGTTTTTTGCATATAAATGATAAAAATAACACTTTTTACCGTGTGGTCCTCGGCGGAGGCCCAGCGATATTTTTTACTTGAGAAAACGAGGTCTTAGTTTCTTTGGTCTCTCCCCAACCCACTCATCTCATTCAAAGTTCTCCCTCGTTCTCAATTTACGACATTTTTTATTACTACGATTAAATGTTTATTATCTCTAATACACAATCACACAAATTCACACGTTATTCGGATGACAAGAAAATCAAAGCAATACGTGGATAAAATTATAGGTAGAGTGATTCTCGACGAAGACGCTCGACGTTCGATCAAACTAAGTTATGATGCAATTTCAATAATTAAATATAACCCAGTGCGCTAATTATTATTCGATCAAAACATAATGAACGATCGAGAACAAAAGGCAGAGGAATCGAGTTTACTAGTGAACGACTGATTCCGCGAAATACCATGGAAATCCTCGAATGTTACGTTTATATACTGCCAATCGATCCGTACGATTCCCGACAGAGCAAATTACGTACAATTCCCAATGGCGAAACAACATTCGTCCGCTCATTTATTGTTCATTAATTCGTTTATTTAAGCGAGAAGCACACATACACACAATACCCACGAGCCACGACCAAATTTTCGGTACTTTTATTGATTCTGTCCGTACGTTCCTCATACCTTTTTTTTTGTTTTAAGCCGACAATTTATGTACAGGCAAGATCCACAGTTAACAATCTTTTTTTTTTGTTTTGCAATTACTGTACCCTTTTTTATAAATATAATTCCTGCCCCCTCGTTTAGCGTGAATCGTCAACGACCGAAGGTCAAAACTTTTAAAGATATTTTAATCGGCCGCTGTCTTTTAAGTCGTTTCTATGATTTTAGCGATTAATAAAGATGAAGGAAGAATCGATAACATACTTTTTTTTAACCTACGATGGTTTCTTTGTTTTTTTTTTTTTTTTTACTCATTTTTGTCTTTATTTTAAGTGTGCAATGAATGAAATATTTCTAGGAACGAAATAAAGCGACAGATACCTACTCCCGTGCGAAACAAAAGATTATTCAAGATTCTTTTCTTTTATTTCTTTTTCTATTTTTAGATTGTTAGAGAAAGAGTAGCACGAGCGTATTTTTTTCGACCATTTTATTTTCTCTGTTCTTTCAGCAGTATAACCATGACATCGGGAGCGAGTGGTGAACCAATTACGGTGACTCTGTACTGGCTATTCCGCAGAAATCCGGTCATTATAGTATTCGAGCTCCGCTTGCATTTTCTTCATCAGTATTTTTCCTTCCCAGTGCTTGTATTTTTCGCTTCACAGCATTCTTTTCTGTTCACATTGTGTTTACTTTAGTCTTTTAATGAGTTTACACGGTTCTATTTTCTACTGAGGGTTATTGAAAAAACCGATGGTATTTGTTCCAGTTTATTCCACAGATCAAACTTCAGTAATAGTCAACAGAACTATTGGCAGTCATTGCAGAGTCATTCGTAATATTGAAAATGATTTTTTTTTGTTTGTTCTTGTTAACCGCGTATAAACGATTGCCGAGCGACGAAATCATATCCTTAAACGAACTTCGACTTCCTCTTTCCAACCGCAATGCCCTAAAAATTCGATAATTTTTTTAATTTCTGCATTGCGTAGCTTTGTGTGTGTCGCGATAAGTGGGGTGTTGCGCTCCGTAGATAATTCACGTCTAGATATATTCGTTGTCAAGGTATAATCGTAACATTAATGATAAAACAATAATTAAGTATTAACAGTACTATACATATGAACATTTATATATATTTATATATATCTATGGTACATGCCTATGAATATATATATAAATATATTAATAATGTAAACTCTCTATAATGTATCGTTACACGAACGCATACGCTTCCATTGTGCAAGGTGCTTGCCGAGAGTGCCCATAGTTCGAGCAGCGATTTTATTATAAACCAATTTTAGATATTTTTCTCATTTCCCTGTGTCATGTCGTGTGAGATCGGTGAATTAACCAATGAATGAACTCTTGAAAATCATTTTTGTGCCGAGCATTAAATCCTTGATGAGTCCACAGGATTTTATTGATAATAACATATTCTTTTTATATTGGTCATTGGCGTCTGTAGATTAAATTTAATATTGGAATGCGCAATTAAATAATTATATTCGGCAATAATATATCCGCAAAATGATTTTCTCTTCAATGAAAAGGTTTAATCGTTGAATGAATTGCCAAGATTCGATCAGTGTTGTGTTTGGCCAATTCGGAGCCCATGAGTTTGATTTTCATTCGACTTTACAACAGGAATTTTTTTTAACTTTAGATATTTCGAGTCGATCATGGGCTTATCAATAGCTCGACAAGTGTCTTCGTGACTTCTCAGCATTTCTGAAGTGATTTAATCGCTTAACGCGTATGTACATTCTCGATAACGAGCTACGTACCAAAGTTGCGCATATTAACTTTTGTGCGACGAAGCCTCAAAGACCTTTGTAGAAAGTGGGTAAAGTAGCTGCTGCTCGTTCAGGGCACTCGTGTCGCACCCAAACGCGCGGTTTGATCTCGTGCTTATCACGTTGATACGTCCTGTAGCTATGCCTTTTGACAAACCTTGTGCGAGATACTCGAAATTACCAGCTCGGTCAATCGCTACCGCTGAGGGCTGGCCCGTTACACGAGTAACTCCATACGGCTTCGTTAAACCGCGCGTGTGGAGTGTCGGACCATAACCCGCGTTTGCCCGATGACGCGAATCTCTTCTTTATCAGAAGTCAGCGAATTATTTTCCTACCCTACGGTATTCACTTTTCAACACTCGTGTGACCAACTGAATAAACCTTAATCGGCTACGTGACTCTCGAAACTCGATAAAGTTAACTTCATCACAGAATCGTTGCATTACAAACATTGAATAATTTATTATCTTATTCATAAATAAAGATAAAAATTCGTCAATGAATAAACGTAAATGATAAATTTACAGGCTCTTCAATCAAAAAGACTTTGAGTAATCATAACGATAGGGGAAAAAAAAGGATGAAACGAAATATTTTTCAGCTTCGTGTAAACGTAATTGAGTATACCCGAAGGTTTTTAATAGATTCATATCAATCAATTCTCTAATCGAAAGCTAATCGAGAGTTCCGTATCCCTTGTAACGAACATGTACATACATTACTGATCCACAGCATCATTGAACTGAATTAAAAAATGATCACATCGAAAATTCATTTAAATTGACTGATTACGATTTACCGGCATTAATTGCGCAAATATAATAATATTAGTTGACGGATTTGTCATAAAACGGGTCAGAATGAATAATGCGCAACGAATTCTATTTAAATTCCGAGTATAGTGTGAACCAGTATTATACGTGCAGTTTCGTTGCGGTTTACTCCAAAGAGAATTAACATTGGCAACCATAAATTCTTTCTCAGCAAACGTCTTCCTGTACGTCGAAATAAAAAAAATATATATTTTAAAAAAAAAGCGAGCCGTGGTGCATGAGAACGAATTCGCGTGTTTCACGTCCGGGCACAACGCGCCTTCTCGTAAATCAAATACAAAAAAAAAAGGAAATAAATAAAATAAAAACGAGGGTGAGAGAAAGAGCGCGAGAGAAGGTGAGTGTATGCACGAATGTGTGATGAAATTAAAAAAAAAAAACAGTGCGAGAGAAAGAAGATGCAGTTAACCCGCAGTAATCACCGAAACGTTGCGATATTATGCTCTTCCCGTTTGTGTCTTGACGTTAAACTAAGCATGATATACATATAAATATAAATCAATATAAATATACATATACCTATTATTTTTCTGTGAGCTGTGTGACCGAGTACGATAAGTGCGTGTTACCAGGGACAATGTTATATACATAAATATGTATATATAGATACATACATATATATATGTGTATGTATAAATTATAAATATATGGTACTGAAACGAGAGTGTCAAGGCATGGCCGCAAATTCTCAGTGACTTCCGGCAGACGCCGGTGGCACGACTTTCGAGCCGAGCAATCTCATTCGCTATACAGTGAACTGCGTTATCGCGACGTCCTTCTCTTACTTAAACGACCGAGGACGCGCGTGTGTGTCCCGTACGCGAGCGACTTTTATTCTTTAAAAAAAAAAAAAGTGAAGAAAATAAATGAAAAAAAAAAAACTAGCAACCCTATTTAATGTAATAATTTAAAGTTTATATCCCCTTAGCGCCCAGTTAACTTGGTCATATCTTAATTTACCGATAAATTGCTCTTTTCCCACACGGAAACGAGATTTAATCCTAGGCGAGACATTTTTTTATATACCCGAACGCCCCTACTCGACTTATAAATGGCATTTATTACTGCGTTACGATTTTTCTTCCTTATTATTATTATTATTGGTATTATGATTTTCTTTCGACGAGCTTTACCGTCGAGTGCAAACGAGAATTATATGGAACGAATACAGTGCGAGTCGTCGGTTGAGAGTGTGTGTGCGTGTGTGTGTCGGTAAATGTATCTGCCTACGATCAAAGGTTCCTGTTATCAGAGGGTTCCAGCTGGATCCGAGCTCCGAAACAGTTCTAAGTTCGATCTTGTGAAGATAATAAAAAAACTGCGATTCTCGAGAGAGTAATATACATATATACATAAACATAAATACATATAAATATATACAATTCTTTGGAGTGACCAAAGAGACGGGCTCCCATTTCCTATCACTTTCAGTTGACCGATGTCGTTCTTCGTTTATTATTCTTCGGGGTTTTGATGGTATCACCGACCCTACGAGATTAATCTAATCTCGAAACCACAAACGCGCGACTTGTACGGTTCTCTGGTGAGCCGGAAGCAAGAGAAATGAGAACAAAGGAAGAAGGGAACTTTTTGAAATTCAGGGATATACCTGAATCCTCTCCTACATCCTGTCCCGTTATTATCTATCGATATCGAGGCCGAGACTGTCGGAAATTTTGCCGAAGTTTTCTCTCGAATTTCGTTTGATAAAGTACGATAGTGGCTGAAAGAAAGAGGAAAAGAATGACAAACGCTAGAGTCAATGATGTACGATTGGTGGTCGCGAACCCAAACTCTTCATACACAGACCACGTATACCGCACTGACCCTTTACCTTGTATCCTTAATTTCAAGGTTTAACGAGATTTTCGATATTAAACTCGAACAGCGAGACTGTACAATTATGAATGGATGTGAGAAAGAAAGAGAGAAAATTGCCGTGAGAGTGAGAGAGCGAATGAATTATAGATGTGAACAAACGAGTGGATTAGCGAGAATGCCGATTGACTGTAATTTTATATAATATTTTTAAGGTAACTGAAATATTATGTACAGCATACCAGATATTTAATAATAAGTAACTATCTTAAAAATCTATAGTACGCGTTAATTCTTAAGTAAGTTCGATCTACTGCTACCCCCGGCCCCCTTCGCGAATTATAAAAATGATATTGACAGAAAAATAAATATAAATATATCATTTTAACTGTGGTGTGTACAGTATGATGCCTTTGCAAGACTCGTTTATTGCTAATTTTTTTTACCAAAACCGTATTCAAGGATTACAGATAAAAACGTTAAATAATGTTGACCTCTCGGTATCTAGTTCCTGAAAAAAAAATTGTCACGTCTCTATTTACGAATTGGATCACTAAAAAATTTTAAAAAGTACAAGAACTGCAGTGTTAATCAAGATATCGGTAAAAAAAAAAAGAAAAATGATCTATTCGAAGAAACCTGGCTCAAAATGTCTTAATCTCATTCCAAAGGACCCTCTCGATCATCTTCGAATGTTATGACATTCGGTAGATAATTAAGAGTTACCGAAGCATATGAAAACGACCTCGTTTGCATTCGCGATCGACAGAGCGGTCTCTTATATCCCTCTCGGCGTCCGTCGGTCTTTATATATCCGTAGTATTGATGACGCAGTGTGTTCAGTGTCTAGTTCGAGACTCGTTACGGTTATGGGCCCGGGTACTCGAACGTCGTCATACTTCTTTCTCCGTGAACCGAGAGAACGAAGATACGGCATCGGGGAACGAGAATCACCGATACCTATGCGACATTGGACAGAGAGAGGGATACGAGGAACGATAATGTCTCGAGAGCCAAGACAGAAATGAAATTCGGGTGATTTAACAGTTTGAATCTTGAGCGCGTACAATCGAGAGAGAAAAAGAGAGCGAACGGACGTCGGTAAATCCTGGTCGAAAAATGGGGCTTCCCAGTAACCTCGTCGTAGCGTTCGAACGCAGCTTCGCCTCTTTTCATCCCCAGCCAACCCTTTTTACCCCAGTTCTCCTTCATCGGACCGACCTACCGAGGTCTCTGCAGCCCGAGAGGCTGATATATAGTGATATACTACACAGATACATACACACATATACATATATATATATATATATACATGCCGCAATATAGTATTCGGATGGCTCGGTACATCGACAACCGAAGCAGAGAAACTGCGAATAAATAGTCTTCAAGTTTGGCTTCGATAAACACATCGTCTTCCGTCGTTCTCCTGTAAACACGATGAGTTCTCCTGTAGCATGAAAAGGGGTCGGGGGCCCCTTTAAAAACACAATTTAAATAACAGTGAATTTAAATCCCGTGCAATTAGGATACAAGAGGTATTGGAGTTTCTTCCCCGTGCAAAACTATTTCACGGAAAGCATTATTTGATTTTTTGGTTTTTTACGGGTACTGGACAACACTCGAAATTTCAAAAGAGTTGTTATTATTATAGTTGCTATACAAACAGTGACAAGTCTGGATGGTGATCGAGCGGAGCTAACGTTAGTCGAGACAAATAGGATACGCAACGAGACGGTGCGCTTTTTCCCTTAAAAACTCGAGGGAAGGTTCCCAACAGTAGTATAACAACAATTCAAAGACTTCGATAGTGAATTCCCGGCACGAACGTCGCATTCTCTCGTCTAATCGAACAGAATTGAATTTTAGAGCATCTCCTGTATAAGGGAATCTCTCAAAGGATCGACAGGCTATTTTATACCCCTCTCACTATTATTTTACCGCGGCAGCGCCGTCAGTGATAATTAAGGCCAATCACGACAGGGTGGCGTTACTCGAGTCGTAACACTTTACGTAAGGTCGTTGAGAACAACTTCGCCGCTGCTATCGCTTCAATCGCAAGGGATTGTACGACTATGTGCCTTATATATGCATATATATATATATGTAGGTAGGTAGTAATACAGTTTCCTTCCGAACGAGAATTGTTTCCGCGAGAAAGAAATTGAATAGCAGTTGCGCCTGGCATAAGTTGGCGACGTCCTTTTCAATATGTCCTCCAAGCACGCGGGGTGTACGATATAAGTTCTATAGACAGAATCCGACCGCACACTATCGTTCTTTCTCGCCTCGCACAACTATTCCTCTTCATCGTGACCCGGTGCTTTTGTGATAGGGGCTGTGCGAGTCCGGGGGTTACGCGAGTCGACCTTCCACTGAATTTGCGATTCACTGTGTAGTCCTATCAAGATAGAAAGTGGCAATTAACTGTTATCTCGAGCCTTTTATGCTAAGTTGACTACTTGCTGACCCTTAAACCTAATTTCTGGTTGGTTAAAGCATTTAAATGAAAACATTTAACCCTTGTATGTACTACTCGTGTCTTCGGCACTCACCGCTGTACACGAAACTGGTTGTCAACTATTACATAAACACGTGGTGAAATAAAAGTAGAGCGACTTTATCATTGCAAAATATGTTAAGGCTGATGTAGGAATTTCTAATGAATCGAACGGTACTATAATTCGAACTTTATAGTCTAAGGGTTATAATGAGAACTTAGCTACGGCTGTATGGTTGTGATCGATCGTAATGTCTATTATCGGCTGGGCTCGATTAGCAATTATGATTTTTAATGGGTAATTTTCTATAAAACACATAAACTCATTGGAACAATTGTTTTATCTGCTAGAAAAAAAATATTAAAAATGGAAATGTTATTTTAGGCAAGTCAAACGGAGAGAAGAATTTTGTATAATTACTAATATTTCACGAACTTTTAGATCATTTGAATAGCAGCTGCTAATTTAGTCGAGCTTTTAACGTTAATATGCATGGTGACAGACAAGTCAAAATCATATGAATAATATAATTCGTATGTGCAGTTTGAAATACTAATTAAATCAAGCCGAATGTCAATCATTTAAATTCACGTAATTAATTTGGTAAAGCTGCCAAAGTGTTGATTAATGCTGTTCATTTACATACAAAATGAGAGTAATTGAACCGTTAATTCCTCATATGCGATACATTCGTGAAAATACTTTTGTTAACATGCGCTATTTATGCTGTTATTAGTCATTCGATTTAATTTCTTCGCATAAATTAATATCTTGACATATTTCGATTACCCGATGAAATTATTTTTAGCACATTCTCAAATCTAGCATTTTGTAGATTGTCGTTTCCCTCAGAATTCTGATGGTTTTTGGAAGTTAATTATTTAAATATTAATATATAAACTAAAACGCGAGTTGACAAAAATATTCGCACTTTTTATATTTGAGAAACTCTGTCTATTTCTCATAACATTGAAAGGAGAATATGTATTCATCACATTAAAAACGGTTGATGGATAAGAGAGAGAGAGAGACTGATTAGACAACGCATAATATAAGATGGGCTATCTGAAGAAATGACAAGCGTGAGGCTTACTTGCTTAAAGAAAGAGCCATTCGCTGTCGTAATTCCATTAATTGAATTTAGTAGAAATTATAATTACATTAATTTAAGAAAAATGCATTCCAAAAAAAGCCTGCAAGGTTCTACTTGCACATTGCTTCCGTATTATTATATTCATCTTTCGTAGCGTCATATGACTATGAGAAAGTATGTGGATCAATTTTGACATTCTCGTAAGGAAAGCTTTGTAAAAGATGAAAAATAATGAGTAGGCAATGTGTAGGGTTCTACTTCGCAGGTTTTCTTCAGTACTGTATACAGCAGCTTATCCGCTCGAAATTTGTAATTTGATAGACTTGGCCTCTTGATAATGATTTTCATAGAATTCGAAAAATTCAAAATCTCATTAAATTGATTCGCCAACACAGTATGTCACCACATTCGATTCTAGTAACCCTTTCATTCAGTTGAACATTTGCACATACTTGTAACTCGATATTTCAAGATTTTGTAGATTGAACGTTGTAGTTATCTTTTATAATATTCGAAAAATGCAAAATCTATTTAAAATGTTTAATCTTTGATCAATTTTTAACAATTTAATACAAATTATCAGTCGATATTAGTCCATTTGTGTCGAACTATTAAGCCGGATACCTTAAAATTACACGCGTTGAGCATAAACAGATTTTTTTTAACAATACTCAAAGCATACATTTTTTTTACTACATACAATTGAACGAAAATTATATCCGTTATATAAGGAAAATATCATAAGTCCTTCTACATGGCTGTGGAGTTTAAACTTGATAGTTCAAAGCGTTCTTGAATTAATGAAGTTTCAATTTTACAGATCGGACACACGCTCTTTTGTTGAGATATTTCTTTTAAATGTTATTTTTCGACTATTAAAAAAATGTTGAGCACTGAAAAAAATCTCTATTTTTTTTATCGCGAAAACATAGTTTCCTCTATGAATTAACAACGAAAAGATAATCATTCATTATTATTATTCTACATTTTATCGTACTTTAATCGGGTCGATGAAAAAATTGCATTCGTCAAGAATATATCAGTTGTCCCTTTCATGACCTTTTTTGGTTATATGCGAAGGTTTTAAGGATTGAACCATTCGGCAGATGATCGTTATACCGTTGACACAGCAAAACCACCAGAACCATATCTTCGATCTATTCTATATATAGAACCTACATGCATATAACAACTGGACCGTATATAACTGAAAATTGACCTCTCATTCAATCTCGTCATTGAGCAAGGTAAACTCGTTCTCTCCTTCGATTTCGCGGGACAACCGTCATACACGGAGTGTGGGAGTGTCGAGCGTAAAGTGTGGAAACCGTGTTCAGAAATAGTCCGTCTGATCTTATCATCTACTCTCTCGCAACGCCCAAGAATTCAATAACCGATGCGCGCCAGATTGGCCATTGCTCGTTCCACCCTTTCATCATCCTCTTAGCCGTCCTTTCCCTGTTTTCCACTGGCCTCTTTAAAATCTAACGGAAGAAATCTCAAAAATTCTGTCGAGTTTCTTATCAAATCAACCTGATCTATCTACTCGAAGAGAAATTCTATCCGAGTTCTCGAAGAGAACTATCTTTCCGCCTCCGCTCTATTATTATTTAAAAAATATTTTTTTCCGTAATAATAACGTTTTATTATTACCAAGAGCTATTAATACACGCATTATTCATTCCGTTGAAAGTATTGCTGACCCCCTTGGAAAGCTCTCGGCGAGCCAAAACCATCAGACTCTACTTGGAAGGATAGAAGCTGGAAAAGCTTTCGTCGAGACACTTCGACCTTCCTTAAGAGTCGTTGGCGATCGAAGGGGTCAGGTTCAACCCACTTACTTACTTCGTTCGCAGCATTTCTCATAAGGCGAGATATGGAAAAAAATGAGATGAAGGATCTATATACGTAATAGTAAACATATATTACATCCGGCGGATCTTTATTCCACGGTTGTCGGAGAGTCCGGTCGACAGCCCCCATCCCAGCCTCGGTAACCCCTCGAGCATCGCGTCCTTATTCTTATTTATCCGAGGCTCATAGAGAGCATGATAGCCGCAACGTCGAAGATACATCTTTCTCGAAGCAGAGAGATACCCCAAACCATTTATTTATTTATTTTTTTCGTCTTTCCAATGTAAATTCTAGTGCGATAAGATGCGCGTGGTATCACTATCCTTCCGATCGTAGTGACACTTTTTACACGCTTAACGTATTTTACTTTCAAGTAATAATATAAAAATAACACACTGTAGTGTGAAAAAAGTTATTACAACAGAAATGATACGGAACTACATACTTCGTAACACATTTGAATTTACAGTGCTCCCACCCTCATTTTTCTATTGGTTTCGTTTATGCTGAAAATCTGGAATCGATCGGGGCGCGCGTCCTCCGGGGGGGATGGAGCACGGGGGCAGAGGTGAGTTCGCAAGAGGAAGAGAGAGTACGAGCGTCTGCGCGCCACGTAGACGTCGACGCAGACGCCGCGGCCGGACGCCAGGTCGATAGTCAAGCCCTGGTTAAACTTTCCGAGTGAACTTTGCTGATGTGCTGCTATGCCGCCGCTTCTGCTGGTGCTGATGGTACTCTGCACCCCTGTTCTGGAACCTCGAACGTGTGTAAGGGAAACGCGATAACAGCTATATAGAAATAGAAAGACAGTATATTATATATCGTATATAGTGTAGGATAGTATATGTAAACGTGGTAGAGGCTGAGAAGACGATGAATAAGGGGATGAAGCAAACAGAGCACAAGAAGAGTGAAACGATGTTGCCATTACTGCGTTTTCTCCTCGCTTTTAACCGTCCGAAGGATGTCTACTATTGCAAGGACGAATTAATTACGAGTGATCCGTAGGCCTGGCGTATTTAATGGACATTCCTCTGCGAAAAACCAGGTCGATGCCAACGATTCGACGGCTACGCGTTTCCCATCTCAATAATCTCCATGACACCCTACTAGTCCTGGGCAGAGATAATTTCCTCTTAGATGGACTAAGACTCGGTTGCAAAGGAACTAATTGAATTTCTGTTTATGGGAATAAAAGAAATTACGGTGTATCGCCTCAATTAAACCAGAAGTTAATATATTTCGAAGTAGGTAGCAGTCACGACGTTATATATAAAAATTAATTGTATACCAAAATATATTTCATACAAGGACTGATAAAGACTAAGTGGAAGTTTGCACATTGCTTCCTAATTATTTTCTATCTTTTACTAAGCCACCTCGATGAAGTAGTACGTTGATCAATTTTGATTTACTTATAGAGGAAGCTCTGCGAACGATAGATAAGAATTAAGAGGCATTTTTTGTTTTAAAAAATTGTAGAAACTAAAGTTTCTACAATCGGTTGATAATGGATGAATAAAATTCAATGTACTTAAAAATCTCATTTCTTCAATATATTTTTATAAAAATTGTAGCCAATAACAAGAAATCATTGCGTAACTGATGTAACGAATTTTAGATCAATTGCTCGCGCCAGTTATTACGAGTTACGAGATTTTTTGTTTGCAAGCCTCGACAATCACGAATATAAAAATGCAATGACCTGTTAAATTCGCAAACCCCACGAACAATTTTTATTATATTTGATTCCAAATATACCTGAATACCGTACGTGTCTGCAGGTTTAGATCATTTTGTTCAATTTTATGAAAGTAGCTTACGCAGAAAGTAAAACTAATCTAAAGATATATCCTTTAGGATATATTCGGCGAATGCATACAAAATATAGAGAAAATATAAAACTTTTTGTCGTTATAATATAATTATATATCTCGAAAACTACTTTATTTCTATGTGAGAGAAGCGGTTGAATCTTAAAAGCATTAAAATTCCTTTTAAGTCCGGTTTCTTCTATCGATTCATGCACAATTTGATCATCTGGAACTACTGAATATTAGTCCGTCTCTCCGCAAAACTGAGTTTTAATCAATTAAACTTTTCGTGAGTCACAGAGAAAACGTTAATTTTTTTTTTTTTAATAAAATATTCCATTTTATCCGATCGCTTTTACGGATTTTTTTTCCAAACGCAATACCGAACGTCATGGAACATTAATTTACTTATGAAAAACTAACTGGATAGCTGAAGATTAGGGACAGTTACATCAATTACATAAATTGTTTACAAAATATGAAAAAATGTTAATCCGTGCATCAATTTTTATTAAAATTATACCGAAGATAGGTACGTTGGACATTGGAAATTTCAGTTCAATTGGTCGAGTAATTATCAAAATACCAGAGATTAAAATTTTTCGACCACCACATACACATCCATTCGTTGCACACCATCTTGAATATCCTCACATTATTTATTTCGAATTTTTTTTTCATTTTTTCATTTTGCAGAAACATTTCTCTGTCAGGAAGCAAAATAGCAAAAACTTATAATATAAATCACATATAATTTCACACTGAAAAATTAATAACCAAAATATATTTATTTTTGTATATTTCGTTTCAAAAAGTTGTGTAATCACAGGATAAGTATTTTATACAATTAACCGATTGTCTGGGAAGATTGCGTTGCATAACACGTTTACTTTCAATGGCTTAATGTTGTGATATTAAAAGATATATTCAATAATAATTGTCTTCAATGGTCGATGACGAGATTTTTTATTTTATGGAAGTTACCGAAAAATCGGTAGCTGATAAGAAAACATCCATAAAATTTTTCGACATTTGATTTTTAACTTGTGAACGCCACTACGCTTTCACAGAAAGTTTCAATTAATATTTTTATTAAATTGATTATTATGGTTAATCAACCAAAAATTATTCTACAAAAAACAACTACAGACATTTAGCTCCGGAAAACATTTCTACTAGATTACATCTCTATTATAATACAACACAACCGTGAGACAACTCTACGGCTTTGCTATCGGTAAAAAGGCTAATAGCAGAAAAGCGCAGAGTTGTTTCGTCGTAGAGTCACAGTCTGGTAGATTTGTAATGTAGAAGACACGTTTTTCAGTATTAAGTCGTGGTACAGTTGTTTTTTTTTCGTAGAGAAATTAATGATGGTCTTTGAAATATGCTATTATGATCCATATTAGTCGATCGAATGGATGTATTTGAATCGAAAGTAAAAAAAAATGACCAAATGACGCGTCGAAGTTATTCGATTTTTAATGACCAGACTGATTACTCGGGGTTTTCATGAAGGAGCTCGATTAGCGACATGGAACGATGAAGTCCATGTGCCCGAGAGAGCACCTAAACTCAATTTTACTGACACGATATAGTCCAGCGCTCGCTTCATCGACGCTTCGTTTGAACTAGTCGACTGATTTCGATTTAACAACTTTTTTTTTTCTTTGTCCCTTGATTAAATTAAATCAGGTGGTGAAAAGTGGCGAACATTGTTTTTCCTAAAGTACTTTTTATTCAACTTGATAAATGTCATTGTAGCGCAAACTGTAACGCGCAGAGAAGAAAATCGAAATTCGGGGAACTCTGGGTAATGCCTTTTGTGACAGACATCAAATTTTATGTTTCACGTGTTAGAGAATTCTCTCGTTCGTATTGACTGCCAACATCATTCTGGACAATATTCGTTACGCAGCTCGGAAAATCTTCAAGTGAAAATGAAACGATAATGGTAACACCAGATGCTGAGACACGTCGCTTAATCAAGAAACTCATTGTCTTTCAAATAAAAAAATGATTTGTAACATTATTGAATTCTTCGAGTTATGAAACTTCCAGCAGCTGCTTGAATTGATAATATTGCAAATATTTTTTTGGAGATTTGAATGTCAAGATATTTTAAATCGTCTGAAACGTCCAGAAAAATAGCGTTTAGCCGTTCCTGGTACGTGCGTGCGCGCGCGCGCGCGTGTGTGTGTGTGTGTGTGTGTCGAAAACGGGTTACTGAATCTTTCCGAAACTTTCAAACGAGTCGAGTCTCAACCCCCGTTGGTTCGCTGCAGTCGGGTGTCTCCATTTATAATTCGTTGAATTTTTAGAAAAAAAAAGGGTGTGATCTCTAACTTTCATAAACTCTGATCTATCGAGCTAAAACTTTCTACAAGAGTACCAGGGAACAATGTTGTTGGGTATTGAGTTTGTGAAGAATCGATCGAGACGTTCAGATTTTATAAAATTATAAATTTGCGTAATTTTTCGAAAAAAAAAAATCTATTTTCGCTCAAACTTTTGTAAATTTTCATCGATCAAATCGAAACTTGGCATACAAATTGTCCAGGGTACATAAATACTTGGTTTTTAATTTGGCGAGAATCGATCGAGGCGTTTAAGCAGTAGAAAAATGGCAATTTTAGTAAATTTTTTTATTCTATTGAAAATTTTTATACTATTTCCTCTATGAAGCTCTAGGAAGTCAGAATTAAGATAACCATTATCCACAGAAGAGAATCTGCGGATGAGCGAGAAACACAAAGAAGCAATGTGCAAATTTCGACTTTGCATCCTATTTTTAAATGTCCACAGTCGGTATAACTCTGATAACTCGAAAACGATTAGACTTATCGGGCTACGATTTAGCAGATAAACAGAACAATTGCTATTCGATCATTGCCATGATGTTAATAAAAATAGATGAAGTCATTAAAATTTTATCAGAGTTTCGAGTTAAACAAAAAAAAAACAAAAAGACGGATGCAGGGGAATACCTTAAAAAAATATATAAAAGACATCAGGAATTCCGGGATGAAGTAACGTATAAGGGAATCCAGCATCATTGAAGAGACGGCAATGTAGAGGAAGGTGAAATGTCTCGCAATTTCATTTTACGTGTAACGCTATCCAATTTCTGAACGCTCGATTACGTCCACCTGCAGACGACAGTCATATAATTTTTATGAATACTCACCGTCGCGACTACTTCGCGTACCGTCCCTCGCGAGATCTTCATCGTAATATATACTTCATTCCTTCCAAATCGGCAATCTCCGCTCTTAGAGATTGTTAATCGTCGATGCTTCCGAAAAAATGCTCACCAGCTTACGAAAAATCTTTTTAAAAACAATGATCTCTCATACAAAGATCAAAAATCCCTTTTGTTATTACGTAATTGCAGATCCAATAAAGAATATTTAACTAAATAACATCTAAGCATAAGGAGGATGGCTATCGTTATTCTGGCGACAAAGCGCGCGGAAAGCTCGGTTCGCGTGTGCGGATTGCTGGACGGGCTGCATGCGAGAGATGTCCGCATCGCGAAATTCCAAATAAATATTGCATACAACCTGACCTCTTTTATTTTCACATTTTTTTTGTTAATTATGCAGATAAAGCGTCTTCGTCTTTGTATAAGTTCTTCCTAAAGAGGTAAATATTTCTTTGTATCCATTTTCATTGAATTCTTAACATTTTTAGTATGATTTATGAGAGTTGCGTTAGGTATCGTATGATTCTCTCTATGCTGCCCGTGTGTTAGATTAGAACTTCTATAATTAATTACTAGACGACCATGAAGATGATCAACTTGAAATTTAGAAGAAAAGTGTGATTCCTATAAACGATTATCCATTATAAATTAGAACTAATGCTCAACATTTTGACGTGTGTAGCTATCCTCCTTAATAGTTGCGATTGCAAACGAAGAAAGTCTAAATTTTAATAATTATATTGCTTTAAAGTTTTTATGGAACAAGCTGAGGCTGTTTGAGACTTCAGATTGGAATTAAATTGCCTTGCCTAACCAAGAAATTTTTTATTCCGACATACTTCTGATAAACTTTGCTTACTCTGCATTTTTGAGTTATATCCAATTAAAAATTATTTATGTAAACAGAAATATCATTTGTTTCGACTAACAAAAATCGACCACAAGCGGTGCCCTAACCAGGTCAGGACACTTTGATTTTTAAGCGGCATGATGCTCCTACTTTAAATGCAATTTTACGAAATCCACGAATACAGATAGAAACCGGATTCCCATAGCACATTGTTTGTTATCGCGTAACTCACGTGTTCATTAATAATCGATATTTTAGTATTTATTTTAAAACCTGATTCCGTATGAAGGGTATATACAAAAAGCTCTAGTGAGACCGAGCGAGCGAGCGAACAAGGCTCATCGATTCCGGTCAGTTAAATCCTTCCTTCCCTTCGTCCCTCCAACTTGTATTCTTCGTAGCCTTCAAGCATAGGTGATAGCCCGATAGCCATGTAGTGTGTGCATGGTTTTTTTACGAGGAAAGCATCGAAGCGGATACCATCGAGAGGGGTAGAGCTACACTCGATATAACACGTATAACCAAGACTTGAGATGGTGTGACGCGGTAGGGGTTGTAGCGGCGACTGTACTAACACGAAAGACTCTACTCGCAATCCATGCGAACCAAAGACACTTCAGTATGCACGGTTCATCGAAGCTAACTTTCATCCTTCGCAGAGCTCGTCACCCACCTTCGGCCTTCTGACTCTAAATCACGGAGATCGGGTACCTCGGCACCCTATTACTTCTCCACCATCGCCGACCATACAATCGGTTTGGCTAAAAAAAAAAGAAAGCTACCAAAAAAAAAGAGATAATACTTTATCCGGTGACACTTTTCGCTATTGTCCTGCCGGATATATCAGTCAATAAAAATCGAGTCTAGACTACCATTCAGTAAAGACTTTTGGAAGCTATATCTCTAAGTTTATGACATTCTTGCTGACGTAGTACAGTACAGTTCCGTGTAAGTTAACATTCCTAACTAACGGCTATTTCTACTGATACAGCAGGTGTCTGTGGTCTTTCTGTATTCTGTGTTAATCGTCTACTTCAAGGTAGTCGTTTCATTTGATGATAGTCAAATTGCGTTTAGGTAGAAATTTCGTATAAAACAAAAATGCTGAAAACGTTGAAAGTTAAATTTATACAAAACTTATAAAAGTTTTTCGTGGTTTCATAAATCAGTTTAGCGACAAACTTGTATGGATCAACTGAATAGAGCGTTCGGATTAGTTTATTCATAGAAATGAAATAAATTGCTGATTTGAGTTACTCTGATTCGTCTGATCCAGCTATTCTTGTGCATCGTTCATGGAAATTTTTATTCGATAAGTTATATTTTTTATATTTACGTCGAATCTTCATGATCTGACGTACGATTGACTCGTCTAGGATCTTTAATTTCAACGCTATTCAGTCGAAATATACATGAAATTCCGTAATAGATTGTTGATTTAGCGAATGACGTATGAGACGATGCTCTAACGTCTCGGTCGGTAACAATAACTGTAAAACAAATTTCTTCGCCACGATTAATCTTTCGGATAAAAGAGAAGAACCGTGCACTGTGTCTCATAATTCTACAGTTCACCGCTCTCGTCTTTTATCCAAAAGATCGATTGCGTCGGTGAAATTCGCGTTGGGAAAATTCTACTATCTCCCTCGTATGTATGACAAACTGAAATAGAAAGACGACGTGTAGCACATAACCTTAATTTAACCGTAAAAATTCTTTCGACGATTACATTTTTTGTTAAAATTTCTTATTGAAAAGATTCGGCCGGCAAAGACGTTTGTTATTTTTATTCAGGCAATGTTTTTGAATCCTTTCAACTTGATTAAGGCACAAATTTTTACCTGAGTTAGAAATAGTCCTTGAGCTGTCACCCTAAGGGGGTAAGAATACAAATATTCCTTAGACCAACGAATAAATAAGTTCGATGAATCGATAGTCGGGATGACTACTTTGCAAGCAACTTCTTTCTTAAAGTAAAATATTACGAACGTCTACGACCCAAAGTTTAGCTACAAAAAACATCATTTCAATCGGGCCTTGTAGCCATTTTAAAAAAAAAACGAATACACCTGCAAATTTGTTTTCTCTGTATGATAAAATTTAATATAGTTTACTTTAATTACGAAAAAAATTAAACCCAAGACAAGGTGAATTAGATTGAGTAAAGAATAAGAAGTATCTTGAAATCCAGATGAATCTGAAGAAAACGAAGACTTGGGAGAGAGAGAGAAGGACCGAGAAGAGGAGTACGAGTACGAGTTCACCGTTAACAGTAGGGGTGGAAGGGGAGAGGGAGTTACGTGCCTGCACGTAGAAGACCAGTGAACGAAAGAGGACCCACCCTCTGAGTTAACGTCCGAGGAACATAAATATCGTCGTGGAAGCAGGACGTTCAACGTCCAGAAGCCGTTGCTGCACATCTGGCGCTGTCGCCATGAATATAACCCGCTCTTTCCCTTCCCATCTCCGACCCCTTCCCCCACCTTACGCTTTCTCGACCTCCGCAGGCTCCTCACCGTTTTCGCGTTCTATTCCATTCTACTACGGCTCCTCTTCCCTCCGCTCCTCTCTCAACCAGCTACGGGAGATTCGAGAAAGTTTCATCCTGTTTTGCACTGGAGAGAGTTCGGTAACGTGGAGGCTGCAGCGACGGGGTGGAAGCACCGGAGGCTGCTGTCGTGTCGCATGGTCTATCCAGTCACTAGTCTCGGACAAGGGTTTCCTTGACGCTTGCCGGCGAATCGGTACTCGCCGACAAACCAAAGGGGTCGAGAGAGAGAGAGAGAGGGAGAGTCCTCGCGATTGCTTTAGACCGACCGTGCGCGATGCTGCATCGTGAAAGTTCAACGTATGGGTTAACTACACCGAACCGGCCAGTAAACTCTGACTACCTCTTATTCATGTATACCAACGATCCCTGAATCATTATTCATTGATATTTGTGTTCAAATACTCAGAGTTTATGACGATGAATTATGCATAATTCTGATATTCCACTGTATGTAACTACCATGGAAAAAACAATGCAAATCACTATCCTTACGAAGTAAAATTAAATGATTTATTTTATAATGGAAATAAATACAATCCTCGAACAATACCAAATGATTCTGAGTCGTTTAAATGTTTAAAAAAAAAAAAAACAAACTATAATAGTTGTTCCAGGTATGGTAAAGAAATAGTAAATTAAATTTTGTAGCTCTAATTCATGTGGTGCTTTGATAATTTCTCAAAATATCAAGTCCAGTTATTATATCTCACGCAGGTAAAAAACAAAGTAGAGAAACTGAATGCCAAATTGATAGATTGTACTATTATTGATATTCGAATATATAATAAAACAATTAGTGGCAATAGATATCTACGGTTCGGAGTTGGAAGCCAGAAATTCAAGCGATACGTAACGGTAACTTTCCGTCTAGTAACTTTGACTCAAGTAATTATACCTCCCTTTGACTAATTGAGATACACAAACTAATCAACAACTTATTGGAATTCACTTACAACTTCAGAAGCTTCCAGGAAATGACAACATATAATAAACACATCGATTTACATGTTCAAATTGGTTCCCAACTTGTATTTGCACAGTATTAGACAATAATACCGAGGGTCACCCGATATTTGTGGTCATCCTTTGCTCTGGATGAAAAGCTTTCGACAAAATAATTAACAGTTGAAAAAAAAAATCGAATTATTATTTGATTTGTATTTTTATTTCAATTTGTAGTACAAATGGTACAGTCCTATCGAAATTCCCCGAGGTTTTCGAATAAATTCAGGATAGAGGTATACCTACCCTTTCCCCTGTCATCCAATAACATAAAAATCAGGTTAAGGGTTATTTATCGAGTCCGTAAATTTTGTAATCAATTTATTAGTGCGTACAGATTCGAGTGCACGTGGTGCACGAGGGTTCGTGAATGGATCATTATTTTATGGACCCTCTCGATGAATTTTTGGTACATACCATATGGTCATCGGGCTGCCCACGCAGGGATCTCCTCGCAATCTACTCGTATCCAATACATATGACCACACCAACGCGAGCAGAACGCTGTCTGTTTACGCATTCAGCCCTCAGCGGCTAAATGTACGGTGATCACGCACAGTGACATAGATTCGCATCGTTGCCACGTGACGCGAATACCCATTGCCTTTTCTCGCTGCGTTTGGGTCTTCCTCGCACGGCCAAGAAATAACCGCGTATAACTTTGGCTTACTGTCCGTGTTTGCTAAGGTACAGTGGATACGCTATACAATTATTGGGTGATAATGTAAGCGCGGAAACCATCGTACGAATGTTACCATGGTCATCGAATGTATGGATGCCCTAGGGACGAACAAAAATATTGTGAGAATACAATTTTTTTGTTTCCCTATCCGTCACATTGAAAATGTCTTTGATATAATGAAACGACCGACCGGCGTATAAAATATTTTGTTAGTTCTAATGATTTCTCGTACATTATTAATGTTGACAGAATAATTGGTTATTTTATATTATGTGACTCACACAGATAAGTTCATAGACGAATTATATGTCCCGTATCGTTGCAAAGAAAAATTTGTGCAACTGTGATATCGATTCTGCATAAAAATAATGTTAATGACCTAACAATATTATTTCTTTCGTACTACACAAATTATTACTTTGCACGAGAGATAATATTATTTGGAATAATATTTCGTTAAAACTTCTACCAGATTGATTCTACGAAATAAATGACTCGGTATTGAATTTTAATTAAAAAATCGTTAATTCGACAAACTAACTCGAGAAACGAATTAGATTTAAAAGATAAATATAGAAAGTCGTCGTAATTTCGTTCATATCTAAAATTCTGAAGTCAATTGCCTCATTTCACGTAGCGCCTCTTTTATTCTCACTTCAATATCATTCTTTCGAATTCAATGTTGAAAATAAAACGATTCCTGCGGGGATTTCTCATTCCGGCGAGTAAATTTGCTTGAGCAACCTGTCCAAAGTGAACGTATTCAACAATGTCTGAAGAAAGAAATATACCAACGTCTGTGAGGAAGAGTACGAAGATCGGGGAATAGCGAGAAAAATCGAAAACGACACCGTACCATCCTTCTTCGTTCGTACCGCAACATGAAATTTCATTTATAATTTCCTCTGCACCCTCTCGACGAGCCGGCAACTTTTCCTACGTTCACAGGAGAAACTATACATTGTTCTTCCCTCTCGTTCCCATACCCCAAATCTTATTCTCTTAGACACAGTAGTACAGTCGCTTGTACTATATCCCATACTGCGTCTTGAGAATATACATGTAGTTATCTCTTCGGTGAGGCAAAGTGTAGGAGTCGGGGGTGACTAGGCAACCAGCCAGTACAAGACAGCGCCCCATCCACTCCTCGTTCACCCACCGGCTCGCTCGAGGGGGTGACGGACCCGGTGAAGCCAGCCACAAACTAATTACGACCCCGGGCGCCGTCGAGAGTGCACGGCGAAGAAGTAGCGAGCACCAAAGATCGAGGGAGATAGAGAGAAGCGCGAGATCGAGATGGTGGAAGCCACAGATTGCTCGGAAACGAGCGTGGGAGCGAGAACGAAGAAAGAAGCGAGGGAGATAAATGAAGAGAAATGGATAAGTGGTTCGAACAAGAAGAAAAAGAAGAAGAAGAAGAAAGGGAGGATGAGGGTGGAACGTCAGAGAACGAACGAGAGTGAGAAGATGGAGAAGAAGCAGAACATGCTTTGGCAGAGTCCTGAATCGTCGAAAACGGGCGCCTCTTTTTTCCACGGTGAATACTCGTACTGCGTACAGTATATGTATGCATGGGATATGAGCACAAAACCTCTCTCTTTGCTCTTGGAGCATACGGAAATACATATACTTGGATGTTTTTTTCGTGGCTCAGTGAAATGAGTAGAATGGTGCGAGTGACCGATTTGCAAAGGAATTACAATTGAGCGAGAAAAACCATATTACGTAAATCATTTATATGTTTATACTCATACTGATAGCATTGTAAATTATATTAGAGATTTTATTATACATTTGTTTTAGTCCCCTCCTTCGCAGAATATTGTGAAAGAGAAAACAAACACTGCATTGTATTATACAGATTGTGCGGTATTCTCGCTATACTGTTTTACCTCGTTGTTTACTCGCAAGCTCCCGGGCATCTTCCTATTGACTGTTCTTGAGTAGCGAGAAACTTGCAACACCTTCGCAAAGCTCGGGGTTTGACGAACAATGAAGGCTCACGGACAACCCCCGACGACTTCTCATCGTCGCATGCACCGGCACATAGCGGAAGCACTTTGAACGATACAGCAGTGGGAGACCTTGCACAGCGGTAACCGAAACGAGACCGAATCATCCAACGTCGCTTGCCTATGCAATTAAATTTTTTGAGGATCTAATTCGGCAAGGCCATCCGAGAACGCCGGGTCACTCAGTCTGGCTGTTGCACAGCACCCTTAATTAAAATACAAACTCGCTGGACTAACGTCCAGTGCTATTTACAAACCTGTCGCAGTGTCGAATGATTAACGTACTCCAATCAAGAAACGGTCACGCTGATAAAGTTTTGTCAAGCCACGTATGGAACATAGTAAAAAATGTTCGATAAATTGTATTTTTTCATCGGCTGACGTATCAAGCATGTTACCTCATATAAGAATCTTTGTTTTTAGGATATTTTTTTCATGTTTTTTATGTCACGATATTCAAAATCGTGTAAAACATCAACAACAAAAAATTCAAACCACTATACTCCAAGAATAATTTGAGTTACTGAAATAAAATTTGTCACGTAAGTAAAGCAATGACATCGCTTTGTTTAGTATGATTTTCGTAAATATTGATGCACAGGTTCGAATGTCATCGAGCTAAATAATTCATTATAATTCCGGTAATATTTTCGAGTGTATGATATTGTATTTAGTCGAAATCGATACAAAGTTTATGATTTAATGGAACTTTTCATTTTTCAAAAAATTCACATGTTACATATTTTGTCACGTAAAATTTGATCACTTAATTGAGTTCAACAGTTTCTACAGAAACAAACAAATACAATGTATAATACATATACATTGTATATCGTATACAATGTTATCGATATATAACATTAAAAAATGGTTCGAGGTGTTCGAATTTTATAGAACATTGCATTTTTGTGAGACATAAAAATTTTCCGAGGCTTGCAAAAATAAATAGCCAGTAATTTAAAATTTATTTAAGCAAATTATCTAGAATTTGTTACATCGATTGCGTCGTGAGTTTTCGTTTTGAGAAAAAAAAAATATTAAAGAAATACGATTTTAGATCACTTTGAATTTTGTAATTTTTTGATCGCTGAAATTTCGTTAAATCTCACTTTCACCCACTTTCTACCAATTTTTTTAAGTAGGAGTTTAAGGATCCGAGTAGAAAATCGGTAACGTTACATCAGGCACTCCTAAAATCCTGTTAGCAATGATTAATTCGCGGCTCATGTAACGATGCAGCAGATTTTCTACTCGGGTTATAGTGTGTATTCTGGAATAACTGTGAAAATTGAAACTCGATCGTCGAATATTTTGATAAAATCATAAGTGTTGAAGATTTAACACGTGCGCTCATAGCTGAGTCGCAAAATTTGACGCATTTGCAGTACATTTTACGTAATTTTTGGTTAGATAACGTTCAAAATAAAGGACGAAAATGTTGTCTTTAGTGAGCGACTCTGATCGTCTCACCAAAAAGTATGATCATCGAATATTTCGAAGAGACCCTTTCGATCGTTTGTTCGGAGTTATCGCTTTAGCGTTTCCTCTGCCTGGATGTGCCTGTCCTACACAAAAACTATCGAATCGACAAACATTACTATTACTACCAAAAACAAGATAGTTTACTCCAGTACGTTTACCGTCGTAAAATCATAGTATAATCTTCAAAGCCTAGCATATATAACATGCGATTGCTATATCGGAGATCCACCAAAAATAGAATTGAAACCCCAAAAGTATGTATAAAAAAAGTGTGAGTCTTGTGAAAGAAAGAGCCAGAAGGGACAAAAAAATCGACAGACGTTTTCGTCCAAGATTCGCCATGACGCTTAATTTATTTTCTAGCTTCGAAGGAGCCGAAGAAAGGAAGAAGGGAGTGAAAAAAATGAGCTCGCGCGCGTGTAGTCTGCACTATATATACTTATATATACGAAGCTAACAGATACGTGAGCGTAACGGACAAAGAGGAAGAAGGGCGACGAGGAATGGTGAGGGCCCGAGGAACAGGAGTGACGGCAGCACAGAGCAGACGTTATATACCACAGGAGAACACAAGGAGTCGCGTACAACGCCAGAAGAAAAATGTGGTTTCGAGTGTCAGGACTTCTTCTACTGTGTGCTTTTACTTTGCTGTACTATATAGTATACAGTGTTGAGAAAACAGACGCGAACCACCAGAGTTCTAACGTTCTCCAGGGGTCCCAAGATATATACTTTGTAATAAACGTTATTATCCGAGACCAGAGACTACCATCGTGGCAATGAAATACCCAAACGTGTAACGCTTGTAATTAATTGATTATTACAACCGCTTCGGTTGGCCCAAAATAAAATGTGTATTCTCAAAATAAAACCGTGAGAAACTCATATTGTATCATCAAATATTGATACATTTCGTGATTGATAGCTGTGACAAACTCGGATCCGCCAGCAGCTAACGTTACTAATCAATTATCTCCGTGTAGCATTCCTTGACTATAGCGTGACGCACGTTATGCAATAACAAAATGTAAATATCTATATGAATTACGTTCCTTTGGTATCATTAATATGTATATACGTTCCGGAAATAGGATTTCCCACAACCCACGCAGGATTATCTTCTGATCCTCTTTTGGCCGAAAATGATGTGTCTTGTAACATAAATAATCTAACCTGTATGCCATTAGTAAATGAGTAATTGGCGTTAAGACGCTACCGCGTCTCTTGATATATCAGTGATCACTAATCTTCATTATTTTTGGGAAATTTTATGAAGTCTAGGAAAGTTCTAATTTCATCGGAAAGAAAATTCCAAATATCCACATTTCTTATTCGATAACAAACCCGCGATGAATATCCGTTTTTGTTTCTAACAGAATGCCAAATATTTCTTTACGTTATTAATTCCATTATGTAAAAATGTCTCTGGGACTTCTGATAAAATTATATTATGATCGAAATGCTTTCTAGAATTAAATAATAGTGAAGCTGTTTGTTTTTTTTATATTTTTGGTAAAGATATTAATGGCACAGCTATAAATGTACCAATATATCTAGTTGAATGATATAAATTTTGTAGTAGAACGATAAAGTGACAACGACATATAGAATGACGTCAGCAAAAAAAAATATAGAAAATATAACCGTCAGACCTCATGCAGAGAGCTATCACGCGTAGAATTATTCGACCAGGAAATGAAAACATAAATAAAATTGTTGGTGAACATAATAATCGAGAGACTCGTTATCCCTCACCTTCGTTTTCATTTGGGAATATAAAAGGATCCTTGGGTGCCCGATGCCCCTTTATCGGAAGTCATGATGTCGCAGCTGGTAGTACCGTTTGGTCTACTATGAGAAAAAGAGAAATTGAAGGGCTCGAGAGGAGTAACCACAAATTGTTAAATAATATAGCAATCAAGCGATAATTCGCTTTCCCAGGGGTTCCTGCCTTGTACAGCATCCGAGACACACGTATAGTAACGAGTTACGCACGTGTCTCACATAGATACGTAGAAAGTTACAGTCAGAAATGTATAAGTGTTATACTTGATATAACTACGCTTGCCATACAAGGTCGATTCACTCGGCCTGGTCGTCGTTATTCTATCCCATACGTGTGTGTAAGTAGTTTAGTTACTTTGCTGTGACAAACGAGCCTTGACACTGAACAAGTCGTTTGGCGCACTGGCGTACTTGATCACGCGAGTCTATAGTTTCATACCTCCATGTATGTACTCGTAATTCAGTTGACGAGGATATCTCGCTGGGACACGCCAGTACTTTGTGAAAATTAGTGTTTATTTGTTTCGCCAAATCGCTTCGGGTCTCCGTACTTCGGTGAGGACCAAATGTCAATGGATGCGAGAATATAGAAAGAGATGAAGGAAAAGAAATTGAAAAATACGTGTGGTGAGCAATTAGAAAGTTGATTATTCACAACGTTTCATAAACCTAAATTTATTTTTAATTATGCAATTTAATATTTAATAATATTACAGAATGTGCAATTATGTGTTGTAATGAAATTTATCAAATTCATTTGTTTCGTTGGACTCTATAAATCTTTCGGATAGCTACGACGACAGATAAATTTATTTTTCTCAAATTAGATTTCCTCTCAGTAATAATTATTTTTAAAGCGTCAAAATCGAAACTTTTGAGAAATTCGATATATTCGGGTAAACGAATTTTCCCTGTATTGGTCTTGTTTGTATTAGGCGTACAACTTTGCATTCGTCATTTTTTTTTCCGAAATTCGAGGCTTTATTGTAAAAAACTCGTTATACATTTATGATTCAAAGAATTGTGCATCGCTGGCCACTATTTTCTCCCATCTTTCGGACAGCGTACAAATCCAGCGTTGAAAAATCTGGTAATCTTTTGAAGCGATCCACGATCAATCCAATTTTTTACTTCTTCAGAAGACCCGAATTGCTGGTCAGCCAGGTCGTGTGCCATTGATCGAAACAAGTGACAGTCAGAGGTAGCAACGTCTGGAGAATACGTCAGGTGGGGCAGGACTTCTCATTTCAACGTTTCCAAGTATGTCTTGATCACTTTCCCAGCATGGGGTTGAGCATTGTCATGCTCCAAAATCACTCATGGCTTTGAGGCGTTTTGAAATTGCTTGTTGAGTCACTCCTAATAATTGTGCCAATTCTTCTTGACTTTGACACGAGTCGTGATCAAGTAATGCCTCCAATTTTGCATCTTCGAAAACCTTCTCTCTTTGACGTCAAAACCACCGTTTTTGAAGCGTTGAAACGACTCACGACACGTTCTTTCACTAATAACGGCCTCTTCATAAATATTTGAGAGCAGTCGATGAGCCTCAGCCGCAGATTTCTTCATATTGAATCAGAAAATTAAAACCTCCGGCAAATGACGAGAATTTGGCTTGTAAACTGACATTTTCAATCGAGAATAACTTTATGATTCAGACACAAATCGATTAATGTTTCTATGGGGTTACGTTAAGCCGTCCATAAGAAAAGGGCGGAATCAAAGTTGTACATCTAATACAGAACCCAAATTCACACAGTTTCGACCCTGCGCACATCGACTGTACCAGTATACCAGTTTTTACAAAATCTACCAGATTCAAAATAACGTAACTGTACACATTATCGACCTCTGCTCATTGCCGATTGCATTCAGACTCTACACATCACCGACTGTACACAGCACCAACCCGACCTGGCTCTACTGAACACAAATAACGCATAAAACGATGTCGCCAAAAGAGATATTCGACAACTGTACATTGTGCGATCGCACACATTACGATTCAATACGCGTCGTGTTACGTGTGCATCGAATGTAAATATAATATAGTCATTGCGCAAGTGTCTAATGCGCACGTATGTATGTATACAAACGTAAACGTGTTTGAAATTCCTGTGCAGTGGTTACAGTGACGTTGAGTCAAATATTTGTTTCTGCTGTATCACTTTATACGTGGTTTTTGCTTAGTTCAGTCATTTTTGGTCGATGCTGTGTCTAATTGGTAATATGTACAGTTGCTGATGTGTAGAGTTGGTATGTCGCAGCTGTGTCGAATTGGTGATGACTTGACACGGTTTCATCGTGTCGATAAAACGTGCAGCTTCGTCATTTTGAATCGGGAACGTTTTACCAAAACTCATGTACAGTTGATGTGTATGAGGTCGCGGTCGTGTAGAGTTGAGTTATGTGCAAGCGAGACGTAGCCGAAAATGTCGAGTTTGGAATTAGTTTGAATCGCAATGATCGGAGACGAAAAATCGACCACCCGTTGTACTTTTCTCGTGAGCCTACCCTTTGTACTCCGAGCATTCGATGCATGTTTCGATCGATCGGCTATTGGCAAAGATATCGACACACACGAGACATTCATAGTCTGGTGTCACTGATGTGCGTTTTTCATGACTCTCCCGAACTTTTCTCGAGCTCGTGTTATGCTTTTTAAAAAAAAGTTTAAGTTTGTTAAATTATATATAAATGTTGAAGTAACCACAACAAAATGTTCCAGTAAAAAATGTTTAATTAATATTTCAAAATAAAAATAGAGAAATTTAAAAAATTGAACAAAAACGTTTAAATGAATTTTTTAATGGTAAATGATGCGTAGAATACGTTTATTGTGTCGTGTGCTATATTACAAGGCTATCGGTCAGTTAATTCGTTTTTATTCTTCAATCCGAATGTGAACACCAAACGATGGAACTGCCCGACATTATTAGTAGGTAGAAGAATACTTCCAATAACGATACAGCGCTCCAGCATGTAATCAGTGAACTCCGATCAGAGTATTTGATAGCTGCCATAGAAATTGTTGCAATTGCCCTCATTCACTATTTTATGCATCGATGGGCTGTTTCATAAACAAATCGGAAAGACATGATCAAATATCCCGTTAAAATTGGAGCTTGAAAGTCCAACGTTCCACATATCCACGGCTTGTGTAGCAGATTTAAACATATTCGTTGGGATTATATTTTTTACTGTATAAAAAAAATTGTACTCACGGAGGTGAAAAAGTGAAATGTTATCTTTAAAAAAGGGAAGAAACGTCAGTGGACGGAAATTTTTTTCAAGTACTTGGGTACGATCCCACCGATTGTAAATGCTCCTGACGCAATTGGCCTATTCTGCAACTGACTTTACTCTCTTCTACTCTAATATTTAGATGACACCTGAGTTTTTGAAATAATTGACCAAAGCCCCTGATGGCCGGAGATAGCGGTCAACAGATGTCAAAATGATCAGAATCGCTCGTGACGCGATCGACCGACGATGCAACTGACCTTACTCTTTTCTTCTCTAATATTTCAGTGATACCTGATTTTTTTTCAAATATCTGACTAAAGCCCCTGATGGCTGAATTAACTCGATAGAATTACGTTTTACCTCAAAATTTCTTTCCAATTACGCGAATTTCAATAGCGGCAACGCTCATCAACAATGGCGCTAAGAGATGGGAAAAGTAGAACAAAAAATAAAAACGAGTGAAGGAAATAGAAAGCGGAAGCGTTGTAAATAATTGGCCACCGCAGGAACATAGACCCGCTGGAATACACGGTGTGGGAGCGAGGGAGTTGCGTCAGTGCTGCTGGCCCAATTCCTCGAAAAGGATCGATGGGGGTGAGTAGTACACGTACAGGGTACCGGTGCATCGGAGAAGCGAGCAGAGGATGAGAGATAGACCGAAGGAAGTGGCAAACCAGAAGAAGAAGTACAGACAGAGGGGATCGGGCAGTGGGTATGAAGCACGTAGCCGGAAGGATGCTTCGGGAAAATTACCAAGCCGTCGGAGATTCCGGCGAGGCACACGCCGAGAGTAAAGCATGAAAAGCGGCGGAGAATCGGTACGGCCAGCACCGACTCGGCTCGGGTTTCGTCGATGAACGTAGAGCTTCAGAAGCATGTAAAGCTGAGGGATCGGGCAAATCACGAGAAACTTGGCTGGATCGCTTCGCTGTTTGATGAGAATATGCATCACCGATAGCGAATCGGATGAAATGGGATGTCCAAGATGGAAACGGATAGAGCGGTAAAACTTTAACTAGGTAAATGCACTGATATTTATGTATCGCTTATCAAAGCGAACTCTGAGATGAGGGTATCTGTATCGTTCGTTAATTGTTGCTTTGTTACAATTGTATACCATTAACATCGATCTTTATATTTTTATTGCGCGTAACGAAACCAATTGTACTATTTGACACGTACTGTAGCTATTTATTATTAAAAGGACGAACAGAGATATTTTATGAAAATACATCTGCAAGACAAAAATAACTAATTTACAGACAATAAATAACCCTCTTGAAATAACAATAATAATAATAATCAGCGGCTTGATTGCAACGGAACTGTGAGATAGTTTGTCAACAAACGTCAAGCATTAAAATGGAGCCCTGCATAACGCTCATCCAATATTACCGGCAAAAATATTAAAACAATTGCGTAGTAATTATAGAGAGTAAAGAAAAATAATGTGTATTGTATAATGAGCACGGAATAACGAGTGGAGCTAATACCCCAGTGTAGCTAACTACTAGCCGTGGCTAACTACTTTCACTTGTGACACGCTGTGCTAGATACTCCTAAGCATTACGCGACCACATTTCAGTTAATCCTTTTTCATTTAACAAGAAAAAACAGTAGGGACGGCGACCTCCCTGTGCGTGCGCGTATATGTGTTTAATTTTTTTTCTTTTTCAATGTTTTGCTGTTGAGCGTGCTTCTCACCATCAATCGTTCGTGACTCGTAACTTGGTGTACATACCTAGTTCGCTATTAGATAAGAGACGGCTCGCGCAAGTCGAGTCGTTCCAGGCAGTCAATCAGTCACGAGAGTGCCATATGTTTGCCTCAAAGAAATAGCTTGAAGGCTCGAGTAGCTTCTAGTAATTGGACGACGAAAGTATAGTGACGATAACAAAAAAGCATGCGATGATGAGTTCCGGTTTTTTTATTACGGAATACGGCTACCGATAGGACTCGAACGAAGAATATGGTGAGAGGCACGACTATGATCAGAACCACATATTCATAAGTAAAGTTCAAAGAGTACTTTGTGTAGAGGACAAAGTGAAAGAATTCGTCACAAAAAAATTATATTAATGAAAAATATATGAATTTTACATATTTAATAATTAAAAATATTTTTTTATCTCATTAAGCATACGAATTACGTTCTTTAGTAAAGATAGATAACCATTACCCGTAGAGAAGATCCTATAGGTTGGCGAGAATCGCGAGGAAGCATGTGCAAATTTCGTATTTGCACGACTTTTTTCGATATTATTTTTCATTTTAAAAAATTGTAAACACGGATAACCGTTTCGTACAATCTACCGTAGGAGATTGTTACGTCCGGACTAATAACCCATTTTTATGGAGCATTTAATAGTTGGAGATTAATTGTAAAATTTTTTCTTTAACCACGCATACGTAGATCAGTTCTTGTGTGACCTAGTAATGCTTATCACTGCTGGGTATGTACCTTTCGCATAGGTCAACTGTCCCACGCTACCCGTTTTTTCCACTCGTTACCTTTTTTTCACGATATTGTTGCGCAGTGCTTTCAGCAATGTTTTGTTTAATTGTTAAAACTGTCCATCTCCGGGGGTAAATCATAACGATTAACCATCGTAACAGCTGAGTCAACAGTTATATTCCGTATGTTCGACCATTAACAATAGTCTTACGCAGTGAATTCAGACATTTAACCTCTATCGTTCTTTCAAACTCCTTCATTGTGCTATCATTGTTACTTGTTATTTCGCCTCATTTTATAATACAATTTGTTGTTATTTTAATGTTTCGGTGTAAATATCTTATTTCTCTTTCCATCATCAGATTAACTTCGATCCCGAACCAGGACATTCTGGCTCAAAACGAAGATAAAAATAGATTATTCTTCGTTGCATACCTTTTATAAAATCCAGGACGTAACAGGGATCTTTGATACAATTTTCTTTACCGTACAATAAAAAAATTTTAAGTTTTAAAAATTGTAAACGATGAACACCTTTCCTTTCTTAAATACATTTTTAAATATCATCCCTCAAAGTCTCAGTCCTTTGATTCCTATGCACACACCGAACAGTCAATCCTATCTCAAACAATATTATCATTATTGTATTCAAGTTTCCCATAATTTAGAGATTCTCTGTCTTTGATCTTATAAAGGCATAAACCGTGCTTTATCATATTTCATTACCTACTTGAAAATTCATGCCTCGCGTATTACGTTTAGAATATCATTTCCCGCGTGTATATCCGTACATGTAGATACGTAAGGTTCTATAAATTCGTCTGAATTACATTTCAGCATGTTATTAATCGATGTTCAAATTCTCAAATTCTGTGATACCAAGAAATACATACATTTGCGTATTATCGTTGATCTATTCGTGAACATCATCACCATTACATAATTTAAAGGTTCCACCAATTGAGCAATGTCTTGTTATTTGGTCTTGCCAAGGTATACCGTGCTTTATCTTTATAACTCGTTGAAACGTATATAAGTTTTATTTAGAGAATGAGTCCACCGATTTTAGTTGAAAATGTGTTTTATTCTGTTTTATCGATCAAATAAATTTTATTAAAAATTCAACACGTGTCATTATTTTTAACGGTGCTGTAATCATGTAAAAAAAATCTACAGATCCGAATATAAATAATTGTAGAATGAATCGAATTATCTCACTATTACCTTCCATTTGTAAAAATGAAACTTCGCCTACATTTATTATATTCGGATCTGGTAAGTTCTTTTTACATTATCAAAATATCGTTACGTACAATCAACCGTAAGAGATTTTTTATACAATTTTCTTAAGCGTACAAAAACAAATGTTTTTGTTTGCTAAAAAAAAAAAAAAAACAAACTGTTTTCGTGAAAAAAGAATTTCTCAAAATTTTAATGTCAAAGTAATTGAAAAGTCCCAAATGATCGAGAAATCTTTTCTTTTTTTTTTTTTTTAATGTACGTGCGTGTGTGCGTGCATGCGCGCACGCGTGTGTGTAAGTGTGTGTATGATAAGTTTACAAAATTTCAATTGATATATCTCGAGAGCGGTTAACTCGATCATCTTGAAACAGTGCACATGGGTTTGGTCGCAACCCTCGTTAGTTTTTTGCAATTTAAGGCCAAATCGCCAATGGATGTCTCATTTTATGGTTGTTTAAATTTTTCAAAAAAAGCATACACGCTCTCTAACTTTCGTAAATTTTTAGCTATCGTGTTGACACTTTCTACAAGAATAGGCCAGGGAATAAAGTTGTTCGGTATTGAGTTTGGCAAAAATCGATGGAAGCATTCGTATTTTATGAAATCATGAATTTTTGTAATTTTTTGTTAAATATAATTTTTTGCTCCAACTTTCGTTAATTTTTATCAATCAAACTAAAACCTGGGATACAGTTTGGCTAGGGGACGAGGATACTTGGTCTTGAATTTGGTGAGAATCGATTTAGAGGTTTAAACTTTATGAAATTTGAAATTTTACTTATCTTTCAATTGTATTGAAAAATTTAATACCACTCCCTCTATGAGGAATCCAGAATTGATATAATCATTACCCGTCGAGGAGATCCTTATCGAGAATTACGAAAAGGCAATATGCAAATTACAAATTTGCACGCCTTTTTTTATTGTAATCGGTGGACCCCTCCCCCCTTAAAATACACTTCAAAATGTTATCCCTCAATAATCCAGTTCTCTGATTCCTATGCACACACTTGCCTACTATCGTTAATCCGCTCTTAAACAATATTATCATTATTTAATTTCGCGTTTCCCTATAATATAACGATCCTTTATTGTTTGATGTTTCAAAGGTGTATTGTGCTTTATACGATTTAATACTCACATATACGTATAGCATATGTGCGGAATGCTTGTGAACTATTCTATGCCTGGATAAATGAGGGGCTAATTAAATCCCACCGAATTTATAATCAACTTAACTGTCAGCAGTGTTCGCATACGTTTCGTGACGGCTATATGCCGCTTTTTTTATGAAGCCCGTCGAGGGTAATCCCGGCTATCAAGGATTATAATAATTCGATAAGTCGTGACTTTGATGTGGCATCACCCGGTATCTCGTATCCATAAGTGTCGGTGATCCATTGCCATACAGCTTTATTCAAAAGTCGACAGTAAATAGTACAATAAACCGTTGCAAAGTAAAATTTTGCACGCTGGCTTTTTGGACCTTCGTCCACATATTTTTCTTCTTAATTATTAACTTTTTCTGTACGTTTTTCATTCATCCTCATCTTAATCTAAACCACTTTTCTGGACGTAGCAGACTATTATGAGAATTCTGATATTCAAGTTTTGCACATTTTACTTTTATAAAGACAAAGCTTTTATCTTTGAGGAAGTGAAAATGTTTAATTCCAACGAAAAATCTTTATTTGTGGCTTATCACTTTTTTGCTGTTGTTAAATTAGCAGTAACCGATAAAAAATTGACAAAAAGCTAGTGTTCTCTCTATTTGCAAATGATTCGTAATATTCAGACATCATATAGATATCTCGGGTTACAGTTCCTTGAAATGTGAAACAGCGTGATATACCTACATGCTTTGCAAATGGTTTTATATCACCGCTTACGCGTTTATCGTTATTCTTAAAAGCAACGTTTTATTGCTTCCAAAAAAAACAATAAATTGTTCAAAGGGTACAAGGCTAACACCGTGAAATGCTACTCGAACGTAACGTAAGTAATGCTCTTACCTTTTATATTAGTAGCTAATTGTCTTTGTACTACGTATTTAACTCTCCGGAATTTTTTATTTCGCATCAAACGCAGCGAAAAAAGCTGAGAAATGTGAAAATTCGAATTATTATATCACTTAGAAATCTTTTGGAAATGCCGGCTAATTGTAAATTTCTGCAAAAGAAAATTGATGAAGCCGTATTATTCTTAATTATTTAAACAGTTTATAAAGAATCTTTTCCTCATAATATCATCTCCACGTTTTGAATAATGTGAATCTTTTTTTAAATTGGTAAATTCCACGATTATTTAAAAAAAAAAAAGCTGCCAATGGCATTTACATAATCCGGAAACACCGAATTTTTAGAGTTATTTACGAGGTGGGTGAGATTTTTTCAATCATAATTTACACGAAGAATATTTAGAGGATCCATTAAGGTGTGCGGCTACACTATATTTCGTTCAAACATTAATAAATCTAAGTGTGTTACGAAGTGTTTAGTTCTATATTCTTTCTATTGTCGTCATTTTTAACACATTTTCAGTGTGTTATTCTTATTAGTATTATTCATATGTAAAATGATATAGCAATAGGAACTATGGGAAACTATATACTTTGTAACGCATCACTTGAATTTAGAATGCCTTTGAGAGTGAGATACCATTTTTTTTCTAACCCATAGAAATAATTTCATTGAACGAAATCAGTTTAATTTAAATCTCGAGCTATTAAAGTGTTGTTCGTCGCCAATGAAATAATATATTTGACTTCATATTATCTTTCATTTGATAAACTCAAAATGCCATGAAATTGACATGAAAATTACTATGAATCAATTGACATTTCATTTATTTCAATTCATCATTTTTGTTTACGTCAACGCAATTTTCATAATATTTTTTCGTAATTACGGTTTCGTAGTACATACACCGAGGAAATAGATTGGTTGGTTCAACTAAACCCAGCGGACACGGACTCTCGAATAAATATTTAATTAGATCAGCGAAGTTTTTTTGTTTATTTATCAGTCATTCTGTTCAGTAGACCATGAGATGATTGAGGTGAACAAAAATGTTGATGCGTTGACTAAAAATTTATTCGTCTACACGTATTCCAATGATTGCGTTTGAATCAACCAATCTATTTTCTCAGTGTATAAACCATAAATGTAATCAAGTATTATTAATGCATTATGTACGGTCCCATGCAAATTAAATAATTAACCTATGGTTCACAGAAGAAAAGGACTGCGTTAGGACTACCAAGCGTTTAGTTAAATATGCGCCAGCTGATTAAGTGGTGAAACCAACCAAGCTATTCGTTATCGCGACCAAGTACTTGGTTTTGTTACACAGTACTTGGTTGTGATAACCAATATATTGATTTGTCTAATAAATGAATCGGCAGATGCATATCTAACCAAGCGTCCTGTTGCAGCGACTTTTCCGTTTATAACGCCGTGTATAACTTCCGTACTTTTAGATTATACTCGACCGTTAAAAACTCTTTAATATAATTTTTCACAGTTGACGCTACCAAGAAAACCATCAGCGTAGAGGATGCCGTTACGTAAATAATTTTTTTGATACAAATAAATGTATATTTGACGTAGGTATTTTATATATATTATTCATTTATCTCAATCGAATAAATCGTTTCTTTATCCCGTTTATAAAATAAATGTCTACCTGAAGGAAATATTATTCTCGCTTTGCGGTCGAGATGCAACGCATTATTTGAATGAAATAAATATTTTTACCGGGGTAAATAAATATTTAATTAAAAACTTGTTGATTCAAATAAGTAATATTTTATCGTTGTAAATACTTACAAGGAATTAAATACAGAAAGCAACCGAAGACTACAAGCGAAGTATATTTTTACACATTTTTTTCCAGAGGCTACGCTTCTACTATGTATAACAGCAAACGTATTATTCTGGATATAACAGTGACGCACTGAGAAAAAATAACATGACAGGTTAGTGAGTAGAGTGTGCTTTACTAATGAGTCTACATGAAATGTAGACGTTCCCTCGAGGAAATCCATATTTGTGTAACAGCTTGCTAACATTTCTGGGTTCTATACCTATAAGAACATGAAAGAGCAGTAGTCGTTGCGAGGATTAGTCAGCCAGTAAGTACTTTCAGCAATACTTTCCACGCAATAGTAACGGCTCGTTGAAATCCGACCGTTCTAGTTCTCTGTCTCTCTCTCACTGCAGGTGGCAAATTTTCAATATCTTTGCCACGCGATTCACTCACTCTTCCGTCCACTGTGTCTATATGTTCTTGCTTTTTTCTCCCTCAATTATTTCGTTGGTATATGTATATGCGCTTCTGGGGGCAAAGCAAGCCGAGTTGCACCAACAGCGGCGCAACCCATCACGTCCATCGGATTAGAGATTAATCGGGGAGCTGGTAGGACACTGACAACCACTACCAATACTCTACGGCAGGAGGCGAAAGGTTTTACGGGATAAAATAAAAAAATAAAAGAGAAAGAGAGGAAAAGTTTTTATGACCAATATAATCGATTACTGAGGGATGTAGAGGTATATACGTGGTGCAAGGTTGGCGTGAGTGTAAAGGTAGTTTCCTGGTCTCGTGCAGCTCGTTCGACGGCATTTTCGTTCGAGAGATTTTCTCGAATCGAATGTACGAGCTCTACAGCATACCTCGTACACCTGGGACAATCCGGCACCAGGAGCACTGGTACTATACCACCGAGGCTCTATCCATGTCGTCTCACTTGCACCATCGAAACTCTCCTTAAATCCTCTCGCTCGCTATGTGAACCGTCCGCGACGCCCAGGACTACTGCAACTGCTACTCATCGCTATATACTTACTGTGCGCTATTGGTCCTCACACACTAACGAGGGTATTTGTACGCCATCGTTCTGTACTCGTGTCTGACCAATTCCTGGTACCACTACTACGTATATACTGGCATACGATACACGATACAGTCAATTTTCCCATAAGAAAACACATACTTTCAAATGCTTCTATAAAGTTTACATTTTTTTCTCTGTATTATTAATTTTTTTAAATATTTCTTCAATTTTATTTTATCATCGATTTATCATGATCCTGGATAGTCGATTGGAAAAATACACGCTACACTATATACCACTCTTTGCTCTTTGGTAAGTACAACTCGGTTCATTTTTTACACATGTATTGTATGTGCCATACGAGCGAGAGCACTTTCATTATTGTTGAAAATGTGCGACCTTTGAATACCTCACACTTTAACCGGTTGTCATGGTTCCAAGTTTCTACTTTTTATTTCTCACGCAGGCTCTTTGTAGAATGTGCCGGAGAAAATTAATTTAAAAAAGTAATTACTACATTTGAAATAAAATTATTTAAACGAAAAATAAACTTTTAAATTCCTTACACGTACACCGTAGTTAACAATTTTTTTGGGTATAATTCTTTCGCACTGGATTCCAGTAGAGTTACACAGATTCCCCCTGATCCCGATTGGAAACTAAGGCATTTACTTTTTCACATCTTACATTCGACTTTCATCTCAACTAGAGTTAAATGCAATTGACCTCGTCATATACTTCCTTCCATCATATTGCGACACGTCATACGTTATTAGATAAATGTATCGTCTATATTCCTACTTCTATCGATTTACGAGAAATTCTACTCTACTTTACCCTATACACGTGATACGCATACGTATCCGCATCTTGCCTCAACTGGATACTACATAGTTTCCCAAATCCATGTACCTGTGATTATCGGTTAGGTAAACTCTCCATACGATATATTCCATGTACAGTATATCTGTAGACGGTAAATTGGAATATAGTACATTTGGACAGTCGAGCCGGGAGGCCGGTTGGCCCACATTCCTCAGTTGCAGGGAGAAACGAGTGAGCGATTGAACCGATCCGAGTTGTATACGAGTCAAGGAAACAGAACGACTCACAGCCATCCACCACTTTACTGTGATTCGAGACGACAAATCGCAGGGCGCAAAGGGATTTTCCTCTCGAACACACACGCACACGTTTATACTGTGCACTATGCGTATACGTGTTTCAGAGAATTTCAATTCATCTTATTTCGATTGGACATCGTGAGCCAATGAACTCGATCCTTTAAGGCAAACGATGCGAATAATGACACTCAAGATACTCGAACGCGACGGATGAAGGGCAACGAGCGTGAAGAACGGCCAATAAAGGGAATGAAAGATTCTGAGATAAAATCCTCTAGCGGAAACCTCTCGCTGTGTCCTTCAAGACGCATCTTTACTATTTCTACATTATTATTATTATTATTATTATTATTCAATATTTTATTATTATGCTTTGGTTCACTTGCGTTAATCATTGTGTTCTCGTCGCTCGTATCTCTCATGTTGCTCCAGTCATTTCTATGTGCTCTGCTGCATATGATGAGCTCTCGACGTTGATCGCAAGCACGACTTTCATAAATTCAACGTAACCCCCTCCCCTAACTCTCGACCGTAGTTTTGAAATGAAGAGGAAATTGCTTCGACGTAATTACCGTACGCGACGACACGGAGACTATGGTATAAGTCGTATAACGATTTACGATCAAACGAGAGAAGAAGAGGTTACTCGGTACAGAGAGAATCGTAGAAGAGCGACATCGCGATGGCGTTGAAACGGGGCTGCCTTTCTCCCTCGGGCTAACCGTTCTTTCCTCGAGTCTATTAGGAAGTTTTTATAGGGTAACTCCGTCTACCTCTGACACACGACGTCAGGGGATATTCCGTCGACAAAGTCCCGGACGATGCCTCGCCAGGGAGATGATCGGAATATAGACCGAGGTGTGCGCTCAACCGCACTCTGCATCGGTGAAATTTCGTATGGGGGGGGGCTTGTCTCTTACCCCTCAGTGAGTTTTTGCGCGTTTTGCGATGCACCCTTGTAAAATGCCTCATTTACCGAAATTGAACGAGCACCGCGTGACCAGAATAAGTAGGCGTTGATTACATGTTGAAAATTTTTTTAAAAAAAACAGTCGACGGCTGTCTTCGGTAGTTGCTGATCGTGACTAATAATATTGGAAATCTCTGTCGCAAGATTACTTTTATACAATAAACTGCGTAAATACTAACATATTCAAAAATCGAAACATGACGTTGTACATCAATGTCAACGATCATAATTAGATCCATCCACGAGAGACAATCTTTAAAAGAAAAGTCAATTCTTTGGAATTTCAAGCGAGTAGCGAGCCTAGTGATTTTTGGAATAGACTATCAAATACTCCGGTATTATTACAAATTACAAATCGATTAGAAAAAAAAAACCAAGGTCTATCGTGGAGGGCTTTACAAAATACAATTTTTCCAATTCCAACGAAACGACAAGCTTGCAAACGGAGAGAATACATTACCATACATCTAGAGATGATTTCAAATCAAATTGAAAAAAAAAAAAGATTCTTCGAGGAAACTAGTGAAATAAACGTTTTTTTTTTCGAGAATGAATCATCGTTTAATAATCACTGCTCGTTTTCGGAATGTCTTTAATCTTATTTAACCGTTTTAGCGCCACGCAGTACGATCGCGCTGTTTGCGTACTGTGGTGAACTACCCCTGGCACTAAAACGGTTAAACTCACAAAATAAATAATTCTTCGTAATCTAAGGTACACGAATAAAAATACTGAAAAACACAATTCGTTACATTCTAATTATAGGATATTGTACATTGTATTGTTTCGAACCGTTTGTATCTCTGCAAATGTAAAATTTTTATTACGAGAGTAGTGTTTAGAGATCGAAATACTATGTCACGTCGATGTCATGTTTACGACCCATTGATCTATGTCATTGAGTAAATATTTCGATTGTTCCTTTTTTTTAGAAAAATATCTAAAGTCACCGAGAGAAGAAATCCTGAATCTAAGGATCGTGGAATATCATTTACGATCTTCCCAACAAACGTCGGGAAAGATTATCTCTCTGACGGTAGTAGATTTAGCTTTCCCACTGGTTTAGCCACCAGAAGGATAGTTGTGGAGCAATAATGGCAGAAAAAAAACGACGTAGTAAAAGAAAGAGAATAAGATCGCGAAATCTTTCCACCGATTGATTCGATTTTGGGGATATCCTAGGCGAGTATGAGGTGATGGCTAGAAACACGATAAGAATACAGAGTCGAAATCGAAAGGATCTCGTCGTCGAAAGAGGCAAAGAGGGATCTTTCAAGCTGCTGGTAGGGACATATATATATAGTATAGCGATAGCGAGGTTATGGTGACAGTGGTGGCGATACTCCTCTGGTATACTCTGCTGCTGCTCCTTCTGGTGTAGTCCAGAGGGAGTGTTTTCTCATTCGAGGACACTTTTTCTACGAATCCTCTAGGCGATCTGTACCAGCAGCTTACTACGTTGGAACGCTGTACCCCGTTGGGTTTCCTTGAATTTAGCTTCACTGAAGAAGCTCGCTTTCTTATATACGTACACCATTCTGTCCAGGGAAAAGAGTCTGCGAGAGAGTCTGGGATATTTATACTATGAAATACTCTTGAAAATTCATCCCATACTTTGGATTGCACATAACAGAGTTGAGCGCCTCTCGCTAGTTTTAAATATCTTTTATTTATCAAATGATTTATATAAAATAAATGAAAGAATAGATAAACCGAAAGCCCGTATTCCAAAGTAAGAAACGAGTTCAATTGTGATAAGTACTATCTATTTCCTATACTAGAGTATCGGATAAAACGATGAATGAATCTTGAAACAATTGTAAAATATCGATCTGTATTATATCAATGCTTTAGCTAATCGATTTATCATTGTGCGATGTTCAATTGTCCAGATTCAATGGCAGTATTACATTGTACAGAGCTCAACGATTTAGACAAAAGATATCGAACAACAACAAAAAAAAGACATAACCACGGACTGTTTTAATCCATTTTTTGTATTCCCCTACCGTGCACAATTGGACCTGACACCAGGGGTCCCTTTCGTTCGCTCTATTTTCCATCCTTTCTTACAGACCCTTTCCCCGTGGTTCGATTCTATAGCGCAAGCGAAACGAATAGAAAAATGAAGCGTGTAGTAAAGGGTATGAGTGAGCCGAGCAAGGCCGACAGGACCGAGCAACTCGGATGGGAAGCTCTCGAGAAGCGGCCTCGAGGAGACGAAGAGAGCTTACATTCTCTCGACGCCAATGGAATTTACGAGACACCACCGCGGCAGCAGGCAGCAGGGATCCGGCAGCGAGAACAAGCACGAGTCGAAAGAGAGCTTCGCGGCGCGGTGTGTAGCTCGTTGCCAGACTAGAAGAGGTAAGTAAGACAAGGCGCGCGTTCGCCCTCGCTTTTACCCGTACTGTATAACCTGCAACCGTGAAAACTCGTTTGAAACACCCGCTTCATAGAAGCTCACGGATAGTTCGCCTTCTCTTATACGTACGGTGTAGCGAAGCATCACTCGTACCGTAGCGGTATACCTGCCTCGAAAATACGCTCTTACGCTATACACATCGTGTTCTACAATATACATGCATGCATAACGCCTATACATATTTGATATACTACAATGTATATTTATATATCTATTTTGTGTGTGTAGCATATTCTCTCGAGAGTTACAACAAATATTTAGTGAATGTACGCCTGTTTCGCATCGTACTGCAGTCAAGCACAGTATTAGATTTATATGGTATAAAAATATCTACCGCGAATCAACGATCACTAACATAAAAATAAAACCACACACCGGATACGTGAGAATCGGAGGATATTTTTTTTCGTACCGTTGTTATTTGTCAACAAGAGAGCATACACGCTTTTTTCAATCTGAACGCTATGGAATTTCATCTATATTCCGGAAAAAAGCGTACGCCACGTATTCCCATATATACGATTGTATGTACCTCCAATTTTTTTTCCTTCTGTTATTCTGTTATCGAGGCCGTACTTTCAACAGCTTTGCGGTGGTTAAAAATCGAATGAATGAGAAGCAGATTCGGTATGATGAAAATATAAAATCAACGGGTCCACGGTCGATGCGATACTGGAGAGATAAATGTGAATACTCGATTCCACTAGCTATCGATTGGCACTTGTGATGCGGCTGCTCTTGCTGATTGTGTTGTCGCTCGAGGCTAGGATTGGTTCACTGTGATTCAGTGTATACGACAAAATCGAAACGATATTCCGTGTAGAAGTTGATTCTCCGTTGCTGCTGGCTTTCTTCTTACCCTCGACTCCAAGTCCCAGCTCTATATACTGCTCGAATGTCGTTACGTTTCTTGAAACCTACGAAACTACCTCACGCCACCCTTTTTCCTCTTTGCACTCTTACTTTTTCGCGTATGTCTCTTTTCCGAAACCAGGACAGACAACCGGATTCGATTTGTATCGAGACTATACGATATTTATGTTACATATGTTGTACATAACGGTAGACACTCGTATGTACACGTAGGAAAGGATCAACTTAAAATTATCATATAACCTGACAAAAATTGGTAACTGTCAGCAGGTAGTATTTTTAGTAACGTCACCTGTCAACAAGTGTCAGATTGCCTGATTATTTTTACAGGAAATATCTCTAATATAAAAGTATATTCCCTCCGATTTCCAAACCCAGATATTGCAATTCTCCCTTCCCAGGCCTGAGGATAGGGGGTTCAACGATACGATCGGAGCGGGATGGAAGTACCAATAATAAAGACAGGGGAGGTTCAATGTTAAATTACTAGGGTGCTCATCGCCAGAGCCCCACGAAACTCTAGTTTCTATATACAGTGTGTTGCATATTTAAAGAATAGATCAGAAAATATGACTACGGCTCGCGTATTGATAACTAACAAACGAGAGACAATTGACATAGCAACGATCCGAACAGACTATTGAACATGTCTACCACGAAGGCCATCGAGTACGGCTCTACCAGAGCGTACTCGATGGCGTACGTCTCGATGGAAGTACGTCTACCAGAAACGCGGTATACGTTTCAGGACGAATATCTAGAGTCCGCAGTCAATGTACCCTCGCAAAAAAATATCTTCGTTTTTTATTCACGCGAATACAGCAACATGGTAAAAATGATTATAAAATTTTTACATTTGTTGACCGGTGGCGCTATAGTTTCATACAACCAGACAACTATAGCAGTTTTTTTTTTCAGATATATGGTAATTCTACATCTTTCTATCTGTGTATAGACATAGATCTGACTTGTAATTAAACAGCCGAGCACAGAGGAAGCTGGTGATGTTAGCACACAATCCGCTATGACGTATTTCGTATGTATACATACATATGTATATGCTTTAACTATTGCAGGATCAGGGGTAGGCAATAAGGACGCCCAAATCCCTCACGAATTCCAGAACCACGTGCGCACATATGCGTTAGGCACTGCGTACACCCGTAGGCAGCGTGCACATTTGCTTGTACGTTAACCACAAGTGCGTTTCTCCCACGTAGGCATCACGATGTATACCAGAGTTTCGTGTACTTTCATCAAATTCGCGGGCGACCTAATGCCCTTATCCCGTACGTTCTGCACTTCTGACAACTGCTAGATCGTGTAGAGAATATGTCAATTTGTCTGTACGAGAATAGGGTTAGCCAAGAGAGAGAGAGAGAAATAGTATGTGAAAAGCTTTAATGTCGCTTCTGTTCACCAAATGTGTTTTGAGGTTCTGATATATGTATTGTGTATATGTACATACGTCTGTATGCATAGTGGTATTTACCGAGTAGTAATTGCACGGTACTGTGTACCTGTGGCATATCTCTGCATCAAGCTATACGGATATTCCAATTCATTGACTGCTTTGATCGTGTCATGTCTAGGTTACTCTGTAATTTGCCTTGAGATAAATCCATCTGTCTCCCGGGAATGAAAATTATATTTGGTAATTATGAATAATTTGGTCACATAAATATATTCAAAATGGTAATTACATTCGTTTGAATATTAATAACGTATAATTGGCAGAATCTGATATTTACTATCAGTGTATCAATCTCTCAAGTATTCGAGACTTTGTGCTTGCAACGAACAACCTTCATTACTTTTTGTTTATATCAAAAATACGAACAGGAGTAATTAATAACAAGGTCATACTCTATTTTTTTTTTTAATTTATCTGACACGTTTAGAAATTTAATGAATAGTTAAAATATGGCTACTGCCAAGGGTAGCGATGTATATTTACGGCGAAGTTTTTAAGGGATTAATAGAGTTTTAGTGGTTAACATAGTTCGCTTTCTCTCATGATTTTGATTTCTCCATTTTCAGTTGCGCCCTAGCTGTGAAATACCGGATATCGTAACCCGGCCGCAGCCGGAAGCTCGTTAAGACTATAATTCTCGAGAGGAATGAATTGAAAATTCCTCTTTTCGAGAAGAATCAATTGAGAGGAGATTAAATAAACATTTGTGTTCATGGAAAATGAATTTCTTTTTTCATTCTATTTAATATTAATTTACATTGTTACGTCCTGGCCATTTCTCCCAACATATACCTTTTATTACTCCGTCTATTATTACTTCACATTGTTACCCAATTAAAACCTTTATTTTCCGCGATCCCATGATTAAGTATCATTTGTATTCTCAAAGACTCTTTCTTCTCTACAAGACTCAAATTTCAACTATCAATTAAAGGAAACCGTCCAGATGCTAACCATGCGATTACACTGGTGTTGATATGAATTATCTGCTAATCCGCTCACGGAATACCACACCGAGAGAAAAGATTTCATTGATTTGAATAAATTGGCACATTACAATTTCTTTTATCGAATCAACTATTATTCAAATGAATAATACATTTGAAATTACCATTTTAACGGGAAACTTTATTTATTTTTTCTAATAGTATTGTATCAAGAGCGCAAAACCGGCTAAACGTCGATTCTTAGATTATTATCCAAATGGAGAAGTTTTTGAAGGAGGCTGGTATTCGTTATTACATTACTACATTCGAAGGTTGTACTATTTTTTCCCGGTTAGTACGGCTAGCATGCAAAAATAAAACATAACCTATAATATTATCATAGATGTGCGTCACGACCTACTTATAGACACATTTAAAAAGAAGCTGCAAATTGAAACTTGCAAATTGCTTACTCGAGATTCCGCACGATGCTCAAAGTCCTCTTTATGATATCTTCCTTAATTTTTACTTCCTCATAGAGGAAGCTTTGAGCATCGTGCGGAATCTCGAGGAAGCAATTTAAACGTTTCAATTTGAAGCTTACTTTGATAGATTTTGAATTTCATAAAATCCGAACCCTTTCACCGATTTTTCAAAATAGTGTATTCGTTTTACAAAATTCTGCCCAATTATTCGAAATTTCCAATAGTTATAAGAATTCGACTTTTTTTTCAAAATTTTCGAAAAAATCAACATTTTGTACCAACTTTACGTTTATAAAACTGTAATAAAGAAAAAAAAATCAGTTTAATATCTTGAAATTTGTAACGATTAGAGCGATACGACGATTTTTCGAAAAATTCGAAAATTTATCAAATCCGAACCTTTCGACCGATGTTTTCCGAATTCAATACGAATAATCCTTTCATGATTCTCCATTTATACACAAAAAAATAGCCGGAAATCTTAAAATTTACGAAAATTAGAGCGATCACAGACATCTTTCGAAAACTTCAAAATACCGTTAAATTTGTAGTTTTTTTAGTCATTTTACGCTTTTAGCAAGTTTGAGCGCTGTAGCTTAAACCCTTCTCGAGTTATAGACGTTTCAATTTTACAGCGCCAGAACATACACATACATACACACGCACGCACGCACTCACACACACACATCCGGACATTTTTTATAAATAAGATTTTTCAACGTTTTGGGATCTTTTGAACACGTTGACATTGAAAATTGGAAAAAAAATGTTATCAAGGTCACAAAACTTCCTCTCTATAATGAAGTAAAAATGCCGTGATATTTGAAACGCATGTATCCTCTGATGTTAAAATACCATTATAGTATTTGTTTGTTTGTTTGCTTGTGTGTGTGTGCGAGCATGCGAGCGCGCAATATCATTTTAGTAGGCTTCGATACAATTTTAATTAATTCAATGCCACCGCATTTAATACAATTCGCGATCAATTAAATAAAAGATAGTATTAACTTGAATATATTTTTTCATTGGCGACAATCAAAGTTTCATAAGCCAAGATTTCAATGAAATCTCTTTGATTGAATGAAACTTTTTCTCTCGATGTACGATTTTTCAACATATTCCAACATTTTTCCCTTATTCCGAAACATTATACTTCCAACGCCAAGGCGTCGTCCGAACGCCAGCTGTTAAACTGGACCGAACGCTAGAAATTCGATTTATGCCAAAACATATCTACTCGCGATAACTATTCAACTTTTTTATAATACCGCAAGTCGCAAACCTCGTGCTCTATCAGCATTTTTGGAACGCTTCACGGCCACATAACCCCCTAATTTCTTACCTTTTCATTTCTTCTTCTTTAGCTCGATAACCCTTCTTAATTAGTCTTCATTCATACCTCAAACAATCAACAACAATTTCTTACTCAAGATGTAAGTTTAATCGTTAAGTCTTGGCCATTAATGTTGGCAACCGCGAAATCTGTCTTCAGCATTGTAAGCAATAAGTAAATATTTAAACGCCTGATAATTCAGTATCTGAGTTTTAACTCTTAATCGAACCACGGATCCCTTAATAATAATAAAGTAATGAAGATCTTCCGTGCAGTTATCTCAAGACTGAACAATAGAAAAGGAGGAGACAGGTTGAAATATTCAAGAAGTTGATATTTTGTGGGTAGATAAATTCATTTTCGTGCAATCTATGCATTATTAAAGGCATAAATCTTTATGAAGCTTCTCTACCGCGTTTAAAACCACAAATATATAGAACACTTGTAAGTTCTTAGCATGGCTTAAATTATGATAGTTTTATACTGAGTTTAGGCCTACGGCTGTATCGCTCCTATTTCTTAAACAATGCGAACTCCACAATTGTACACGATTGTTTGAGTGATAGCTCAACTATCATCTTGTCATTGGGAATGACCCGTTGAAGTAATAAATAAATAAATAAATAATCGGGAATTTTTAAAAATGGCCGCGTTCTACATTATTTTACATTTTCTAATTGTTAAAAGTGTGATCAAGATTAGTAAAAATGTGTACAAAAATATGACATTAATTCTATTAATTTATTGCTTCTTTAAGAACGCATTATGCAAGAAATTGTCGTTTCAATGATTAAAAGATATACATGTTTTATTAATTAACTAATAAGCAAATACATGCGAGAAGAGATGCATGAGAGTATGAGAGCCAGAAGGATGAGGACAAAAGGAGACAAGAAATGTAGAGAGAGAAAGGACAAGGGTTTCGAGATACAACAGATGGTGCAGAAAGGTCGTAGGAGAGAGGATACCGAAGTACCTGGTAGGACACTGGACGGGGGAAAGGAAGACAAGGGAAGGAAAGTTTAGGTTAGGAAATGGGATGAAAAATGGAAGGACTGAGTGAAGAGAGAGGAAAGGTTATGTTGAGTATGCAGAGCGGAGGAAAAGTGTGGGAATACGTGACAGAGAGATGTCGGGGAAGGGAATATGAAGAGAGGGGTACATAGGAGAGATTAAGGTAGATTCTGAATGAGGAGGGGCAAGGGAGGCATAGATAAAGGAGCTGAGGAAAGAAAGAGAATAAGTAGAGGAAAGGAGAGAAAGTGGGGAGGTAGGGGAGAGAAATAAAACAAGTCGAAAGATGGAGGAATGAAAAGCAAGAAGCGGAGGTTGGATAGAAGGGAGGCATAGATAAAGGAGCTGAGGAAGTAAAGAGAATAAGTGGAAGAATGGAGAATAAGTGGGGAGGTAGGGGAGTGAAATAAAGAAAGTGGAAAGATGGAGGAATGAAAAGAAAGAAGCGGAGGTTGGATAGAAGGGAGGCATAGATAAAGGAGCTGAGGAAGTAAAAAGAATAAGTGGAAGAATGGAGAATAAGTGGGGAGGTAGGGGAGTGAAATAGAGAAAGTGGAAAGATAGAGGAATGAAAGGAAAGAAGCGGAGGTTGGATAGAAGGGAGGCATAGATAAAGGAGCTGAGGAAGTAAAGATAATAAGTGTAAGAAAGGAGAATAAGTGGGGAGGCTGGGGAGTGAAATAGAAAAAGGCGAAAGATGGAGGAATGAAAGGAAAGAAGCGGGGGCTGGATAGTAGGATGGGTAAAAAATTAGACGGAAGGAACTGTATGATACGAGGGAAGAGATGTAAGAATAAAGTGCGACGAATACGTAGGAGGGGTGAGGGGAGGTGCGATAAAGAGATATAAATATCATATGATGCAAGTGATGTAAGGACGAAGGTGTAAATGCGATACGATCTTACATATTACCGTTAGCGGTACAATCATGACATGGAGAACTTGATCATTTGTTCAGAATATTTCTTGTAGCTATCCGAGGCTGGGTAATCGTAATACCCATCATCTCCGTATATATTCAACGAAATAAAAATTCAGTTTAAAAAGACTCTGAAGTAATCCACAAGCTCTCGAGACCTGAAACATATGCACCCGTATACGGTCACTCAAACACACGTACACATTACAAACTCATTACGACGTTCATTGAAACGAATATACATGACTACGCTTATTGTCGAAGTGCGTTCGAAATGTCCGATGATATTAGGCTTTCCGGAATTTCCAATCACAACAATGCACACGTAACGATTACGCACAGGTTAAAATGTTAGTCCCTTAGCCTCTTGGAAAAGTTACCGTGTTTTTGGACGGTACATCCAGACAAATAGACAGAAATAAGTAAATGTTTTATTTGTATTCCAAGACACTCAAAACATATACGAGTATCTATACCAAATCTGACAGATTTTGCGTTTGGTTACAATATTTTCTCTATTTATAATAAATTATCAGAAATGTCTCCCTTTTGATAAATAAAATGAAAATACATTGAGATAAACATATTGACAAGTAATCGGACAAATGAACATTCTTCTGATTAATGGGACGCATGAAAATTAAGTTCTTCGATAATGCAGAGCGTCGAATGGAAGTTTAGCGAAAAAGTGGAACACGTAAGCAGTCCATATTCCGAAAGTTTTGTTCCTGGCATTCCATGCAATAGTGTAAACTGTTCCAGATTGTCGAACAATTTGGTGGGAAGAGTGGAAACTATCTTGTCAACGAGTAGGCGATCGTATTCATCATAGGCAACACAATGAGACATATAAAAAGTAATTTTTGCATGCGTGCGATCTATAGAATTGACATTCACCCGAAAATTAGAACGCACGACAGAATTGTCTCTTAACGTCCGGGCTAATAAATTCACGTTTGACTGAGCAGTAAAACGCCGGGTCGATAACTTTTCTGAGGGTGACAGCTGTCAAAAAAAATGAATAAAAACAAAAATTTCCGTGCGTGAAGACGTTAGAATGGTCATCCGGTTAAAAAGTGGAATTTGCCGTAAGTAATTTGCGAACATGCGGGCTGCCAGACTGTACCTTTCAGCAGAAGGGTTTAACGCGTAAAAGCAACTTTCGAAGGTTAACGGAGCGAGTGAGAACTCGCAGGCTGGTGAATGAGGAGTTTATGGGAACTTTGGAACGCACGGAAACTAAAGTTTCGAAAATGCGTTCTTCTAAATGAGTGTTGACGGAAAAGTGGGACAGGGGCAATCAACTTCCGGCCCTGCAGGCTGATGGATACGAACTTGTTCCAAAATGGCAAAGAAAAATAATAGAATGATACTGACATTAACACTTTGTTTCCCCATTATTTTTCTCTATTGGTAAAGTCTCCTCCACGACAAAAGTAACTTTTCTCTATCAAAAGTTATGGCATCATCATAGACAAAACTGTGTCAACCAAGACAACGAATTCCAAATCATAGAAAGAATATTTTGTCAACTTTTTTTTAAGACACTGGTGTTTCAAAAATCATTCTGTTAAGGTCGTGCACCAATAAACACGTAGTAACTTGACCGTACTTTCTTTTAATATTTTTCGTGGCGAAAGCACATTTTGCTGCATCGATTGCGACCAATAAAAAAGGTTTTAATCGCTCTATTTACACGATAATTGAAGTTAAAGTTGGGACTTTTTCAATTGCCGTTTTGTTTATATTTAAGTTTGTGTACAGTCTACCTACTTGAAAGTATAAAAATAATATACAGTTGATAAGAGAATGCTCTAATGAACACAATACTAAAATTATCAAGCGATTTGCCGCTCATTTTTTGCTAGTTAACAATTAAAGTTTAACATTTGTTCTCTGCTGACTCTCTCGCACTCATAGGGTTTCCTGTACACGACAACACAATCCAACAGTTTAAAATACCAACATAATTTTATACTAATTCTGAAACTCTTGCAGTGAATAATTTATCAAAATTCATGAATACTCGCATCTTTATCACCGTCTGTTATGGACAAACAAGTTGTAATATAAGAGTTTTTTACAATTTTTGACAAGTGTACCGTTAAGCATTTCGTCAAATGCAATACAATTAAATTTAAAAAAAAACAAAAATGTCTGTTTTGACGATATCGATATTGTTAAATACTAGTAACGTACCCGGCTTCGCCCAGGTTTATTTTTAGTATCGTTACCTCAAATAAAACCAAATGCTATGATTTTCAAATAGAATTTGTATTTATTGAACGTTTAAACATTATCATTGAAGTATAGTTTACCAAAGTCAATCCTTCAACACCTGTGTATAGCTATACCTACTACGAAGAATAACTTTGCTTTTTTAAAAATAAAAATTAAACGTCAAAATTCAATAATACTCTTAGAAAATTCAAATGTCCGTAACTCCTTAAGGACTCAGCTTGAAGAGCTGAAAATAGTTGCGTTGACCTAGAAATCAAGAGACCTTTCCAAAATGTCCAAGATCACCTTCCTAGCACGCTCCGTCTAGGAGGAGTTTAAAGGACGGAAATCCACACTTTAAGAATTATAGTATAGATTAGTATCGTACCCGGCTTCGCCCAGGTTTATTTTTAATGACTTGACTGTTTACTGCTTCACTAAAATGTAAATTGCATTTGAAAATTCATGTAAAACAAAAACAGACATTTCCGTTTGTAACAGACATAGTAACCTTTGCTTTATTTAAAAAGCGCAAGCTATACCTACTACGAAGAATAACGTTGCTTTTTTAAAAATAAAAATTAAACATCAAAATTCAATAATACTCTTAGAAAATTCAAATGTCCGTAACTCCTTAAGGACTCAACTTGAAGAGCTGAAAATAGTTGCGTTGACCTAGAAATCAGGAGACCTTTCCAAAATGTCCAAGATCACATTCCTAACACGCTCCGTCTAGGAGGAGTTTAAGGGACGGAATCCACACATTAAGAATTATAGTATAGATTAAACGGCAAGTGTAACTCAAATGAGTTTTTACTATGTCCGCTAAGGATCGGTCATTTTAATTGCCAGATTTGTATAAACTCGAAAGCCATTGGTGCGATTCTTACGACTTTGGACGGCTACTGGTGGACCACCTTAAATAAAATAAAATAAAAATAACCTAAACAAGTTATTAAACAAATAGATATTCGTTGAAAAAGTGAGATGTTTGAAAAATGACTTCCGAGCATGTAAGCAGTCGAATAAATGTTTCGCAAAATAGTGGGATGCGTGGAAAACCACAATTCCGATCGAGCGGGCTGTCAAGTAGACGTTTGATGGAATGGTGGAATGCGTGGGAAAGCAACTTAAAGAATGAGCAGACTATTGACTGGACGTTTGCCGAAAAAGTAAGACGCGAGGAAAGCAACTATTACGATCGAGTGGACTGCTGTATGAACTTTCGGCGTTAGAGCGGGTGGCGTGGGAAGCAACTTTATGAAGTGAGCACTAGTGAGTCTGTTGAATATACTTTCGGTGGATTAATGGAACGCGTGTAATTGAATTTTTGTCATCGAGCAGATTGTCGAATATACGTTTAGCGGATTAGTGACATACGTGGAAAGGCTACTACTGAAATTAGCATTTTGCTTTGCCATCATTTTTCTCATTCACTTGTTCGCTACAAGAAAGTAAGCAGGCTTCCTCGATAAAGCCTTGCAAGCAAAATAAAATAATTGGATGGATTAAATGAAAGCAAGAATCGTGTGCGGCTATTTTTGTTAGAAAATTGAGATTCTTTTATCCAAATTTAATGGTAAAAAATTAATTAAAACAACTTAGCCTAAGTGGTCAGCTTCGAAACGCCGAATCGCTAGTGAAATATAATAAAAAGTCAAGAAGGATAACAATAACAATTAATCTAATACATAAATTAACATTTTTGTTTATTTGTTTGTTTGTCTACTATGCAAATCTACAGTTTTCAATGTAGAATCATAAAATGTTTTGTACTACCTCATGGTACTCTTCGACCGTAGATGGATTTTTTAAGGGGTTGGTTTCATTTATAAACTTTTACCCACTGAAGTTGGTGATACCACGGAGAGTAATATTTACTCTGGAAATATCGGATACTCCTGCTACATGTTATAAAAAAAAACAAGAAAAATCAAACGAAAAAACTAAAAAGAATTGAAATAAAATTTTAATTAAACTCCGTGTTTCAAGACTCTACGGTAAATAAAATAAAATTTTTATTGACAAACGAAATAAAGTATTACGTACGGTTCATGACGCAAAAAAATTAATCGTTTTCATTTATCAGGGGTACAAATTGAAAATGCGGGTTTGATAACAGATGGCGTTACTAACGCTATACGCATCAGGCAGTACTGTGACTATGTTCATGTCAAAGCTACGTCTTATAGCTTTAATTTTCAGTATGTGTCAATTTGTCGCAGTGTCAAATTCATAGTTTTTTTGAGCTCTCAATATGTCGAGTTTCGTGCCAACAAAACAGCATTTGCGGGAAGTTTTAATTTACTTCTTTAATTTGAAGAAAAGTGCTGCTGAAGCACATCGATTGGTCTCCGAGGCTTATCCGAGTCATGTTCCATCGGTTTCAACGTGCGAGAGATGGTTTGTGCGGTTTAGAAGTGGTGATTTTGACGTTGAGGACAAAGAGCGGCCGGGCCAAGTGAAAAAGTTTGAGAATGCTGAATTGGAGGCAATACTCAATGAAGACTCGTGTCAAACTCAACAAGAGCTCGCAGATTCATTGGGAGTGACACAACAAGCCATTTCCCATCGTATAAAAGCCCTCGGAATGATCCAAAAGCAAGGACATTGGGTGCCGTATGAGCTGAAGCCGAGAGACGTCGAGCGCCGTTTTTTTGCATGCGAACTGCTGCTCGAACGGCAAAAACGGAAGGGTTTTTTGCATCGCATTGTCACTGGTGATGAAAAGTGGATCCATTACGATAACCCGAAGCGCAAAAAATCATATGGTTACCCCGGCCATGCATCATCATCGACGGATAAACCAAATATTCACGGCGCCAAGCTCATGCTCTGTATTTGGTGGGACCAGCTGGGTGTGGTGTATTATGAGCTATTGAAATCGAACGAAACCATCACAGGAGCACTATACCGAACTCAATTGATGCGTTTGAGCCGCGCACTCAAAGAAAAACGGCCACAATACGAGCAAAGACACGACAAAGTAATTTTGCAACATGACAACGCTCGGCCACATGTTGCAGCGCCGGTCAAAACATACCTACAAACGCTGAAATGGGAAGTCTTACCCCACCCGCCGTATAGCCCAGATATTGCTCCTTCCGATTACCACCTTTTCCGATCGATGACACATGGCCTAGCTGACCAGCGCTTCCATTCTTACGAAGAAGCCCAAAAATGGGTCGATGACTGGATAGCAGCCAAGCCGGCCGAATTTTTTCGCGACGGTATCCGTAAATTGCCAGAAAGATGGGAAAAAGTTGTGGCTAGCGATGGACAATACTTTGAATAATTCATTTGTTACCATTTTTTCAGAATAAACGTTCAAAAATAGAAAAAAATCCCGCATTTTCAATTTGTACTCCTGATAATTTGTACACAATTTAAATACTGATTTATCAACAAATTCTCCGGAGCAACACCGGTCAATTCAGCTAGTAGAAAATAAATTCTATAAGTGCAAATCCAATCGATAATCAGACACGATAGGATCTTTTGACTCCAACACGATTATTTTCCATTTTATTGTGTCTATGAATATCGAAAAAATAAATGTCTTAGAGCGCACACCGCATTGAGTAATTTTTTCTAAGATATTATTTTTAATTCTCTGTAAGTCAGAATATTTTTTATCAAGTCTGCCTGGCTCGAAATAGCTCCCTAGCGCATCCTCGTAAACACTGCAATTCCAAAGTAATACAGTCTATATAAGGATACGGAAAGTGGAAATAAAAAAAGCAGGATAAACAGGAGTAAAGTAAAAGAGGAAGGATGCGCGTGCGGTGACTTTAACTACCGGAACGACGTGAAGCATCTTCTAGCAGCTCCCGGACGTCTCGAGCTTGTTCTGAACACGTTCGAACTCCTTCGTTGAACGCCGACGCCATAAAAAAATAGCGTAATTGAAAATCGCTACTGACGCTTCCTCAGGATCGTACGAAGGTCCTGTCTACCGTTGAACTCGACTCGATATTACTTGTACTTACTATACCTAAACTGTACAGTCAAATGTAATATACTCTGCTCTGAGAAGAGGCTGAAACACCCATGTACATCACTATGTATGCGCATATGTATTCCACGTGTTGCGGCCTAGTTGAAACTGAGGTCCTGTATCATTTAGCGTGATCCAGCGCATCTATCTACCCATGAACGTGTATCACCTACATTGCACGAGATATTAGTGTTAACAGAGTTTACTGTACGACGGTATAATAATTATTTCTATCTATGATTGTAGCAAAGAACTTGAAACAATTTTGAGTAGCCCGACACTAAAATCTCAACAAAAAGTCATTAACGTAAAACTGAAGTCGGTAAAACTCGCATAAAAAAGCATGAAACGAAGGCAAAAGGAAGAGAATCTCATCTAACCATGGGGTGGCGTAGTACAGATTGATTATATTTGTTCTTTTCACGAGCCAGCGCGCCTGTCCGTTATTTATGAACTATATATAGAGTGTACATGCCTGCATGTATATATGCCCGGATAGCGCGGAAAAGTCTTGTGGATATACGTATAGTAATAATGTGGTATATAGGTAGGTGCTATGCACGCTACTATCGCTCCTAGTAGAATAGTACCTATACATAGGTCCGATCGATTACCCACTCGCTATTCTGCTCCGGGGTTTTCCGTTTCGACAAAGCCGGCGCACCACGTTCGTCTTGCTTCGAGCGCTGGAGCCGAGACGCGAGACCCGCGCATTTTACCGATCCATGGCCATGGCAAAGCCACCAGCCACAGGAAAAGTGGATTACCACGAGCAGATCTTAGGGATCATTTCGTTCTCTCGCCAATTGGCCGGAAATTCTCTCTAACCACTCGGTGATGGTGGATATTGCGAGTCTCTCAACGCTCTCTCTCGCTCTTATCCACTTCGTAATACCTCTCTTTCGTGCCTCCTCCATGCGCATCGTACTCGACGAACGCCCGCGATATTCGTGCAGGATTTTAGGTGTGATAACGATACTTCGCGAGTACGGAACACGTTGAAACCAACTCGATGGGATATAGCAAGCCTTGTCTCTCGCACCCGCGGAATCCTCCCTTTATCTCATTCTCTGGTTTCATACGCTTATCTTTCATATACTTTTCACCTTTTAAGAGAAAGTAAACGAAACGCCCAAACGTTTACAACAGTAGCAAAAAATGAAGATCACTTCGCGGTGAGACCGCAATAGCCAGATCCTAAGTTTAAAAAATTGACCAGAGAAGAATGTATTCAAGCCAAAATAATTCTCGTTGGTATTTTTGGGATCTCCCTTCCCATGACTGGTCATGGTAAAGCGGGATAAAAAAAAAGGAAAGAGGTGATGAGTCGGAGCGAGGCACTATTTTTTCTTTCGACCTCTCTCGAATCTCCACACAAGGTCCTCTTTCCTCCGTCGGAAGAGAAATAAGGGTGAAAAGCGACGAGTTATCGATTCTCGAAGTCACGGAATTCGTTTCGGCAAAGATTCCAATGTTCTTGGACAGTCGAGCACCCTTCGTCGATTTCGTTCTGCCTTGAGAGCCGTACGAGCACGTGCTCGGCTTTAGTTCTCTCCGTGATCGAAGACAGACGTGGCGCCGTGAATCTTCCCTTTTTTTCTCGCCCTTCGTCAGTTTTATTTGCCGGTCATAGACTCAACGGTTTTTTTTCTCTAACTTTTATTTTTAGCAAGTGAACAACGACGTGTTCATGGTCATGTTGAAAGGTCCTTGCAATGATAAAAAAAATATGTCATTAATTCGATAACAATTCTATCGCCGGCTGCCAGACAGGTATATTGTTATTTCAAATCTGTCTCTAATGTTTATAATTCCTTGTAAAATTTAAACGAAAATTGACAAAGGACTAAAGGCAAACGTCCATGATGTATGCCATTCGAGCTTTGGCCATAAAGCTTTCTATCAAAATACATGTCATGATATATGTAGGAAAAAACGGGGCAAGTCGGGTTAATTTTCACTTGACATTTTTATTTTTGTTTCGGCACCGCACAAACATTTTTGGATTCTACTATTATATGAGGGAGATTACTCAACAAATTTGTGTGTAAATTCTGACCAATTCCATCTTTCCATTTCTACGAAGTAAGCAATTTATATTGACCCTTTCGGGTCAACCATTCTTTTCTGAAGTCAGGGTGATTCGAATTGGAAAGCGTGGCAAGCTGGATCAGGATTAGAATGCATAAAAACGCGAAAAATCGTCTAGAGATCATATCGATGGCCTATAGTCAAAAGGGCGTAAGTTATGCTTATACGCCATTCTGGCATTATACCATCGATGTTATTGCTTCAAATTGTCGTTTGATATCGATATAAACAAATTTTTATGTCGATCATTAACATGTGACGGATTTAAAAAAATCTTTGCATATTAAACACACTCAAAACTGATCAAAGTTTCTTGCATCGTCGGCAAATCGTCACTTGGAGCCCATTTTTATTGCTTGTAGAGAAAGCTTTGTTTTTATGAATAATTGAAAAATGAAAAATAAAAATTGGAATTAGTGTGTGTACGTGTGTTAAGCCTTGGAAAATTTCAAACATCTGCAACTTACAATTTATTTGACTGATAATGGTGAATTTTGAAAAATAGATAAAACTTTAAAATTCTTTCGTTCAGTATGTTTTCGTCAAAACTTATGCACGTTTTTGACGATTGAGAGTTTATGACGTTTTGAATTATGTAAAAAATGTCTATAATCGCTATAACTGCTGCAATTGAAATATAAAGTAACGTTCAATGAAAATTGGTATTGAATTTTAGCCAAATATATAAAGAAGATCGGATTTTATTGGAATTGAATATTTCGTAAATCTCATGTCACTCACGTAAAATTTGATCACTTTGATCTAAATTTAATACAGAAACGAATTAATATTCAGCGGTGCTAGTTATTCCATTTGGTGAATATCGGTAAAAGGGTTCTAGGTTGTTTGATATTGAATTTCGATGAAATCGGAAAATAGATTCGGAATTGATGGAACTTTGAATTTTTTTTTCAAAAGTTGACGTTACTGCAATAACTTTCGCATGACTCGAGCTGGCGAGTTGAATCTTTATACACAAACGATGTACTATTCAGCGATGTTTCGTACAGAGTTTCGTAAATATTTGTAAAGTGATTAATATTTTAAGGAATTTTTAAACAAGGTACTAAAATTTCTTGCAAACATCTAATAGCATTGAAGGTTGTTTGATACAAAATTATACATAAATGGATGAATGTTACACGAGATTGCATTATTTTAATTCTGATATTACTTTTGATATCTGAAACAAAGTTCAACGTATCGCACCGCGATCCAGCATTGTATTGCTGCAAAAGAAAAATGGTCCATTGTTGCAACTGGTCCAACCATACATTCGTCCCCCTACGTACGTGCTTGGTAGAAAGACGGGGGAAGAAAGATATATTTTCCCAAACACCCATAAAGGATTAACGTTAAATGGCTGTATGTTTAGATCTATAAAATTTCAAGCAAGTGATAAATTTTTGTTCATCGTTAATTTCCTTAAACTCGGATATAAATCTTAACGAAACTTAACGAAGAACACGTAGAGTTTTAGTCGAAACAATTAATTATTTGCGATTTGATAATACGTGAAAAAATTGCAGCGATCAGAGTTGGCGTATTTTGCAGAACAGAAAGTGACGGCTTATGTAAATGTGTACATACCATACGCGTATATTACAAAATGGAGATAACAGTAACGTTACGTATGAATATTAACGAAGCGAGACAAATTGCCGGACAGTGTATAATACAAAAATAAAATAACTAGGAGGAGAATTTAGCACCGCAAGTATCCTCTGTTGTATACGATTTTTGGGGTTTCCTGGCATCAGGAATAGCCGTCACACGGAGTAAAATGGAACGAGACTGAAATGACTCGAGCTATATAGAATGAAATCACAGAATTGCGTCCTGATTATTCCGGATTATGATGTTGTTGGTTCGGGCGACCCTTTCCATCGTTGATGCTCGTAAAAGGAACGAGTGAGGGTGATCAAGCGCCCGCGGGATGAATTCGCGTGCCTGGCATCTATAGCACTTATATTCAAGCGCCAAAGGGAGACAACCCTGAAGAGAAACAAAAGATCGGAACGGTACGAAGTAGAAGGGTGCGGGCGGTTGTTAAGATTAAACGACAGGCTTTGGGGAACCCCTCTTGTCACGATGGCAGTAGCAGCAGCAGCAGCAGCAGCAGCAGCAGCAAAACGCCCGTTTGTTTGTCAGCTTGGCTGCCTGTCCGCTTGTAAAAATCCTTACCTAAGCCAGCCACTGAAAAATAGACGTTTTGTTTGCCCTGCAAATTATGACGATGCGAGGGGAGCCTGTACGACGGGTGGTACGATGACGACGATGAAGGACTGCTGCGCGTCGAGAATACGACCCTTCGCGAGCGGTGTTCGTAATTGCGCATAGTATAACACTCTGGAACCGGCTGATGCATAGTGTGTGGCAGTGACGATGGTAGATAGACGCGCTATTCTATTCCACTTAGCACGCGTCGTACTCGCTATGTACACACGATACTAATCCAGAAGCCACGTGCACGGGTTTATATACACACGACGTTTGTGATAGGAATATATACACTACACGCTGTAGTTTTGCTCGTGACCAATCATAACTGATATAATATATAGCTATATTCATGCATACGACTGTATAATTATCGGGTAGAATAAATATAAGGAATAATATGAATCGGATAAGTAAAAATCCATATATTTTATTCGTGCTATAAAGAAACCTCGACGTATTTACCATGGAGTCAACTAAAATGTCGTCACGTAATATTTTTTCCATAAAAAGATATCGTGGTTTTGTGGTTTTGTTGGTCCATCGTCAGCTTTACGACCCTCAGGATTTGTCTTTCGTCTTTAATGCACTGTTAATATTTAATTGAACGAAATGGTTTTGGTTAAACAATTCCATTTGGAAATGATTGTATCGTAAAAGCTTGACGTATATGACTAAACGTACGATAAATAAATAAATAATGTTGTATAAGTTTTTAATAAACAAACATTTAAGGCACATTTCGACGTAGCTAGAAGTGCTTGTATCTGCATTTTGTATTACCAGTGATCCGTATGATACGTGTAGAATTTGTATATGCAAACGCAGACCGGAGCGAAACCTCTTTGTATCGCGAGAGCTCCCGGGAGGATAATTGGGACAGCCTTTGGGATTTCAATTTCACTCGGCACTACGGTTCCTTCTTCTCAACAAGGTAGGTATATACACATATAGCAGTTACTAACGCACATACGAGCGTCTACGCCGTTTGCACTTGTATTTTGTTTCTAGTTTGCATCCCTAAGTACTTCGGTGCGCCGTAGAGCGCGAGCGAGCTTACTCGCATTTTCGCTTACTCGGAAGCGCCTGCGCTCGCGTTTACACGTGCTTTCGCATAAATTTACACGACGAAAGCAGAGCGTAACAAGAATAGATATACATGTATACAATATACGTTAACTTTATAGTGTAGAGTCTAGTATATGTATTATTATAATGTAAAGTTACAATCTTGAACGAGCTCACGCGTGAAATTACGCGAGTGGCGCACTTTACTTGTTCTAAGGCTTTTACCTATACCGACGTAAAATCACTATGCCAGCCTCGTGTTCGTATTCTATAGTATACGTACGATAACTACTGGTACTTTGAAGGCAGCGAAGCTACGGAGCTTTATCACACAGTGCACAGTGCAACTGGACGATAAAATGCCCTGAGAGTTACTGCGAGAATTTCTCAAACTTCTCCACAGTCTCGTAAGACACGAGGCTCTGAAAGTTTGCGGTTGAGAGAAAGCAAACGATTGGCCAGACGTGCAATAATATTACGAGCGTGCAAAGGGTTTTCCTAGTGGAACGTTAGAATTACATTGTACAATTGATTCTGATTACAGTCAATGAAGAAGAAGAGGGTTGCGAGCGTGGTATATGGTATATGTTATGCAACGCGCTCATTTAGACAACTGTTTATAGTTACAGTTATGGTAAACAGTATAATATAATAGCAGCGAGGTCTACTTAAGAAAGGCTCTGCTAATGCTTCCGGGTAATTCTCAACTACCCCACGTCTTATGAAACAGTGCAGTATTGTGTTGTGGAACACACTCGGATCGGTGTAGAATTACCATATTCTACACCATTCAAGTAGTAATATGCAAATTTTTGTTTTTTTAACAATTTAGAAGTCTCGATTCCCATCACAGAGAAGTATTTATAATATTTTTCAAAGTATGTGAATATTAGAATGAAATGTCTTTATCTAAAATAATTTTTAAGAATTCCAATCATAGGCAGAGGGAATAAATTGGTTTTGTAATAATTTTTTTTATTCTTGCAACGTCGTATAAAAATTGGAAATAGATTATTTTAGCGATACAATCTTATGGGAAGGTACATATACATCAGTCAATAAATTAAGGAGATTGGCGTGTAAATTTTCACTGGATGACGTTTTATTGTTACAATTATGTAAGAATACTCGTAATTATTATATGAATAAGCATATATTCCCCATGGAAATGAAGTATACACGATGTACAGAATATTTAATTACATACTAGGGGCGGGTTCGTTGCTCTGCGCGCTTCCCTCCTTTATGCGCTTCACGCACCGACCCTCCGTCTACATTACACATTATAAAAATATTTCACCGCCGTCGTGTAGGAGAACCTAAAGAACTTAAAGAACTTGGAAAATCAGGACTAGGGGATCTCTCAAACCTCAGAGACATTTTTCGATTATCCTACACGACGGCTGCGGTGGAGGCGAGATATTTTTATATTATACATTTATATACAGGGTGTCCGATTTTTTAAAAATATGCTCAAATACATCGAAAAAGAAGAATTTAATTAAAAAATGTTTTGGACAAAAGTTGTTGTTTATGAAGAAGGAAATCGGATGAGCATATCAGTTTTTGGGTCCGGGTCCTATGCTGGGTCCATTGAGGCCCAACTTTTGTTTTTTTTTTTTAATGACAACCCTTTGACAACCCTATTTTTTATTCCTTTTTTTTTATTTCTCGTTAAAAAATGAGCAAGTTTTACTCTGAATCATTTTTTGTTTTTCGTCTTCGAACAGGCTCAAAACGTTATTCGAAGCTTTCCCGTGGAAAGAGTGGCAATACGTCAATATTATCTCAGATATCTCAAAATATATTTCAAGATATATCTTAAATATATATATTAATATACTTTACTACATTAATTGTTATATCTCGTAGATATCTTTGAATATACTTGTTTTATTATATTTCGATATGAAATATTCATAGTTAATCCCTGAGTTGTCGGTAATTTATTGGTATTTGCCGGTTAATTTATTCGCGTCATTTAATAATTAAGCGTAACGTAATACTAAACGTTCCGTATTTCGCTCGCGGAACGGAAATTATCTTAATCGAGAAGGCGCACTCTCTCGCGCGCACTCGCGTAATCGTCTTCGCTCGCGTATCGTTCGATACTCTCTCCATCCCTGTCGAATCTCTCGCCTCTCTCTTTCTCTCTCTCTCTCTCTCTCTCTCTCTCTCTTGTTCTATATTTTGCTGGATCGTCGTTAAAGGATCGCCCATGCCGCGAAAATCACACCTGCGCTCATGCTCTCATTTGATCCTCCCATGAAAAAAAAGTATATGAGAAAATATATTTTACACGTATATTAAATATATATTTCACGAAAATTGTATATTTTGAATTTAGTTTGAGTCATATCTGACGTATAAATCTTGGAAAATGTATTTTTAAATATATTTTTTGTATTTACTTCATTTCTATAGGGGTCACTAAATTTATGAAAATTGTTCAAACTTGGTTTAATGGCTTTACAATGTTTTTCTTTGTAATTCGAGTGTAAGCTAACATAGTTTATAACAATCATCGTACTGAGCCAGTTTTGTAGCGGACAGAGTTCTGAGATTGTCAATTTGCAATGAAGTAATTATCCTGGTAATCGAATTTAATCGGAAGGAGTTCTAATAACGCCATTGTAAGTAGTAGATTAAGACGAAAGGTGACGTTAAAGCCGACAGGCGGTCATTAGTCTTTTGTCATAACAAATTTGATTGATCGTTTAAAATGGAATTCAATATTGAGTTAGATAAAACTGAAAGATTTTATTGAATCAAATTAAACGTAATGTATTTGTCGACCAAGGAAATGCTTATTGTATGTTACGATTTTTTCTTCTCTCAGTGCATAATTCGACGTTCCTATTCCGAAGATTAATCAGCAGGCTGACGATGTTTTCGGGTGATTAGAGACCAGCGTACCGGTTTGGTATATTACAGTCCAAATACTTGGCCATTACCCTGGGCAAAGTTTTTACACCATCCGGTCATGATCAACTAATCGTTCTTGTAATCGAACCGCGACAACAGCGCCAACACCATCAGAAGCCACTGGAGTAAAAGCAAAGCGTACGCTAAAGGCCACAGGGGGGTGGTCGAGAACATGCGACGTGTCCGACGGGTGGGATGCGGAAGTGCGCGGCAAGGGGGGACATGAAAAAGTGGCGTAACGAGAGCATCGCGTGTTCGTGCCCCATTAATCGTCGCTCTCCCGGTTCGTCCGTTGGTTCTCGGTCCCCGTGTATTTCTCCGCGACCCTCGAATCGCTGTCACAGGGGGTTAACACGACTGTGCGCCGAGGATTTTCGTAAGTGTCAATGTCACCGTAGCTACGGACTATTTCCCTCCGCCTTCTCTGTCATCCCTGAAGAATCATCGACCACGTTTATGTCCAACTATACGTATATACCGTTTCACAACTCCGTGAGTCCCCCGTTCCGTGATATCCAACGGTGTAATTATGAAGGAAACTTCCGAGGCCAGAGAAGAACGAGAGACGCGAACCCGGTGAGACACACAGAACCAGATTTATCGCGAGAATAATGTCAGAGGAGGAAAAGTTTGATTGCCCAACGGTATTCATCCGGAGTAGAAGAACAACCGATGCTTTCTTCTTTTTTCATCTCTCTTTCCTCCTTTGCCTTCTATACTATTGGGCATCCATTTTCCTTCGCGCCATCTCATCCTCGTACCGTACAGCATTCTATTGCCATTTTTCTACACTTTGTTCCGTTACTTCCCATTTTTTTCTGCTCTTCCGACTTTTATTTATCGCTCTCTCTCTCTCTCTCTCTCTCTCTCTCTCTCTCTCTCTCTCTCTCTCTCTCTCTCTCTCTCTCTCTCTCTCTCTCTCTCTCTCTCTCTCTCTCTCTCTCTCTCTCTCTCTCTCTCTCTCTCTCTCTCTCTCTCTCTCTCTCTCTCTCTCTCTCTCTCTCTCTCTCTCTCTCTCTCTCTCTCTCTCTCTCTCTCTCTCTCTCTCTCTCTCTCTCTCTCTCTCTCTCTCTCTCTCTCTCTCTCTTCTCTCTTGTGCTCGTAATCATTCACGCGTTGCTTTCTTTTTCTGTCCGGTCCTCACGACCCTCGGTCCTATTCGTTTAAACGCAGCAATGACGGTAACATCAGTTCCGCGATTTACATATGTACAATACATACACCGTCTATCTTCCATCTGGGAATTTGCTTTGAACGACGACACAGGATCGATCGTGGACTCCGCTAAAAGGGTGTCTACCCTTCAACTGTCCCTTCTAGCTTCCATCCTACAATTACTTGAATTTATTTGAACCCTCTAATCGCCTCAAAAATATAAAGCTCTGCTAAAAAAACGCTTCTGCTACTGAAAAACGGTAAATGTCCGACTGTGGTAGACGAAATTAAAATTCAAATTGAAACGTGATTCACTTATTTCATGTCACTTTCTTTTTATCTTGTTGTCGCTGTCGATGTTGACCTGCTTGGATAGCTTCAGTGCTAGCTTTGAATCACGATTGAAGGTAAAGATTAAAAGAAAGAATGAATATTAGGAAAATTATAAAAAATGTATTGTTGTACAGTACGATGACTGATGTTGCCAAGTGGGCGTAATTAGTTCTTTGTAATCGATTTATATCTTGAAAGTCGAAGAAGAAGAAGAAAAATTCCAAGAAGATGCGGAGATAAAGAAACGAAGCTAAAGGGAATGGGAAAAGAATGAAACATACAAAGAGTCATGGTACCATTCTGGAGAGGTTCGAAACAATTGGTCCTTTCAGAAAGGTAGTCCCCAAGGACCCAACGACGTTGGTGGACTGCTAGGAGATTCCACGTGGAAGACTCTGGAACACTGTCTCTCTTTCACCATCAACGCTCCGCGTCCGTATCCTCCCTCCCTCTGGTGTCTTGCTATACTCATACTATAGATGTAGCGTCGTACAACAGTAGAGGAACTGTGAGCCGGGAGAACAGCAGGGTGTGGGGACCACCCGGACGATAATACGGACGATGAAGTGGATAATGCTCGTGCTAGAAGATGGAGAGACAGAGACATTGAGCGAGCGTAAAAGCGAGAGGTGCTAGCGGTGGATAATGGGAAGATCATTATTTCCAGGAACAAAGTCGTCGTCGGTCGTCTCTGCGTCGTAGTCCTCGGTCGGTTGCGTCTAAGCGCCACAGCCTTAATTAACATTTGGCCAAATCGAAAGGTAGGTATACTATATTCGTGACGTTCTGGTATGAGTGAACCAGCGCCTTGTCTTCGCTCACCGAATAGCACGGCCCCCGCAATATTCAACCTTAACGTTTATTATCTCACACCGGCTTTCATCCAATTTCTTTGAAATACCTTTTTTCAACCTTATTTTATTATTTTTCGCGATATCTGGAGTCACTTGACTTTATTACAATGGAGATATCGATATGATACGCAAAATGCAATCTTGAGACTTACTCGTGAAAAGAAATTAGTGTCGCTGACTGAAATTTATTACGTCACATGAAAAATATTTTTAAGTAAACAAAAAATACATATTTAAAGGTGACATACAATATTATACAGACTGCCCTAATATTAACTCGTTAAATAATACAAAATGACGATTAACAATTGACTTTTGTACCAAATTGACAAGTCTACCAGTTTTTTTTTAAACATTTTTTAGCGTCGTCTCTTGTGTTACTTGATTTTATTTACATCGGAAGCGGGTGATAAAACTTTCCATCAAATTTGTCAAGTACGTGGAGAAGGAAAAAAATGGCTGACACAAAGTACATCTGAGAAAAATTTATTATAATACAGTGGATATTTTTTGAACCGTGAGAAAAATCTTCTGCGATTGCTTTACTGGATTTGTCGCTTACAATTAATCTCATTTTACGGAGGAGCGGGTAGACGTGTAAGGGCTCGGAGGCTGGTTAGACGCTATGTACCCCGCGCGATAATATCGTTACCAGGGTTCCACAACTACGCCAGGGGTGGGATGACTTACGACACCGATATGCGCATGTCGTACCCCCTGCTCTCGGCATCCTCGCCATCCTTGGGAGTGCGCGAACACGTACCTCGACCGGAAGAACGTATTTATCCTACGTGTTTCGTGCTCGCAAGTTTCCACAGCAAATTAGCTTTCCGCGAAAATGGATCGGCGTCGGACACGAGCGTGCGACCGGTCGGTAGACGGTAGTCGGGGGGGGGGGGGGGGGATTGGTAGGAGAGTTGGAGATCTCTGAAAAGTGTCGCGACGAACAAGGGCCCTCGAGAAGGTGGTAGGAAAGTCAGAAACAACGAAAGAGTAAGACGTAGAGGCGCAAAAGGTGAAAAGCTTTCTGTAACCCTTTAGAAAGTGAGAGAACAAAGGGAATGAGGAAATAGGAACGGTAGCAATGTTTTTACCGTACAATAGTAAAAAATTTCTGTCTAAACAAATTGAATATATATAAAAGTATAACAAATTTTATTATTTATCAATATTATAAAAATATCCTACCGATGTGGCCTTGTAGAAGGACACAGACACTCACAGAGTTAACTCAAGTTCCTCTAAGAGCCCCTCGTCCAGGCCTCGATTATTCTAAGTACTCCCTGGGGGCCCCCCTTCCAGGCCCTGATTACTAGCCCAGATCCCTCCTGAATCCCTCGCCCCCCCCCCCCCCCCCCCCCCCCAAAGTCTAGACACAGCCATACGAAACTCTCGTGTTTATTATTTTTGTAAACGCCTGAGAATATTTTTTTAATTGTACGTGCTAACCATTTCTTTAAACATCCAGAGTCGAGAAACTTTCTATTGAAAATGAACAACGTGGTCTGGTTTTGTGTGTACAAACAATGCGCCTGGGTGTAATGAATTTCCTCTTGTACAATGAATGAAAATACACTTTAACCTAGCTCTCCAAATTATTGCAGAACTTTTTACTATATCTAGCAAATATATTTAACCCTCGTCAAAGCAATATTAAAAGGAATTTTCAAAATAACTCAATTTCTCAGAATATTATTTATGTTAATACGTCACCCTGGTATACTTTCTTCAAAGGGGTTATGATATTGCGATTCTAAGTATAAGAAACGCGGTGGGATTCCATAGTTCCTGGAAAAGTCTACTTGGTACTCACGAACGGTAGGAATTATATATTCCGACTATATAGTTTGTGTATTCCCTTTGCAAGCTCAATACATCATGAATGTATGTTAGATGTCTCATAGAGCTACCAGGCTTTTTGAGTCTTGTTCGAAAGCGTCGTAGTTTACGTAGTCGTTTAAACACAGAGTACGCTTGCGATAATATTTGTTTTTAGAACGGCAAAGGCATAGTTTGTATAATCCGAGTCTGGTTAAATGCAGGACACGATCATTTTTTTTAACTACAATGAATAAATCATTTGTACGAGCTCTGACCTATTGGTTAAAATAAGCTTTACAGTAAATTGTGCATAAACATTGTTAAAAATCAGAATGGTGACATCAACCTGGTAGCCGGCTACGAGTTCTTTCTTAACCTGGTGCACGACGAATACGGTGTCCGTAGGCCTAGGATCTCAGAAATATAAAGTCGCCGATCCGTTGCCCAAGAACCAGAGCGTCGCGCACCAATCTCAGGGAATCATGCCAACACGAATCTTGTACTCTGTACACGACGGCATCGTCGATTTGATACTTTAAAGCCGCGTCAATACCAACGTGATACGTAGATGCAGAGTCATCGTAGATCTAATATACAAAAGCTACGTAGTCATTGACCTAGTACTTGGATACCGTGTTATCGTGGACCGCGTAACCGAACGACACGTTATCGTAAGCTTGGTGCCCTAGAAACATACCTGACAGGTGTCGAAGAATCCCATCGTGTCACAAGAATCAACACATATTTTTCTATATTATAAGAATATCTTAAGAGCATCGTCATTGTCGCCACCATATACAAGAATCGAGAAAAGATCAAGAGCCTAATGTGACTTAAGAACCCAAAGAACTTAAAGAACGCAAAGAACTTACAGCACTTGAGTAGCCTAAATTTCATATACCATTTAGTACTTGTCCTATGAAAGAAGCCAGTGCCAAATAGCGAAATATTATAAGATACAAGTAGTGATAATAAGTACTCTTCACAGACCCCGAAAAGCTTTTAACCTATAACAGCTCAGATAATTATAAACCCGTGGAGAATTTGAGTCATCTCTCTTAAATGACTTCTAGTTTACCCTAATTTTATAAGGAGTCCATGAAGGAAATCAAAGTATAACCGTACTTGGTTGGTCATGCTTTGAAAGTACAGAGTCTTTATATTTCGTTGCAAGGGCTTATAAACGATTCCTTATTCAACTATTACTCGACCAATCAACAAATTTAATTGAAAAAATATATTTTTTTGTGATGTTTTCATCGGTTTATCTTGCACTTTCAATTAGATATTCGACTTTATTCTCCATATTCGTATATATCAATCTCTGATTAGATTATCTGATCATCACGTGTATCGATGTTGCTCTGAGCTATAGCCCACTCGGCTAATCACGTCTTTAGAACATTTTTTTTTCATTGTCTATTTGAATTATAAAACTAGTGTAAACACATTTATTTATACATAGAGATGATTGTGACTACGGAAATATAAATAGAAACATGTTCAGTCACTATACAGAATTCGATTGGTTCAATTATTACGTGTTTTCCCGACAAAAAATTCCATGAAATCTCATAACGCCGATGTATGTATAACGCACATACAGCGAATACCAAATGAAACTAGACATCTCAATGGCACCACTAAAGCTGATTGGATGCCGCAGTACGACCATTTAATCTGTAGTTTTATGTGACCCTCGTTGTATATCGTATAACATATGTTGTAACGCTTACAATATTTAACAATTATTGATTAATAATTGATTGATGATCAATATAAGTAATATATTGATCAATTATCAATATATTAATAACTTTCAATTACCAGTTGTTGGGTACTGATTAACAATTCAACAATAAACTTCAGGATATTGTATACACTACGTACAATTTTTGTTATTCATACAATATGAAGTAATTGTTCGTCGATAGATGGTTAACAATGGTTAACTAATAACTAATTAAAAATTATTGATCGATAGTTTGTTGATAACTATAAATGGTAAGTAACAAATCAAGAAGTCAAGCATCGACAATTATTGATTTATTTAATTAACTTAAATTAACAATTAAAAGGAAACTGCGTATATGTGACATATACATTGTGATATATATATGTACAGGCATATGTATACGAATCATATACATATACCTTGATCTTCGTTACGCCTACAATACTTAAATGAATAATTAATTAACCATTTGTGCTGACGGAACATTTATAATTAATTAACACATGTTAATAGATAATAACTTTCCAAAAACGCTTATAACTCCCGAAATCTATACTGTAATAATATTCTTTATGATAAATAATGTACTTTTACAGGAATTTTTTAATTGTATAAACAGTTGTATTAAATTTAATATACAGGTATCATGTAAAATTAATATTTGATATACTAAACACGTTATTCCAAAAACTGCTTTTTTACATAATACTTGTATAGTAATTTTAATATACCAGTTGATGCATAAGACCATCCTCTGCAAGTAAATCAACTTTCTATACATTTCTAACAGTGACGTCAGGGAATAAGTGAGAGAAATAAGACAGAGGTAATTATTTTCTAAATCTACGATTTTTAGGGAAATATTTATAGGTTGCAAGAAGCATGGTAAATATCGATCGTATTCGTCGAGGGATTAGCATTTTACAAGTGAATAAAAATAATAATTTCCGGCGATAACAATTCGACATTTGTAATATTTTAGTTGACAATTTAATCATTATTGAAACATTTATTTTTATATTCATTCGCATTTTTATTACTTTAAATCATCACGCTCATCACAAGTTCGTCCAGGGTCAGCAACCAGCTTCCCCTTCCGCCCCCAGTTCTTACTTCAGCGTATCGCATTCGCTGAGGGGCCAGGGAAAAGATTGCGAAGAAGCCTAGGCAGATGCAACCTGTCTTGTATTCGCTTCACAATATCAGTATACCGTCGTATCTACGAGAGAATGTTAACATAAGCTATAGCTAAAGTTATGTGACATATACACGTATATGTCCATATATATATTTACATATACGAATGATATCCATATATCCGGAGCTTCGTCACGTCTACATTAAAAAAATAAACAATTAATCATTTACGCCGATGCCGTATTTATAATTATCTAGTTAACAATTATTAATAGATAATAAGTGTCCGAAGCCAATACGTTTATACCTCCAGAAATCTACACTGGAAACATTTTCTTTAATCAAACTTATATAGGGTGTCCGAAAAGTTTCTAAACAGTCGAATATCTCAAGAAATACACATCGGATCGAAAAACAGTGATACCAAAGTTGACCAACCTCGCCACCCTTGAAGATAGCATAAGGGTTTACCTTAAAATCTTAAATGAGAACTCCCATTTTTTATCATACATTTGGATTCTGCGCTACAAAATACGTAGGTTTGGTCTAAGTTTTTTTTCATTCTTGATTGATGGTGCTGTAATCGCAAAAACTAAGTTTTTCTGCAATTCTTGAGAAGTTGGTGGGGATGGGGGGGTTGAGTTTGATATCACTGAATAGCTTTTTTTTTAATATTGAACCCGTATTTTTTTGTTTTCCGATCCAATGTGTATTTCTCGAGAATTGTAAAAAAAACTTCGTTTTTGCGATGACAGCGCCATCTATCACGAATCAAAAAAGTTTTGGACAGAACCTACATATTTTGTAGCATAGAATCCAAAGCTACAATAAACAATGGAGGTTCCTATTTAAGATTTTAAAGTAAACCCTCATGCTATCTTCAGGGGTGGGGGTCAACTTTGGTATCACTGGATAGCTTTTTTAGAAAAATATTAAACACGTATTTTGATGTTTTTCGATCCGATGTGTATTTCTCGAGTTATTCGACCGTTTCCAGACTTTTCGGACAAACTGTGTACTTGTACAGAAAGTGTACATGCATAAACAGTTGTATTAACGTTAATATATAAGTATGATGTAATATTAATGTTTAATATACTAAAAAAGTTATTTAAAAGAAGTGTTTAACATACAAATACTTAAAGTTTACACTGGTATATTAAATTTAATGTACAAATTAATGCATAAAACTTTGATATGGAAGTTAATTTAGTTTCCAAATATTTCTAACAGTGTGTCAACTATCTAATGAATAAGACAGAGTCGATTATTATCATAAATCTACAATTTTGTAGAAAAACCCTGTGAGTTTTTGTAAGGCCCTTGTTTCAAATATCTCTTGTGGTATCCTCGATGTAACTTAAACAGGATCCCAGTAAGGAATCCTTACTGTGGATGTCGGTGCTTAAGCCTGGAATGTTATTAGAGAAGCCTTTATGGATTGTGGTATGGCCCTGATTTGGAATCCGTATTGTGAAACCCTTGATAAACCTAACAAGGTCCCATAGTCTAACCTGAGTGACCGATTAAATTTCTGCACAGAAACTTTACGAATTCAACGACTATCTCGTAGTTTCCAATTATCCGTGAAACATTATAATGTGTAATTTTTTTTTGTTGCTTTTATAGACGGAAAACTTTTTTTCTATTAAAAACTGTTAAATTCACTTTTTATATTCAAGTGTGTACATGGTTTGGAAATGTGTTGACGAGTGCAGGGGAGAAAAGTTCGTTGAAGAGTTTCCCCTTGAAGCGATGATACAGAATCAACGAGAGTGATAGAGAAACAGCGAATGAAAGCGTGCATCAAAACTTTTCACCGTATATCGCGTTATCGAATTAAGCGAGACTCGCTCTCTTGCGAACCGTAATGTAACTAATTATCCGTCGTGAAAGTATATGTTTGCGTGTATGTGTGTGGAAAGTGAAAAAGAGGGGCAACTTGCGTTGAAGTAGGACAGTGGGTAAGGGTGGGATTCTAGGAAAATTCAAATTACCTGTTAAAACGGAATACTCTTCCAGACGATGTGGGTGCGCGAGAGGGAAGGTGATATCACTAATTGAAGGAGAATGAGTGCTCGAGCGTGCCGAATAACTCCGGCAGCGCCCAGGGCGGACGGAGGGTGTGGACCACGTTATATACCGTCGTTGATTTCAGGCAACCTGCTTCTACCTGGTTTCACATGCTGACGGGCTTCATTACATGACTTCGAACGTCTCTTCCATTCCCTTAAACATCAGTTTCTATTCGTATTTCAAGTTACTCGGTTTGATTAATGAATTGAATATGCCATCACGAGACCAATCAAACTACTTTGTATTATCAATTGCATCCTCTTAAAAGAACCTTTGCGAATTATATTTTATGACATTCTTAAAATGTTAAGGATCGTAACAAGAGGCATTTTTGTATTAATGTTTTATGCGTCAGTTTATTCTTTAAATAACGGTTACATAAATAGAATTAAATAAATCAGTAGTAGTAACTGCTCGAACGATTCAAGCAACTCTGCATTATTTAATTATGATATCTATTATAGGTTTGTATCAATTCGTTTCACTCGTCCATCGTCGGAGTAGCACGACAGTTATTCTTCAATTTCTATTTAATAGAATATTGACTGAAATGAATTGATAATATCGATAGAAATCGATTGTGGTTGCGTCCGCCTATACAACATCTCATGGTAGACAGTGAATCTTGTTATGCATTTCTCACCCTTCGCACCTCCTACCCACATCCTGCACTCTCCGTTTTTCAAGCCTCCTCTCGTACGCGCCCTTCTTCGAGTTTCCTGAAAGCAGCTGACATGCAGTTTGGCAGATAGCATGCTTCGAGTATAAGGGTCTTTGGTAAACTGTGAGCCATGCATTCTGAATCTCCTCCTAAAATTGAAAGATGTCAAATCAATGCACGTATAAAACCAAATTCATACCAACATTACCACTTATCTCTCTTCCTATGGCTTTATCGATAAACAGAAACGTTTTGACCTGGTGCATGACAGATAATATTACCATAGTGTGGGAAAGGAGAACGGAGGAGAGGGCACCAAAATGACCGGAAAATTTCGCCATCACGACCGCGCTATAGGAGATCGTAGCAACATGAGGAAGAAAGGGGAGGATGAGGGAGAGATAGGGGTATGAGTTAGGGCAAAACGAAAGGAAGAAGCGAGGGACAGAGATCGAAGTTAGCGTAGAAGTAGTGAGGGATGGAAAGGAAA